>JACGDI010003086.1:420809-623038 GCA_014898725.1 Jacaranda copaia
TCTCTCCAACTTAATTAAATTAAACACTTTAATTTAATTAATAATCGTTTGACTGAACTCTTAAGTCAAAGCACCTAACAATTTAAGCTAGTCAAAATTAACTCAACCCTGAAATTAATTTTGACCAATTGATAGTCATGTGGCATCAATTAATTAACATTTAATAAATTGATATTAATTTAACTCTTAAATTAATTTGACTAATTTAACAATTAACTTGATCAAGCCAAAATGATTATAATTTTGCCTCCTACAAAAATCAGTCATGAATTTTCTAACTCTTAGAAAATTCTCCTTCCTTCAATAGACATGTCATTGGCTTTTGTGTGTAATCCATTAGGTTCTACCATTCTTTGGATATGGGCTCACGACTTCTTATGACTTTTGGAATATCAAATATTCACTTTAGTTTACACCCCTTTAAACTAATCAACTCAATTCAATTAATCCATTAATTGAAGAGTATCCAATCTCCATAGTCGATGTCCAACATCAAGCCCATGGAGCCCAACTAATTGGCCAAAATGAATGCTCTTGAAGAAACATTCTAGCATTACGTGCACCAAGCAAAAATAGTCCTTCTATCTCTTATCTCCCAAAAGAGGCCCAGAGCAAGATATTTGTCCACTTCCTATCTCCCAAAAGAGGCCTAGAGCAAGATATTTGTCCACTTCCTAATAGTTTCGATATTATGTTTCCATTCTTAATGTTCAATTGCCTTTCTGACCTTATCTTTGAAAATGCCTTCCTAAATTATCACATCACCTTGTGCAAGAATTTCTTGGAATCGATCATTATAGAACACATAGGATATACACTCATCCTTCATAAAGACTAGGAGTCAGATTCCATTTTGGATCTCTCAAACCTCCATACCAAGAGCTCATATCCAATCTCAACCGGAAAAACCCACTAGGTGGTTAAGAAAGAGTCGAAGCATGAGGACTGGACATAAGATTACCATGGACCCTTAAGTAAGAGGACTAATAATATGTTCTAATGTAAGCAGGAGCACTAGACACTACCAATTTGCTACTACGATTATCTAGTGGATTCTTTGATGGGTTTGCAGTGCTTTGTTCTTTAACAACTACCCGTATTTCATATAGTTGCTTATGGAATGGAGCAATTTCCAACCCTTAGATTTATGCATCATTAATGCAAGTCTATCTGAATCATAAATAATCTGTCTCATAAGATCTTATAACTTGGAAGATTTAAGATCTCGATCGTTTAAGACTCGTTCCATGATCACCACCTAGTACATGATCAACCCCCGCAGTCTTATGTGATTTAAGGGCTTCATCTAAATACAAGTGAAGTAATGAATATCATCTGATCAAGATTTTCTTACAAGGAAATAATTTACAAAGCCAATTCAATTAGCTTGTAGGGCACTATTCCAACACATGGAGCTCAACTAACTAGCCAAAATAAATATTCTAGAGAACCATCATCGCTCTATGCAGACCATGCAAATATGATCCTTCTATCTTCTATCTCCCAAAAGAGGCCTAGATCATGATATTTGTTGGCTCCCTAATAGCCTTAGTATTATGTCTCTATTCTCAATGTTCAATCCTTATATATGACTTCACCTTTGGAAAACTCTTTTTCCAAATTATCACACCACCTTGCACAGGGAGTTTTTGAAATTGATCATTATAGAATGCATAAGAGATGTATACGCCCTTTGCTGCAGTAAAGAGTCAGATTCTATCTTAGATCTCACAAACCTCCATTCCAAGTAGCTCATACCCAATCTCAACCTAAAAGACCTATTAGGTGATCAAAGAATAGTCAAAGTATGAGGACTAGACACAAGGTTACTATGGACCCTCAGTTCAGATGACTAATAATATGTACTAGCATAAGTAGAAAAACTAACCACTACCAACTTGTCACTGTAGCTATCTAATAGATTGTCCGATAGGTCTTTAATGCCTTCTTCTCTAACAAGCATTCATTAACATGCACTCGTATCTCATACAGTTGCTCATGGAATGGAGCAATTTCCAATCCTTGGATTCATACGTTGTTAATATAAGTCTATTCAGATTTTAGATGCCCCATCTCTAAAGATCTTATAACTTGAAAGATTTAAGATTACGACTGTGTGAGATTTATTCCATAGTCACCAACTAAGTCCCGTAGTTATAGGTGATCTAAGGGTTTCATCCAAATTTTAGTGAAGTGAAATAAAGCATAAGATAAAGATGACCTTTTAAAGAAATATCATTCAATTAAGATTTATTTTACAAAGAATTAGCTTTTACAAGGCTAATTTCATTGGCATGCAGGGCAGTATTCCTACACTACTAGACATGGAGGTTTATGATATCCAAGATGGAACTCAATTCTTTATCTTTGTGAAAGGTGATTGCATCTCCTATGTATTCTATAATGATCGATTTCAAGAAATCCTTGCATAAGGTAGTGTGATAATTTGAAAAAAGAGTTTTGCAAAGATATGGTCACATAATGGAATCAAACATTAGAAATAGAGACACAGTATTAAGGCTATTAGGGAGCCTACAAATATCTTACCCTAAGTTTCTTTCGGGAGATAGGAGATGAAAATACCGTATTTGCAAGGTACATGTAAAGCTATAATGGTTCTTCAAAAGTATTCATTTCAGCCAATTAGTTGGGCTTCATGGGCTTGAGATTAGACATCAACCATGGAGATTGGGTAATCTTCAATTAATAGAGATTAATTAAACTAAGTCAATTTAGTTTGAAGGAGTTCTAACTAAATATGAATATATGACACTTAAAAGTCACAAGGAGTTGTGAGCTTATTTTCAATGAATGATAAAACCTATTGGGTCACACACAAAAGCCAATTGTATTTCCTAAATGTTGGAGGAATTTTTTAATTGTTAGAAACTTCACTCAAAGTGACCGATTTTGGGGGTGACTAAAATTGAGGTCCAATTTAGCTTGATTAATTTAAGTGTTAAATTAATCAACTAATTTAAGGAGTTAAATTAGATAAAAAAATTAAGGAGTTAATTATTTGGTACCATGTGACCATCAATTGGTTAAGTTAACTTAAAGAGTAAAGATAACTATGTTAAGCTTATAGAGTTAAGCTTATTGACTTAACAATTACGTCAAACGTTAATTAATTAAATTAAAGTATTTAATTTAATTAATGAGAAGAATCCATTTTGGAGGAAAATTTCAAATGAAAGGTTCATTTGGTGTGATATTTTAATTAATTTGTAATTTGATTCCAAATGAAATTGAAATGTGCATAAAATTCAAATTAGATTCGAATTTGCCAACTTGCATGCATTGCAAGCATGGTTGGCAGTCCCCCCCACCTTGAGAAAGGTGTGATGCCAACTTGACATCACACCATCCTCTCTCTATATATAGATATAGATGTGAGAGCGAATGGCCACTTGCAATTGACGTGAAGAATTAGATTCTCACATTTTCCCTTAAGCTCTCTCAATTATTACCTCATGTGTTGAAGCTTTACTTCTTCTTCTTCTTCTTCTCCAACCCTCAAATCGGTCATCTCTCTCTTTTTTCTCCTCTCTATCTCCAGCTAATAGTGAGGAGAACTAGGATATTGCATTGGTGTGTGGATCATATTGATAGAGGCAAGACAATTGGATTGCAAGCCTTTGGAGATCCACCTATCAGGGAAATTACTTGGTGATTTTCTTCTAGGAAAACCAAGAAGATTTCAGATCTAAACGTTTCATAGTTAATTTATCAAGGCGTTGAGAATCTACTAGAATTGTTTCAGATTTTTTGGAGGTGTTTAGATCGTGAAAAAGCTGCATCATTCCAACTATACCACTATTTGACAGTTTTTTGATTGAAGAAGAGTTCTTCATTTTCTCTGTGGATTTAAGCTAATCAAGGCAATCCTTCACCTAAATCTAAATCATGAGCATGTTTATATCCTTTTTAGCTTGTGTAGCTTAGTTAATTTTAGCTTTTGAAGCTTTGATTATTAGATTCTAGTGCTACATTGGCTTTCAATTTTTCCTTTTAAGCAAGACTTACAAATAGGAACTGAAGTCAAATGTAGCACAAGGATCCAAATTTAAAGCATAAAATAGATAAATTAACTTGTTTTCAATTGAAGCCAAGGATCTAATCATGCTACTAATTTAAATTTGAATGAAGGATTACCTTGAATGCTCAAAAAACCAAAGTTGAGAAGATGAACACCCGAACATTTCAAAACCGTCTTCCAACAGCATAATGGCAAGTTGGCAACAACTGCCCAATCAAGCTACCTCTAAAATTGATGAAATTTGGACTAAACCTCCTCAATACCTTATGGAAGCCCAATAAAAAATTTAGCAATAATTGAATCTAGAAATGTATGGAAATAAGCCTCCAAAGTCTCTGCCCCTGCAATGGATCTCCAAAAGTAAAGCTATCCAATTGTCTAGCCTATAATGTCAAGATCCACCCACCAATGATAAATGTAAATAACTCCCAACTCAGTTGGAAAACTAAGGAGATATGAGTACATTCAAGGCCAAATTTAGGGAGAGAGGATCAAGAAAAAGTGTGAGACTTCAGCGCATAAGTCAATCACACAAAATTGGAGGGAAAAATGAAATCTAACGGTAAGATGTACAAGCATGCATTGGCCGGCCCCCTATCTCCTACTTACGGGGGAAGGAGATGTGTTGCAAGTTGGCATCACACCTCCCTTGAGGTTGGCACAAACATGCAAGGTAAGTTGCATGTATGAAATGTGAATTTTACTTGCATTTGAATTTCATTTGGAATCATCATTTCATCTCATGAAATATCATCAAAATAAATTCTAATGCTCTCCAAATGAACTCTTTCATTTAAATTTTCCATCCAAATTAATTCTTCATATTAATTAAATTAAACCCTTAATTTAATTAATAAGTTATGATTTAACTCTTTAAGTTAATTAGCATAACTCCATAAGCTATAAGGTGTCAACTTAAGTCCTTAAGTCAACTTGACCAATTGATAACCATGTGGCACCAATTAAATTAACACCTTAATTTAATTGGTCTAATTTAACTCAAATTATTTAGATCAATTTAAAAATTAAATTGATCAAGCCAAAATGACCAAAAATTGACCAATCATTTTTCTGCCATAAAATCGATTAAGTGGAATTTTCTAACTCTTAGAAAATTCCCTTCATCAAATAGGATTTCCAATTGGCTTTATGTGTGACCTATTAGGTTCTACCATTCATTAGACATAGACTCATCACTCTTGTGATATTTAGAATATCAAAATATTCACATTAGTTTAAATCCCTTCAAACTAATGACTCAATTCAATTAATCTCCATTAGTTGAATAATACCTATTCTCCATGGTCGATGTCTAACCTCAAGCCCATAGAGCTTAACTAATTGGCCAAAATGAATATGCTTTTAGAGAACCATTCTAGCTATACACTAGCTAAGCAAATATGTTGCTTCTGTCTCCTATCTCCTAAAAGAGCACTAAAGCAAGATATTTGTCAGCACTCTAATAACTTCGATAAATACATTTCTATTCCCAGTGTTGGATTCCCCTTTATGACCTCATATTTGGAAAACTACTTTTTCAAACTATCATACTACCTTACACGAGGATTTCGTGGAATCAATTATTATAGAATACATAGGAGATACACTCTCCCTTCACAATGATTAGGAAGATGGATCTCTCTTGGATCTTACAAACCTCTAAATCTAAGTAGCCATACCCAGACTCAACCTAAAACACTTGCTAAGTGGTCAAGAAAGAGTTAAAGCATGAGAATCTATACACAAGGTTACCATGGATCTTTAGGTCAAATGACTAATTATTTGTGCTAACGTAAGTCAGAAAACTTGCCACTACAGCTATTTAATGAATTCTTTGGGCAGGTCTTTAGTAAACTTGTTCCCTAACAAGCACACTAACATACACCCATGTCTAATGTGGGTTACTCATGAAAAGGAGCAATATCCAACCCTTAGATTTATGCATTGTTAGTGCAAGTCCATCCAAATCATAGATGCCCTATCTCTTAAGATTCTATGACTTGAATTATTTTAAGATTACCACTATGTAAGATTTGTTGCATGATCACCACCTAGTGCGTGATCAAGTCTCATAGTCTTGTGTGATCTAAGGGCTTCAACCAAATTTTACTAAAGTCAAATAAGCATAAGATGAAGATGACCATTTATAATGAATATCATTCATTCAAGATTGTACCACAAGTGAAATAGTTTGCATGCCAATCTAATTGGCTGTGGTGCACAATTTCAACAATCACCCACTTGCCCTAAAGCAAATTCCCTATAGTCTGAAGACCTATCTTCTCAAGATGACCTTTAAAGACCTTTTATGTTAGAGGTTTATGAAGTCAAGTGTGGCACTAGATCTAAATAAATAAAAGATCCAATAAATAAAGTATAAAATAGCTAAATTAACAGGGCTGCACTTGAAACCAAGTATCTAATCATGCTTCAAATTTAGATTTGGATGCAAGATTACCTTGAATACTCAAAAATCGAAGGTAGAGTGGAAGAACACTTGAACAATTCAAAGTTGTCTCTAAGCGGCACAATGGCAACTCAGCAACAATTTCCCAGTCAAATCACCTCGAAATCTGCTGAAATTTGGACATAAGATCACCAACACCTTGATTACGATCCAGTAAAAAACTCAGCATAAGAAATTCTAGCAAGGTTTGGAAAATTGCTTCCAAAGTTACTGCCTCTGTAGTTGATCTCCAAAAGTGAAGCTATCCAAGCGTCTAGCCTCTAATGTCAAGATCCACACATACCAATGGAAAATCCAATTCACTCTTAGGTCAGCTGGAAAACCAAGGACATAAGAGAGAGGGAGATGGCTGAATTTAGAGGGAGAGGGAAGAAAGTATGATTTGAGACTTCAACATATGAAGAAACACACAAATTGGAGGGAAAAAGGGAATTCGGCATCACATCCTTCACATTGGCCACCCTCTCCTCCATTTATAGAGGTGAAGGTGTGATACAAGTTGGTAAAACTCCTCCTATGAGGTTTGTGCTACCTAAGCAAGTCAATCTTGCATTTGGAATGCGAATTTAATATTTATTTAAATTTGATTTGGAATCTTCATTTTGTCTCATGAAATGTCACCTAAATAAATTCTAATGCATTCCAAATGATCTGTTTCATTTTGAGTTTCCTTGAAAAATTAATTATTTACCTTAATTCAATTAACCCCTTAATTTAATTAAATGGTCATGAATAAACTCTTTAAGTCAATTAGCTTAACTCTTTAAATAAGAAGGTGTTAACTTAACTCCTTAAGTTAACTTGACTAATTGATTGTCATGTGGTACCAATTAAATTAACTCCTTAATTTTGTTGGTCTAATTTAACTCCTTAAATTATTTAGATCAATTTAAAAATTAAATTGATCAAGCCAAAATAATCAAAAATTTAGTCAACCATTTCCCTCTTTAAAATCGGTCAAGAGGAATATTTCTAACTCTTAGAAAATTCCCTTTATCAAGTATGATTTCCATTTAGCTTTGTGTGTAACCCATTAGGTTCTACCATTCATTGGACATGTGCTCACAAGTCTTTTGATGTTAGAATATTGAAATATTCACATTAGCTTAAACTCATTTAAACAAATAACTCATTTCAATTAATCTTCATTAATTAAAGAGTACACAATCTCCATTGTCGATGTCTAACCTCAAGCACATGGAGCACAACTAATTGACTGAAATGAATATATTTTTGGAGACCTATTCTAGCTCTATGCTTACCATGCAAATACGGTCCTTCCGTCTTTTGTTTCTCGAAAAAGGCCTAGGGTGAGATATTTTTTAGCTTCCTAATAGCCTTGATAACAATGTTTCTATTCCAAATATTTGATTCCCCTTTATAACCTCATCTTTGGAGAACCCCATTTCTAATTTGTCATACTACTTTGTTCAAGGATTTAGTGAAATAAATTATTATAAAATGCATAGGAGATGCATTTGCTCTTCACAACAATGGGGAGATAAATCCCATCTTAGATCTCACAAACCTTTATGTCTAAATATCTCATACTTAAGCTCAACCCGAAAGATCCACGAAGTGGTCGAGAGAGAGTCAAAGCATAAGGACTGAAACATAAGGTTACCATAGATTCTCAAGTCAAAAGACTAATTATATGTAATAGCATAAGCTAGAGAACTTGTCACGATGCCTATCTAATGGATTTTCCAAGCAGGCCTTCAGTGAACTTGTTCTTTAACAAGCACCCACGAGAATACACCCATATCTAACATGGATTGCTCATGAAATGGAGCAATATCCAACCTTTGGATTTATACATTGTTAGTACAAGTTTATCCAAATCTTAGATGCCTGGTCTCATAAGATTCTATGACTTGGAATATTTCAAGATCACAACCGTGTAACACTTATTTTATGATTGCCACCTATGGTCTTTGAGTATAACCCTTTGCCACTAGTCGTGCCTTAAAGGTCATTACCTCTCCATCGAATCTTAGTTTTTATTTATAGATCTAATTGCAACCAATGGGTATTTTACCCTTTGATGGATCTACCAAAGTCCAAACTTTATTGTCAAAGACCTATTAGGAAGCTATATCGGACATAGATTTGGGATATTGGCTTGAAGCCATGAGATCCGAAAATGGACTCCAGTAATCAAATAAAGTATCAACTTGGGAAAATCCACTAAAGGGAATAGTTCCCATTGGTAGCAAGTGGATCTCTAAGCAAAGCTTGGGGTAGATAGAGAAGTAGTAACTTTTAAGAATCAACTAATGGCAAAAGGTTATACTCAAAGATTTAGTATTAACTTTAAGGAAACCTTTTCACTAGTTGCTATGCGTAGTCTAATCGAATTCTATTTACCATAGTTGCATCTTATGACTATGAGATATGGTAAATGGATGTAAAAATCACTTTCCTCAATAGTGACATTGAAGAAGAAGTTTACATGAAGCAACCACAAGATTTTGCATCCAATGGAAGCAAGAAAAAGGTTTGCAAACTCCAAAGATCCATTTATGAACTCAAACAAGCATCCCAAAGTTGAAATATACATTTTAACAAAATGTTCAAATCGTTTGGCTTTGTTAAAAATGTGTATGAACCATGTGTGGACAAAAAGACTAGTGGGAGTTCAATATAGTTTATTATGTTTTATGTCGATGACATCCTTCTCATTAGGAATGAGATAGGAATGTTAGAGTATACTAAAGTATAGTTATCTTCACAGTTCTCCATAAAGATTTGGGAAAAGCATCGTACGCATTGGAAATATGTATCTATAGAGATAGATTGAAAAAGATGCTATGGCTTTACCAAACCTCGTACATTGACAAGATATTAAAAAGATTTAGTATGGAAGAATCCAAGAGTGAATTTCTTCCCATGGGATATGGCATTCATCTCTCAAAGTCTATGGCCCCTAAGACTAAGAAAGAGAAATAAAGAATGTCTCACATACCATATGCTTCCGTCATTAGAAGCATAATGTATGTAGTTTAATGTACAAGTTCTGTATATGGTAATGGAGAATTTAAACTAGAGGGGCTTTATATTCTAGTTTCCAATCCAATGTAGATGACCTCAATTCACTTTAGGATTTATATTTTGCCACAATGGTGGTGCGGTGATTTGAAAGAGTTCAAAGCAAGACACCATGGCCAATTTGACCACTGAAGCAAAATATATTATAGATTTAAAAGTTACAAAGGAAGGTGTTCAAATAAAAAACTTTATTCAAAAGTTGAATGTAGTACCCAGATTGCTAAGCTGATAGTTGTCTTTTGTGGCAACAATAGGGTGATAATGCAAGCCAAAGAGCTAAGATCTCATCAGTGATCCAAGCACATATTGAGGTGATATCATTTGATTTGAGAGATTATTAATGGAGACAACATTTGAGTGGAAAGAGTTGCCTCAAAAAAGAACATAGCAGATCTACTGATGAAACCCCTAATACAAAAGGTTTTTGAAAGATATCTTGTGAAGATAAATCTTAAGGCCATAGGGCATTGGATTTAAGGCAAGTGGGACATTGTTGGAATAGTGCCCTACAAGCCAACAAGATTGGCCTTGTAAAAGCTATTTACTTTAAAATAATCTTGATTGAATGTTATTTTTTATATAGCCATTTTTATCTTATGCTTTATTTCACTTCACTAGAATTTGGATAAAACCCTTAGATCACCTATGACTGCAGGACTTGGTTTGGTGACCATGGAATAAGTCTCACATAGTTGTGATCGTAAATCTTCCAAATTATAGGATTTTATGAGAAGGGACATCTAAAATTTGGATAAAATTTCACAAATGATGCATAAGTCTAAGAGTTGTAGATTGCTCTACTCCATGAGCAACTGTATGACATTTGGATGCATATTATTAGGTGTTTGTTAGAGAACAAAGCATTGAAGACCTACCAGAGAATCCACTAGATAGCCATAGTAGTAAATTGATGGTGGCTAGTTCTCCTGCTTGCATATTATTAGTCCTTTCACTTGAGAGTCTATGCTAACCTTGTGTCTGATTCTTATGATTTGACTTTTCCTTGACCACTTAGTGGGTCTTTTGAGTTGAGATTTGGCATGAGCTACATGGCATGAAAGTTTGTGAGATCCAAGATGGAATCTGACTTTTCACTATTGTGAAACGCGAATGCATCTCCTATGTATTCTATAATGATTGATTCCCAAAAATCCATGTGCAAAGTGGTGTGACAATTTAGAAAAGGTGTTTTCTAAAGGTGAGGTCACATAGTGGGATTGAACATTGAGAATAGAGACATGGTATCGAAGTAATAGGAAGCTGACAAATATCTTGCCCTATACCTTTTTAGGAGATAAGAATGGAAGGACTATATTTGCATGGTATGCATATAGCGATGATGATTCTCTAAAATATTCATTTCAGCCAATTAATTAGGCTTCATGGGCTTGAGGATGACATCAACCATGGTGATTGGGTACTCTTCAATTAATGAGATTAATTGAATTAAGTTGATTAATTTCAAAGGAGTTTTAAACTAAAATGAATATAAGTTATTCAAAAGTCACAAAGAGTTGTAAGCCATGTCCGATGAATGGTAGAACCTATTGGGTCACACGCATAATCCAATTAGCTTCCTAATTGATGGAGAAAATTTTCTAAGTGTTAGAAAATCAACACTTAATGAACCAATTTTATTGTGCCAACTTAGAAGGTTATTTTTGGCTTGATTAATTTAAGTGTTAAATTAATCAATTAATTTAAGGAGTTAAATTAGACCAATAATTAAAGAGTTGATTATTTGGTGCCAACATGACCATCAATTGGTCAAGTTAACTTAAAGAGTTAATTTAACAAAATAAGCTTAAAGAGTTAGTTGATTTGACTTAAAGAGTTAGGTCAAATGATAATTAATTAAATTAAAGAGTTTAATTTAATTAATGAAAAGAATAAATTTTAGAGAAAAAATTCAAATTAAGAGTTCATTTGAATTAGCATCTTAATTAATTTGAAATTATATTTCAAATGTAATTAAAATGCAAATGAAATTCAAATGAGATTTGAATTTAATTTGCCCACTTGGCTCCCCACTTGGTCACCCCCCCTCATGGAATGTGTGATGCCACTTTGGAATCACATCATTTAGCATCTATATATAGATATAGAGAGAGGATCAGCCAAGACATCACATCATTTGTGAAGAATTAAATTCTTTGCATTTTCTCTCCAAAAACTCTTTGCAAGCATTACATTCATATGTTGAAAGCTTTGCTCTCTCCTTTTTCCTTCCAACCTAAAATTAGCCTCTACCATTATTTTATCTTTGGTCTTACTCCAACTTATAGACTCGAGATTTTTGAAGATCTAATTGGTATGTGGATCATAACAATAGAGGCTAGGCACTTGACTTGCTAAATTTTGGAGATCCACATGCATAGGGTCCTTGGAGATTTTCTCCAGCACCTTGCAAAGGGCCTTTTGATCCAAAATATTTCTAGAGAATTCTTCAAGGTGTTGAGAATCTCCAACAATTTTCTCAAAATTGTTTGAGGAGTTTCGGTTGGGTGATTTTTGCACTCTTCTGGCTATGCCAATTGTAGATAGTTTCTAGAATTGAGAAAAGAGTTCACAAGTTTCTTCTTGTAAGAAAATTCGAATCCCTAGTATGATTTGATCCTTGTAATGCTTGTAAGCACTAGTTAATTTCATGCTTTTGATGTTTTGATAATTGGATCCTATTGCGTTACTTGCTTTCACTATTGGTAAAAGCTATAGATTAATTAAAACTCTTTTTAATTTGTGTCCATTTTGACTTAATATTTTGGAAGTACTTAGACATTCTAAGTGGAGGATTTTTCTTTCTTGCCAAGATCATTTCAATTTTATCTTCTTATTTAGGTTTTCTATATCTTCTAATACCACTTGTAGCCAAGTGTAGCACTAGGATTCAGTTATTAAAACATAATCACATCAAAATAACTCAGCTACACATGAAACCAAGGATCTAAACATACCTTAAATTCATATTAGGAATGAGAAATACATTGATTTGCTCAAATTCCAAGGAAATAAGGAAGAAGATCTTAACACCTTGAAAACACCTTGAACCTACTAATTCAGCCACAGGGGAGGAATATATTGTGGCTTTGGAAACTGCAAAGAAAGTATTTTGATCAAAAACTTCATCCAAGAGTTAGATGTAGCGCTCAGCATTGTTGAGCCTATAGTTGTCTTCTGTGAAAATAATGGTGCGGTTGCACAAGCTAAGAAGCTAATATCTCATCAGCAATTCAACAAAAGTTTGAGGTGATATCATTTGATTTGGGAGATCTTTAGTAGAGGCAACATTAGAGTGGAACAATTTGCCTCGAAAAAAAATATAACAGATCTACAGACTATATCGCTAACACATAAGGTATTTACAGGACATCTTAAGAAGATAGGTATTAGCTTTAGGACAACTGGGAGATTGTTGGAATAGTATTGCGTAGCGAATGAGATTTTCATGTAAACTATTTCACTTGTGATACAATCTTTATTGAATGATATTCATTATAAAGGGCCATCTGCATGTTATTCTTATTTTACTTCACTGGCATTTGGTTGAAGCCCTTAGATTACACTAGATCACAAAACTTGGTTAGTACAATTAGTAATGATCATGAAATAGGTCTACAGACTTGCATTGATGATGTATAAATCTAAGAGTTGTATTTTGTTCCATTCCATGAGCAAACCAGATGAGATATGAGTGCATGTTAGAGAACACGTTCATTGAAGGCCCGCTCAAAAAATCCACTAAATAGTTATAGTGGCAAGTTCTCTAGCTTACACTAGTGTATATTATTAGTCCTTTAACATGAGAATTCATTGTAACCTTGTGTTTAGGTCCTCATGCTTTGACTCTTTCTTGACCACTTAGCGGGTCTTTTGGGTTGAGGTCGGCTAAGCTACATAGACATGAAGATTTGTAAAATCTAACATGGGATCCAACTCCTCGTCTTTGCGAATGATGAGTGCATTTTCTATGTATTCTATAATGATCAATTTCAAGAAATCCTTATGCAAGGTCGTATGATAAGTTGAAAAAGGAGTTTTCCACAAATGAGGTCATAATGGGAATTGAACATTAGGAATTGAGATATAGTATTAAGGCCATTTGAGAGCAAACAAATTTCTTTCCCTAGGCCTCTTTCGAAAGATAGAAGATGAAAGGACTGTATTTGTATGGTAAGTGTAGAGTTAGAATGGTTATCCAAAGGTATTCATTTTGGCTAATTAGTTGAGCTTCATGGGCTTAGGGTTGGACATCGACCATAGTGATTGGGTACTCTTCAATTAGTGAGATTAATTAAATTGAGTCATTAGTTTAAAGTAGTTTAGACTAATATGAATATTTAATATTCTATAAGTCACAAGAGTTGTGAGCCCATGTCTGGGGCTGTAAACGGATGTTAAACGGTATGGGTACATGTATCAGTATTCGCATCTATGTAAATTTTATAATATCCATATCCGCATCCGATTAATACTTTTTTATAACATTCAAATTCATATTTGCTGAATATTAACTTAATTTGGATAATCCATATCTGATTATAATTTTACAATTATCCATTATAAGTATCCAATATCCATTTACACATATGCGAATATCTAAATCCATTAACTTGTAATAAAATAGATATTTTTTCTATTAAATTTCATTAAAAAATAATCCAATAAATTGCATAATAAAATCTAGAAAATACAACAAACAAACAACAAAAATAGCATACTTTAAATATCAAATAAGCATACAAACCTTCTCAACAATTAAATAGAAATAACTATCTTCAATACATAATTCAACATGCCAAAAGAAACAAAGTTCATTTCAATACAAGAAAAATCTTTCATATAGTACAATAAAAAGAACATGCTTGAACTTCTCATTCGTTTAGTACTACAAAACATAATAAACAAAATATTAGTGGTAAAGTTTAAGAGATTATCTATTAAGGAAAAAAAAAATAGTTTATAAGAATTTATAATATTCTTTACAAACAACCTCAAAAAATAAAAAACGTAAAGAGAAAGTACACCAAAAAATCAAACATATAAGAATATTTACCATACGATTCTAAGCATTAAAATTCAAATGTTAATATTATATTTCATATTATTAAGCCAATCTCCACTAAATTCGTAAAATAATACAACTAAACTCCATTGAATCTTAGAGACCCAATCTTTTTCCATAAATAAGTACCAGCCATTAAGGTACCAAAATTATAATTCAACTTTACCATCATATAAACAAAATGAAAATGAAAACTCCAAACAAAATTATTACCTTACCTCTTGTTTTTCTTCTACTCTGAACTTATGTATAAAAATGCAAAATTCAAACATGCATAATTAAAGAAAACATCACTATAATTTATTAATTATGAAAAAAATAAAGAAAGGGGTAGGGAGGCCAGCAGAAGTTTGCCTCGTGAGACCAATTGCTACTGGATCGTAGATGACATGGAGGCCAGCAGTAGCTGGCCTCATAGGGAGACCTAACAAATCTGTTAGCTGTTGTGATAGGTAGGCTAGCCTTGTCGTGAGAGTTAATAGATCTGTTGGCTCCCAACTTTGGCACCACAGAGGCTAGTGGGCCTCAATGATGAGCATCTCGCTAGCGCTTTTACTAGTGAGAATGTTATAGTAGAGGAAAATTAAAAAAGAAATAGGAAAAAAGGAAGACGAAGAATGGAAAAAGAAAACACCTAATAGTGGGCAGTTGGTGAGTAAGAGGGAAACGAAATTGAAATGTAAATGGGATTGGGAGCAAAGGTTTAGTTATTTGGTCAATTTTATCTTTTATCTTTTTTATTTTGTTTATATTTTATTTTGATAATTTTTATTTAATTATAGTAATTATCTTTTTTTAATTCTAAAATTTTTAAGTTCAAAATTTAATTATTCACTAGTTCGTTATATATGACTCTAATTCATATCTTGATTCTTAATATTTTTATATATTATATTTGAATATAATCTTAAAAAATTAGCTTTTACATTGGCTATTGAATATTGACATTTAGTTTTAGATATATAGATATAATAATGTTAATCAATGAAAATATTATCTATTATTAATATTTTGGGGTTTAAATTTTTTAGAGCTATGAGATTTTAGTATTTAAAGTTTATGTTTTATATTTAGATAAATTTTATTAGTTGTCTAAATTAATAATAGTACAAATCTAACCAAATAAAATTATGAAATGATATATTCATCTTATATTATATGTATAAAGTATGGTTAGATATTGTAAAATATTTAAAAGTTGTTTGGGTAGGTTTATAAGCTTCTCTACAACATTTGATAGCCTATAAGATATCAGTGTTTCATAGTTTTTTTAAGAAAATAGCTTATAAAATTCTAAAAAAGATGTTAGAAACTTATAAGCACTTTTCAAGAAAATAAGGAGTCCTTAACTTATTTTTAAGATTTTAACAAGTTTTCTTAATTTTTTAATCATATTAATTATAGAATTAACATTACTAAAACCTTATAAGCTCCAAGATTTTTTTATCTAAACACTTTAAGAGTTTAGTTAATGAAAAAAAATCTAACATCGTATAAGTTTGAAAAATATCTTATAAAATGCATGAGCTCCAAAAACATCTTATAAGAAACAAGAGCTTATAAGACATTTTAAATAAGTTTAGCCAAATACTTTCTTAATGTTCCTTTAGCTAGTTAATAATTTTAGTATTTTACTATTTTAGTTTAGAATTAAAAAGTTAATTATTTTTTATTTAGTTAATTTTTTTCTAATTATTGATTCACTTTATGATTAACTACTATTAATAAAATGATACCAATATACCAATATAAATTAATTATAAAGTAAAGCAATAATAATTTTATATTGATTGATTTTACCATTCACAATTGATTTTTCAATTTGTTTTATTTAATATTCTTTAATTATCATCAATATGGTTTAATGATTCTTCATAATCCTCATCTACTAATTTGTTTATGAATTCTTTAATTACTAATTTATACATATATTCATTTATATATAAATTACGAGATTTCATATTGAGAAAATAAAAATAGTTTATTATGTATAATAATATATTAGATATGGTAATTTTTTAAATATTATTTATATATTAAAATACATAAAAATAGAATATATTATAGGTAATAATTTCTTAAATATTATTTGTTGGATATGGATAACAAATTTAACTAAATTACAAATAATCGAATTTATAAATGGATATATTCAGTGGATATATTCAGAGCGGATATCAAATGAATCGAATAGGCATTTATCATATTCCTATTCATTTATAATCGAATATGTACTAATCAAATACGGATAATATCCGCTTTAAATGGATATGAATAATAGCCCTCTATAAATGGATTTGAATACGAACAATAAACAAATTTTTGAATATTCATTTTCAACCCTACCCATGTACAATGAATGGTAAAACCTAATGGATCACACTCAAAATCCAATTGCAAACTTGAAGGGGAATTTTCTTGGACTTAGAAAGATTCCATCATGACCGATTTGAGGAGATGGATGGTTGACACAATTTTTGGTCATCTTAGCTTGGTCAATTTAATTGTTAAATTGATCTAACTAATTTAAGGAGTTAAATTAGATCAATTAAATTAAGGAGTTAACTTAATTGGTGCCACCTGACTATCAATTGATCAAGTTAACTTAAGGAGTTAAGTTAGCAACAATGAACTTAAAGAGTTAAGCTAATTGACTTAAGAGTTAAGTCAAAGGTTAATTAAATTAAAGTGTTTAATTAAATTAAAATGAAGAATTAATTTTGGAGGAAAAATTCTAAGGATGAGTTTATTTGGTGTGGCGTTAGAGTTTATTTGGATGACATTTCATGAGATGGAATAAAGATTTCAAGTGATATTCAATTGCACATTAAATTCACATGCAATTTGCTTGCAAGTTGGCACCAACTTGAGGAGAGTGTGACACCACCTTGGTATCACACCTTCCTCCATCTATATATAAATATAGATGGAGAGGGCGGCCACTTATATGTGAATTCAAGCAAGTTAGATCCAATTGGTAGATTCTCTCATTTTCTTCCAATTTTGCATGTATTGCCTCATGTGTTGAAGCTTTACATTTTTTTTCATCTCCTACCTATAATTTGAGCCTTCATCCTTCTTCATCTCGACTTTATTCTCCAGCTAACATTGAAGAGATTTGGATTGTGCATTGGTGTGTGGATCTTATGATTAGAGATTTATCTAGGTGTTGGTATTCTCCAATCTAAATTTCAGTTGATTCTATAATCATTTGGTTGGGCAAAAGTTGCTGTGAACTTGCTACACCGTTGGAAAATAGATTCAAGGTGTTGAAGTCTTCTTCCTTGTTTCCTTGGATTTTCAACTTTAAAGGTATTCCTTTTACCAAATCCAAATTTAAGGCATGTTTAGATCCTTGGCGTCATGTGTAGCCTAGTTATTTTAGCATTTTTATACTTTGATAATTAGATCCTAGTGCTACATATGACTTCACAATTGTCCTATCAAACAACCTCCAAAATTGCTAAAATTTAGACACAACCTCCTAACACCTTGGGAAGCTCCAGTTAAAAATTCAACAAAAACTGAGATTGGCAAGTGCTGGAAACACACCTCCAAAGTTATTGCCACTGCAGTGGATCTCTAAAAGCAAAGTTATCAAAGTATCTTGCCTCTTATGTAATGATCCACACACCATAGGCAAATTCCAATTACCCTTAGTCAACTGGAAAACCAAGGAGGGAAGAAATGCTGTAGGACAATTTATAGGAGGAAAGATGAAGAAACGTGAAACTTCAACACATGAGTGAATCACACAAATTGGAGGGAGAAATAGAATCTATCATGCAAGCTAACATGTGGCTGGCCATGTCTCTATCTACAGAGGAGAGAGAGTGTGATGTAAGTTGGCATCACACCTCCTATGAGGCTTGGTACTACCTAAGCAAGCAACTTGCATGTGAAATGTGAATTTCACTTACATTTGAATTTCATTTGGAACCTTCATTTTATCTCATGAAATGTTATCCAAATAAATTCTAATGCACTCTAAATGAACTCTTTCATTTGAATTTTCCTCCAAAATTAATTCTTCACAATAATTAAATTAACCCCTTAATTTAATCAATTGATCTTGACTTAACTCCTTAAGCCAATTATCTTAACTCTTTAAGCTAGATAATGTCAACTTAACCCCTTAAGTTAACTTGACTAATTGATAGTCATGTGGCACCAATTAAATTGACTCCTTAATTTAATTGGTCTAATTTAACTCCTTAAATTATTTTGATTAATTTAACAATTAAATCAGACAAGCCAAAATGAGCAAATATTAGCCAATTGTTTTTCCTCCACAAAAATCAACCATGTGGAACATTCTAAATATTAGAAAATTCCTTTCATTAAATAAGATTTCCTATTGGCTTTTGTATGTGACTCATTATGTTCTATCATTCATTGGACATGGGCTCACAACTCTTCTGATATTTAGAATATTGAAATATTCACATTAGTTTAAATTCTTTTAAATTAATAACTTAATTCAATTAATCTCTATTAATTTAAGAGTACTCTATCTCCATGGTTGATGTCTAACCTCAAGCTCATGGAGTCCAACTAATTGTCCAAAATAAATATGCTTTTGGAGAACCATTCTAGCTCTATGCTTGCTATGTAAATACAGTCCTTCCATCTTCTATCTCCCAAAAATGGCATAAGCTTAGATATTTGCAGGTTTCCTAATAGCCTTGATAACTAAGTTCCCATTCTCAATCTTTGATTCTCCTTTATGACCTTAAGTTTGAAAAACTCTTTTTCCAAATTTTCTTACTACTTTACACAAGGATTTTGTAGAATTGATCATTCTAGAATACATAGAAGATACACTTGCCCTTCACAATGACAAGGAGATAGATCTTATCCTGGATCTCACAGATCTTCATGCCTAAGTGGCTTATATCTAAGCTTAACCTAAATGACCCACAAAGTTTTTAAAGAAGAGTCAAAGCATGAGGATCTAAATATAAAGTTACCATGGATCCTCAGGTTAAATGACTAATTATATGCACTAGCATAAGTTAGTGAACTTGTCACTACCAATATGCTACTATGACTATCTAGTGTATTCTTTAGGTGAGCTTTTAATGAACTTATTCTCTAATAAGCACTCGTTAATGTACATCTATGTCTAACATGGATTGCTCATAAAATGTAGCAATATCCAACCCCTTGGATTTATGCATCGTTAGTGCAAGTGTATCCAAATTTTAGATATCCTGTCTCATAAGATTTTATGAGTTGAAATATTTTGAGATCACGACTGTGTAAGACTTGTTTCATGATCAACACCTAGTGTGTGACCAAGTCCCGCTATCTTATGTGATCTAAGGGCTTCAACCAAATGCTAGTGAAGAAAAAAACGTATAAGATAAAAATGGCCATTTAGAATGAATATTATTCAATCAAGATTGAATCATAAGTGAAATAGTTTACAAGCCAATCTAATTAGCTACGGGGCACTATTCCAACACAATGAAGGTTCAGAATCCAAAATATAAAATCCATTGTTTAGTCTACCTTGTGCAATTAAAAAACCATTCTTTAATGCCTTCAAATTCCCATTAGATATAGAAAAATCATATCCTTCATTATCCAATATGGGAATAGAAATAATACTCTTAACAAAATTGCATATATAAAAAGTGAAGATCAAGTACAATATAGGAATTTCCCAATTTCAACTTAATTACGCCTTCGACCATGGCCGTAACTTTAGCCCCATTGCCTAAGCAGAGGACCATATCCCCTTCAATAAGACTCATTCTTCTTTTTATCCCCTATAATGAATAACAAAGGTGAGAACCACATTCAGTATCAAATACTAAAGTGGAAGAATTTATTGTTAAGTACACTTTAATAAAGTACATACCCTTCCTAAGGGTGCCAAGGTATTCCTTGCAATTCTTTTTCCAGAGGCCTTTCTTGCCATAATAAAAATAAATAGCACCAGCTTTAGCCTTTTTTTTTATTGATTCTTCCCAAACCTTTCAGTATCAAACCTTTTTTTTTATTGATTCTTCCCTCAGAGAAAGAATTCTTTTTTCTTTTACCTCTCTTCTTAGGACCTCTAGGAACCATAAACTTGGAGGAGAAAGTGAACTTAAGAGACTTATCTTTCTTTATTGTCGCCTCAGTGGTCCCAACATATTGACCAATTCATTAATCATTACTTCTTGCTTCAGTATGTTAAAGTTTAAAATTAATTGGTCAATAGAGCTAGACAATGATTGAATGATCAAATCCGCATAGAGCTTATTGTCCATGACTACATCCAGTTGACCAAGCCTCTCAATGAAATAGATCATCTTTGGGCTACAGTCATGGACGCTCAAGCCCTTATTCATTCTAGCCCTAAAGAGCTCTTTAGATAATGAAAATCTTTCATGTCCAGTTTGAACACCATAAAATTCTTGTAAGTGCAAATGGATCTCGTGAGTGCTTTTCATGGGTTCAAGAGACTTTTGGAGCTCATTAGACTTAGAAGCTATCATAAGACATCTTGTTTATAGACCATCATCCACAAACACCATGAAAACTTCACGTGCCTCATTAGTGGAGTCATAGCTAATGGTGTTTGGCAGACTTTGAGCAAGAACATAAGTCCTCTTTTTGGAATCTAGAATAATCTTATGGTTTCTAAGCCAATCACAAAAGTTAAGCCTGGTGAGTCTATTAGTTTCCAAAAAAGTGTTCAGTTGATTCTTAGCCATTTCGTTTGAGAATTCAAAAATTTTTGAAGGTGGAAAGAGAATATAAGTATGTGACTGAATATTGATATTGAAAACTTGTTTATAGATATTCAAGCATGTCTTTTTCTCCCACTATTGTATTAACTTCTTTGAGTGGAGGTTTTCTTTTACTTGAAAAGATCTCGTCAATTTTATCTTCTTATTTAGGTTTTCTATATCCTAATCATGCATCTCATACATCAATAGGATATGAAAAACATAAATAAGTAAATGTGCATATCATGCTCCTAAGGTGGGATGACCATAAGTCTTAACTAAGTAGTACATTTAGAGCCACAGGTGCACTACTTACTTGATTTTAAATGGGTAATTAAATCTAGCTATTACATAAATGTACCCCCATACATTCATGGGTCTTTATGCCTCCAATGGCTTTCTTGTCTCCTTGCAACATTTACATGACAAAGAAATCCTCACTTCTAGTGATTTAATCCTCATAACATTTACAAAATAGAAATTAAGAGGCATGTAAGCCGCAATTTAATACAAACATTTTCAACAACTTGAAACAAATAAAATTAATATTAAAGGTGCATGATCATCCCCTTTTATTCATCATCCATTCAACAATTAAATAATAATAAATTAAGAATTCACATTCAATAAATTAACTAGCAAAATAAGCAATAAATTAAATACATGACTACACTCCATCTAAGGATCAAATAATGTTGTAAAATGGATTTTCAAGAAGATAAATACCATGATTTCTCAAAATCCAAGGTAGAAGTGAAGGCAAACTTGAACACTTCAAATTTATCTCTAATTGAGGCAGCAGTAATCCAACAACTTTTGTCCAATCAAATCATCTTTGATTTGGGTGTAATTTGGATGGCACCTCTCCAACTCTATGCAGAACGTTCAGTAAAATTTTAAGAAAATCAGAAATTGAAAAGTGCACCAAATATGCCTCCAAACAATCTGCCCAGCAATAGATCTCCAAAGAGTAAAGCTATCCAAATGTTTGGCCTCAAATGAAATGATCCACACACCCAAGGCAAGTCCCAATCAACCTCTGGAGAACTAGAACTCTAGAGGAAGAAGAAGTGATGAAGGCCAAATTTAGGAGAGGAAGAGAAGAAGAATGTGTGAAACTTCAACACATGAGTGGATCATACTTTTGGAGAGAAAAAAAGAATCTATCATGAATTCTAAGCTACATGGCTGGCCACCTCCATTTATAGAGGAGGGAAGGTATGATGCAAGTTGGCATTACACCACTTATGAGGCTTGGCACCAACTAAGCAAGCAAGTGGCATATGAAATGTGAATTTCACTTGCATTTGAATTTCATTTGGAGTGTTCATTTCATCACATGAAATATCATCCAAATAAATTCTAAATGTGCCCCAAATGAACTCCTTCATTTGAATTTCCCTCCAAAATTAATTCTTGATATTAATTAAATTAACTCAATTTAATTAATTGGTCTTGACTTAACTCCTTAAGTCAACTAGGTTAACTCCTTAAGTTATAAGGTGTTAATTTAGCCCCTTAAGTTAACTTGACTAATTAATTGTCATATGACACCAATTAATTAACTCTTTAATTTAATTAGTCTAATTTAACCCACCCTTAAATTATTTTGATCAATTTAACAGTTAAATCAATCAAGCAAAAATGACCAAAAAGTAGCCAACCATTTTCCTCGACAAAATCTATTACCAAGAACGTTTCTAACTCTTAGAATACATAGGAGATGCACTCACCCTTCACAATGACAAAGAGATAGATCCCTTCTTAGATCTCACAAACCTTTATGTCTAAGTAACTTATACTGAAGCTCAACCCAAATAATCTGTAAAGTGGTCTAGAAAGAGTTAAAGTATGAGAATCTAAACACATGGTTACCATGAATCCTCAAGCCCAAGAACTAATTATATGCGCTAGTGTACGCTAGAGAACTTGCCACTGCCAACTAGCCATTATGGCTATTTAGTGGATTTTTTGGATGGGCCTTTACTTAACTTGTTATTTAACAAGAACCTACTAACATGCACTCATGTCTAACATGGATTGCTCATGAAATGGAGCAATATCTAACCCTTTGGATTTATGCATTGTTAGTGCAAATCTATCCGAATGTCAGATGTCCTATTTCATAAGATTCTATAACTTGAAATATTTTAAGATCACGACCATGTAAGATTTATTTTATGATCACCACTTAGTACGTGACCAAGTGCTGCAGTCTTATGTGATTTGAGGGCTTCAATCAAATGTTAGTAAAGTAAAATAACTATAAGATGAAGATGGCCATTGAAATATGAATATCATTCAATCAAGATTATATCACAAATGAAATAGTTTTCATGCCAATCTAGTTAGCTGTAGAGTAATATTCTAACAGGAATTGGGTGAGACATGATATTAGAGCATGCCTTAGTTCATATGAGTAGAACACTATGTGTTAGAACACATAGTTGTAGCACCTAAACACAAGCTTGGGCAGATTTTTGCTGTGATGTGCACCATGGTGTATGTTAGCTACGCCCTAATGTGAACCTTATTGGAGTTGTGGGCCCTAGCATGGGGTTCACTGAAATCTTTCACTAGGGTGTAAGTTTTGTATGCCTTGATGTGACATGATCTACCTCCACAAGAGTTTCACGTGCAGAAGTGCAAATTCATGTGCGCCTCTGTATGGCGCGTAGGCCAATAGCCTACTTTGTGATATGTTTGGGTTTATAAACCTTATTTTCTTCTAGATTGATCAAAATAAACCTTCAAAAAATATATTTCTACATTATTTTATAGAATTCACTCATTACAAAGGTTAGAATGAGAGTAATAGGTGTTCTCATGAGATTTATAGTACTTAAACTTATACTTAACACTCGATTTGGAATCAATAAATCATATATTTATCAAGTGGCTTGGACCTATCACTCAACCACGTTAAATCTTGTTGTCTTTTTCATTGAATGGCTTTATGAGTATTTCTAATTTTATTATTTGGTTTTTCTAGGTTACAATGAATTGATATCAAAGCTAAATTGACCAAATGTCAGCAATGAAGTACGAGGTTGAGAAATTTGATGGGAAGAATGATTTTAGGTTGTGGAAGATAAAGGTTCATGCCCAACATTGTCATCAAGGTTTACAAAGAGTGCTAAAAGGTAGAGAGTTCTTGCCATAGATGCTTTTAGATGAGAAAAAGAATAAATTAATGGCCAAGGCTTATGGTACTTTGATCTTATCATTGGTAGATAACGTATTGAAAAAGGTTGCCATAAAAAAGTATAACAGCAGAATTGTGGTCAATGTTAGAGGCTATATATATGATAAAGTCCCTTACAAATTTTTTGTATTTGAAATAGTAGTTGTACACCCTCAGAATGATGGAAGGTACATCTATCACTCAGTATATTGATTATTTCAATAGGGTGATATTAGATCTCACTAGTATAGATGTACAAATTGATATTTAAGATCAAGTATTGATTTTTTTGTGTTCTCTATCTAATTCCTTTGAGCACTTAGTTACTACTTTTCTATATGTAAGAGATACAATATCAATGGAAAACAAGAAGGCCTAATTGAATTCAAATGAATCAAGAGAACATGTCTTAAGCAGTAATGAAGTGAAAGTAAGGAATAATTGGATGCAAAAGGGAGACCAAAAAAAATGGAATGGAGTAAAGACTAATCTAAGTCTTGAGGGAAGCCTAAATTAAATAATAAGTGCTTTAGTTGTAGAAAAAAGGGCCATTGGAAATGAAATTATTTAGAATGTGGAAAGGCGAAGTATTCAACTGAATCTTCTAATCAGAAATGGGATGATGTTGCTAGAATCATTAAGGATGAGTTTTATATGGCACTTGTTCTCAATTTTACTAAGAGTCTTCTAAGTTCCAAGTAGTTTCCATTGCCCTTACCATATAGACCCATGAGAGGATTGGTTTACCACTTATCAAAAATATGATGGTGGTAAAGTGCTCATAAGATATGATGTATCTTGCAAAGTTGTAGGGACTAATATGGTGAGTATCATAATGCATGATGGAATTACGAGGACGCCCATAGATAAGATTGTGCTCCTAATCTAAATAAAAATTTATTTGGCTAGGTACTCTGGATAAGAATGGTTGTAAGTACAGAGCTTGAGATGGAGTTTTGCAGGTTTTAAAGCGTGTTCTGCTAATCATGAAGAGGGATAAGAGAAATGGTCTTTACATATTGCAAGACAGTACATTTTTTATGCTGCAGAAGTTTCTTTATCACTCAATGATACTACAAGGTTGTAGCATACGCAGCTTGGGTATACGAGTGAGAAGAGAATGTCAGAGTTCAGAAAATAAGGTTTGCATTATGGAGAAAAGATTAGGGAGGTGGATTTTTATGGATAGTGTGTTCTTGACAAGAAACACAGGGTGAAATTTAGCATCACAATTCACAGGACCATGGGCACTTTGGATTACATTCACTCAGATCTTTAGCAGCTTTTTCAAGTTCCCTCAAAGGGTGGTACTAGGTACATGCTGACATTGATTGATCATAGAGAGTATACGTGTTATGTTGAAACATAAGGAAGAGGCATTTATCTACTTCAAGTAGTAGAAGACTTTGATTAAGAAGCAGATAAGAAATAAGGCTAAATGGTCGAGGACTTGTTGGAATAGTGCCCTGCAAGCTAAAGCGATTCGTCTTGTATAAACTATTACTTTGTAAAACAATCTTGATTGAATGATATTCTCTATATGGCCATATTCATCTTATGCTTTATTATACTTCACTTGCATTTGATGATGCCCTTAGATCACCTAAAACTATGGGACTTAGTTTGGTGACCATGAAACAAGTCTCACACAGTCATGATCTTAAATCTTTCAAGTTATAGGATCTTATGAGATGAGGTAGGGGTGGCAATTTAGGTAGGTCGGGTGGGTTCGAGTTGGGTTGAAGTAAGAGTATAACATTAATTTCCTCAACCCTAACCTAACCTAACTTGATGACAACCTAAAAATGCTCAACCCTAACCCAACTTTAATCATATCAGGTTAGGTTAACCCGATTTCTGTTAGGTCAACTCACCAACTCAAATCTACCCAATCCAACCTGCCAATTTGATTTAAAATAATTATTTCAAATATTTTTTAAATTTTTAGAATTTTTTGGCATTTTTATTTTCTAATTTTATATATACTTAATTATTAATAAATTAAAATAGGAGTAAAGAATTCTCATCATAAACTCACGATAGCATCTTTCGAAAAAAAATTTAATTGAACCACATAATATATTGATTTTAGGAATTTTTGTTTTTGTTTTTGTTTTTCTAATTTTGTAGTATCTATTAGCATTATAAAGATAATGAAATCACAAAGTAATTTTTTTTAAAAATAACATATTTTTCAAGTTCTATTTACCCACTCTCTTTAATTTTTGTATATTTTGTATTTATCAAATTGTCTCATTTAACTTCTTAAAATGACATTATTTGTTTACTTTATATTGATTCAATATAAATAAATAATATATTAATAAATAAATAAAAATATATTATCAAGCAAATAATAAACAAGTATTTTAATTAGACGCATAATTTATCATAAAAACTTGCTTGAATCTTTTAAACTTTTTATAACCTTTTAATAGAAAGAATTCATATCTATTTATATATGCAAAATCTTGCATTGCAAAAGGCGTCAGAAAAATTATAAGATAATTTAGTAGGCAAAGCAGTATTTTACCAACTCTTTGCAGAATAACTTTCATGTCTGCTTGAATACAAAAAAATAACCATTAAAATTATAATCATATAACCTATATGTTTGTGAAAATAAAACCTACTAAAGTAGTAATTTTGGTATTGCTAAAGTTCAAAATTTCAAGTTTTATTTTGTTATTTTATATGTTTACTCCTAAAAAATTTAAATTTGATTTGTTTAATTCGAGTTGGGTTGAGTTGGTTCAGATGAGTTTAGGTTGTCATGTGACCTAAAATAAAATTTTGGGTTGTTCATGTAACCTGAAATTCAACCTAACCTAATTCATTTTCTTCGAGTTCTTATTCATGTCGACCTTATTGGACCCGAACCCAAAATGAGTTGACCCAAATCTAATTTTTTCATGTCGAACTCATGTCAAGTTATCATGTCATGTTGGAAATTGACACACTTAAGATGGGGCATTGAAGATTTGGATAAGCTTGCACTAACAATACATAAATCCAAAGGTTGGAGATTGCTCCATTCCATAAGCAATTGTATGAGATATGGATGTATGTTAATGGGTGCTTATTAGAGAACTAGGCATTAAAGACCTACTGGAGAATCCACTAGATAACCAAAGTGGTGAGTCATGAGTGGCTAGTTTTTCTTCTTACGCTAGTGCACATTATTAGTCCTCTAACCTGAGAATCCATGGTAACCTTGTATTCGGTCCTCGTGCTTTGATTCATGCTTGACCACTTAGCAGGTCTTTTAAGTTGAGATTAGGTATGAGCTATTTCACATAGAGGTTTGTGAGATCTAAGATGGAATCCAACTCCTCGCTATTGTGAAGGGCAAGTACATCTCCTGTGTATTCTATAATGATCGACTTATGAAAATCTTTGAGGAAGGTGGTGTGACAATTTTGAAAACTAGTTTTACAAAGGTGAGGTCATACAAATAGAATCAAACATTGAGCATAGAGACACAGTATCAAGACTATTAGAGAGCTAACAAATATCTTGCCTTAGGCCTCTTTCGAGAGATATGAGATAGAAGGACCGTATTTGCATGGCATGTATAGAGCGATGATGGTTCTCCAAAATATTCATTACAGCCAATTAGTTGGGCTCCCTGGGCTTAAGGTTTGACATCGACCATGGAAATTTGGTATCTTCAATTAATGAGATTAATTAAATTGAATCGACTAGTTTAAAAGAAGTTTTAAACTAGAATGAATATAAGATATATAAAAGTCACAAGGAGTTGTGAGCTCATGTCTAATAAATGGTAGAACCTATTGGGTCACAAACAAAATCTAATTAGCTTCCTAATTGATGGAGAAAATTTTCTAAGTTGGAAAAGGATCTCTCCTAATGGACTAAATTTTAGTGCCAAGTTTGAAGGTTAATTTTAGCTTGATTTATTTAAGTGTTAAATTAATCAACTAATTTGAGAGTTAAATTAGGAAAATAATTAAAGAGTTAATTATTTGGTGCCAACATAACTATCAATTGGTCAAGTTGACTTAAAGAGTTAAGTTAACAATTGAGCTTAAAGAGTTAAGCTAGTTTGACTTAAATAGTTAAGTCAAAAGGATAATTAATTAAATTAAAGAGTTTAATTTGATTAATACGGAGGAATAAATTTTGGAGGGAAAGAACAAATGAGATTTGAGATGGCATCTTAATTAATTTGAAATGAGATTCCAAATGTAATTAAGATGCAAGATAAATTCAAATGAAATTTGGATTCCTTTCTTTGCCACCTAAGCACCTTACTTAGCCACCCCCCTTATGGAATGTGTGATGCCACATTAGCATCACACAATTCCATATCTATATATAAATATAGATGAGGGCTTGGCTAGAGAGAGAAAGATGCAGGTGCTTTAGGTATGAAGGATTAGATTTTTCATTTTCTTCCAAAAAAAATCCATTTTGCAAGCCAGCATTTTATGAGTTGAAAGCTTAGCTTCTTTCTTCTTCCTCTTACCAATTTTTTATCTCTTCCATTATCAATTCTCTAGTCCTATTCCAGTTTATGGACTAGAGAACTAGGACGTCTCATTGCTGTGTGGACCTTTTCAACAGAGGTAAGATGTGTGGCTTGTTTAGTTTCTAGAGATCTACTTATGTGAGGTCCGACTTTGCAATTTTCTCTATGATGTTACAAAGGTACAATAAATTTGCATTTTTGACTAGAGGTTATTCAAGGTGTTGGTTATTTCTAGTATTGTTTCCAAAATTGTTGGAGGCAATTTGGTAGGGTAATCATTGCAATCCTTTTGTTGTGCCATGAGCAGGCAAATTCTAGAATAAGTGAAGTGTTCACTTATTTCTTCTTAAATTTGCTTGTCAAGGTAATCCTCTATCTAAATCTGAATCCAAGGCATGATTTGATCCTTTCTTTGCATGCAGGCACTAGTGACTTTACGTTTTGAAGTTTTGATTAAATATCCTAGTATCTCTCTTGCCTTCAGGACTGATAATGGTTTAGAGTTCCACAATAAGGAATTTTAGGAGTTTTATGATAAGGATGGAATTGTGTGGCATCACAAAGTTGTACATACACTATAGCAAAATGAAGTTGCAGAATAGATAAACATAACTATTTTGGAGAAGCAAGACACCCCCCCCTTTAATATTGGATTCTAAGGATTTTAGGGCTAAAACTATTAATACTACTTGCTATTTGGTGAATAGGTCACGATTGATTACTTTAGATAACAAGACACTAATGAAAGTTCAGTCAAGATCTCCTACAGATTACTCAAATTGGAGGGTATTTTTATGTTTAGCCTACTCTCATGTTTGCAATGGAAAGATTGAGCCGAGGACTAGAACATGCATATTCCTAAGCTATATAGATGAATTCAAGGGTTATCATTTGTGGTGTACTAATAACTAGGGCTTTAAGGTGATTATTAGCAAAGATGTGACATTTCATGAGTCTACTATGTTAAAGAATGTGGACTAAGGTGAAAAAAGTCAAAAGGCATCAAGGAGAAGGCATAGTTAGAAATTGACACTCCACAAGTTTCAAAAGGGAAATAGAATGTGGTAGATGAAGGTAAGGAGAGCTCATTGTCACCTAATAAGCAACAAGGAATTGATTTACTATAGAAATATTGTTTAGATCGTAATAGAAAGAAGAGGTAAATCAAACTACAGAAATAGTTTACATATTCAAATTTAGTTGCTTATACTTTAAGTTTGATTGAGGGGTCTATAGGAAATGATCTAGTCACATATAGAGAGGTTGTTTCTTATATAGATTCTGATACATAGATAGCTGCTATGAGTAAAGAGATGGAGTCTCTACACAAGAATAGCATAATGGAATAGGTTAATATGCCTAAAGGTCATAAAATTGTAGGACACAAATGAATCTACAATAGAAAATAAAGGATTCTTAGGGTTGAGGATGCTTTCTATAAGATATGATTAGTTTCTAAAGGTTTTACTTAGAGAGCAGAAGTTAACATTCATGACGTGTTCTCCCTAGTTGCAAAGCATACCTCTGTTCATGTATTAGTCAACATGGCAACTTTATTTGCCATGGAACTTGAGCAGATGGATGTCAAAAAAGCTTTTTTGCATGGTGTGCTAGAGGGACAAATTTACATGTGTCAGCCAAAGGGATTCATTATTTCTGGAGAGAAAAATCAGGCATGCTTTTTGAAAGATCTTTGTATGGCTTGAAACAATTTCCCTAGCAGAGGATATAGAACATGGAGATCTTATGAGATAGACACTTTAGGTTGTTATACTTGTCTCAACAAAAATATATTAAGAAAGTACTGAAACATTTTGGGATAAAAACGTCCAAGCCAGTTAGTACGCCACTTATAGCTCATTTCAGGCTCTCATTAGATCTATCACTGAGTACTAAGGAGGAGGTAGAGCATATGTCTAATATACTATATGCTACTACAATTGGTGGTTTGATATATGCCAAGGTGTACATTAGGCCAAATATTTTTCATGCAGTTAGTATTGTCAACAGGTACCTGAACAAGTTAGGAAAGACACATTGGTAGGTAGTGAAATAGATTATAAGGTATTTGAGATGCACTATAGATAGATGTTTGAAGTATAGTCAATTGAATTCTACTACTAGAATTATTAGCCATGTGGATATGGATTATGCAGACGATTTGGATGTTAAAAGGTCTATGACAGTTTATATATTTTATGTTTTGAGTCGTACTGTTAGTTGGAATATAACTTTGTAGCCAACAGTTGCATTGTCCACAATAGAGACGGAGTACATGGCTTTAGCTAAAGACATGAAAGAAAGCATTTAGTGATATAGGTATAAGTTCTGATATTACTGCAGTATTTTGAGATAGTTAAAGTGCGATATGCTTGTCAAAGAATCAATTAAGCATTTCATGAGAGAACAAAACACATTGATGTGACGTATCACTTCATCCGAGATATGGTGTCTCAAAGTGTCATCTTGGTTGATAAGGTTAGGACAAAGGAGAATCTAGGAGATATGTTAACTAAGATCATTCCAGGAATCAAATTTGAGCATTTTTTGGACTTGATAAATATTTGTAGACTTAAATGATAGCCTTTTCGAGGGGAACAAAGATGATAGATAGAGAATTTCAAGTTAAGATAGAGAATTATTGAGTGTGTCTTGAAATTTAAGCTACAAATAATGAGAAATGGTGAACAGCAAAGAAAGGGTGTGAAATGGTGTAGAATTGGACAAAATAAGATATTAGAGCTTACCTCGATGCACATTAATAGAACACTATGAATCGAGATGCACAATTGCAGTGCTTAGGTGCAAGTGTAGGTAGATTTTTTCTACAATGCATGCTAAGCCATAAGCTAGCCACACCCCGGTACAGACCTTACTGGAATTGCTAGCCAAGCCATAAGTTCTGTACACCATGCTGCGCGTTTTTAGGAATCTCATGCCAGGGCACAAGTTTTGTGCACATCGACCTCCACAAGAGTTTTACATGTCGGGATGCAAATCATGTGTGCCTCAACGCAATATGCAGGCTCATGGCCTATTTTGCTATATGTTTGGGTTTATAAACCCTATTTTCTTTTAGATTGATTAGAATGAACCCTAGAAAAATATAATTCTAGATTGTTTTAGAGAATTCTCTCAGAACGGAGGTTAGAATAAAGGTGTTCGATACTCTCATGAGATTTGTAGGACTAGATTATTTTAGAGAATTCTCATAGGAAGAAGGTTAGAATGAGAATGTTAAGTGTTCTCATGAGATTTGTGGGACTTAAATTTGTACTTAGAACTTGATTTGGAATCTTTATATTCATATCTTTGTTGGGTGGATTAGGCAAATCATTAAACCATGTTAAATTTAGTTGTGTTTTTCATTGAATTGCTTTACGAGTATTTTCAATTTTATTATTTGGTCTTTCTAAGTTACAACATCTTTAGTTATATGCTGACTTCATATTAATAATTTGTTGATGTGCATGCTTTCATTTAAAAGTATAAACGCATTTTCTCATTAATTCTAAGAAACACATGTTAGTATTTTGTCTCATTAGTTGCATACCTACTGCTACTTTCAGTTATAGAAAAAAAGATAAAACAAAAAAAGAAAAGAAAAAGGTTGATCTTGATTGGTTTTAATGAAATGGGATACAGAATAAGATCTTTACCTTTTGAAATAAATCCTAGCCTATATATAAAATCATAAATTTGGTTTAAAACTATGGTCCTAACTTATGTATTTTAAAATTTGTAGAGAGTCACTTCCTACATACTAATTAACTTGCATGCTTGATTTATCCTGCCTGAAAGCATCTTATTTTAATTAGTTTTGTTACTTTGCTTGTCACTTAAAGGAAATCACTTGCACTCTTAATGATTATATGATTTGCACGCTTCACTTAAAAGTAAAACATTTTTAGGTTTGCAAGAAAAAATAAGTGTTAACATTTTAAATGGTTAGTTAGCAAAGCCATTTTACTCTCATTTCAAGGAAAACATATCTATCTCCTCTATTAAAATTAAAAATTTGTTTGTTTTCTTTTTAAAGAATAGACTCAGTACCTTGTGAATATTTTGTGCATAATTTGAGGTTAGCACATATTCTAAGAAATAGACTCTATTTTCTAACAAAATTGCATAGGCCAATTTGTGTTTCCAAAATAGACCATTTTCTCATTCCATAATCTACTAACCAGCCTAATTTGCCGCTTGAACCTGTTATTAAAAATTTCTGGCCAAAAATAGATTCTATGAATTTTTCAATTTGCATAATAGAAATTCTTGTTTAATTTTCTATTCCACATTCTATATCTGTTTCTACACAAAAGAAATAAAACATAGAATTTGTTCATGTTGTACTTAATATATAAATTAAATATTGGTAGTTGAGTTTAGTTAACAGGTTCTATTTTTTATACTAATTGTTGGAATAGTACCCCATAGCCAGTTAGATTGTCATGTAAATCATTTCACTTGCAATCAATGTTGATTAAGTGATATTCACATTTCAATGGCTATCTTTATCTTATACTTATTATACTTCACTAGCATTTGGTTGAAATTCTTAGATCACACAAAACTATAGAACTTGGTCACTTATAGGGCGGTGATCATAAACTAAGGCCTATATGGTTGTGATCTTAAAATATTCCAAGTCATAGAATCTTATGAGACAGGGCATCTAAAATTTGGATAGACTTGTATTAACGATGCATAAATCCAAGGGGTTGGATATTGGTCCATTTCATGAGCAATTCATGTTAGACATGAGTGCATGTTAGTGGGTACTTGTTAGAGAACAAGTTCGCTGAAGGCCCACCTAGAGAATCCATTAGATAACTATAGTGGAAAGTTAAAGGTGGCAAGTTCTCTAGCTTATGCTAGTACATATAATTAGTCCTTTGACTTGAGAATCCATGGTAGCCTTGTGTTTAGGTCCTCATACTTTGAATCTTCCTTGACCACTCTGCGGGTCATTTGGGTTGAGCTTGGGTATGAGTTACTTAAGCATCGAGGTTTGTGAGATTCAAGATAGGATCCATCTCCTCATCATTGTAAAGGATAAGTGCATCTCATATGTATTCTATAATGATCGATTCCATGAAATCCTTATGCAAGGTAGTATAACAATTTGAAAAAGACGTTTTTCAAATATGAGGTCATAAAGAGGAATCAAATATTGAGAATAGAAACATAGTTTTTGAGGCTATTAAGGAGTCAACAAATATTTTTTCCTAGGCTTCTTTCAAGTGATAGGAGATGGAAAGACCGAATTTGCATAGAAAATGTATAGCTATAATGGTTCTCCAAGAGCATATTCATTTCAGCAAATTAGTTGGGCTCCATGGGCTTCAGGTTGGACATCGACTATGGGGATTGGGTACTCTTCAACTAATAGAGATTAATTGAAATGAGTTAATAGTTTAAAGGAGTTTAAACTAATGTGAATATTTTAGCATTCTAAATATCATAAGAGTTGTGAGCCCATGTCCAATGAATGGTAGAACCTAATAGGTCATACACGAAAGCCAATAGAAAGTTCTATTTGATGAAAAGAATTTTCTAAGAGTTAAAAAAATTCCAAGTGACTGATTTTATGGTGGAAAAATAGTTAGCTAATTTTTGGTCATTTTGGCTTGACTGATTTAATTGTTAAATTTATCAAAACAATTTAAGGTGTTAAATTGGACTAATTAAATTAAGGAGTTAATCTAATTGGTCTCACATTTCTATCAATTGATCAAGTTAACTTAAAGAGCTAAATTGACACCTTCTAGCGTAAAAAGTTAAGCTAGTTAACTTAAGTAATTAAGTCAAGACCAATCAATTAAATTAAGTGGTCAATTTAATTAACATGAAGAATTAATTTTGGAGGGAAATTCAAAAGAAGAAGTTCATTTGAGGTGCATTTCGAATTTATTTGGATGACATTTCATAAGATGAAATGAAGATTCCAAATGAAGTTCAAATGCTAGTGAAATTCACATTTCACATGCAAGTTGCTTGCTTAGGTGGCGCCAAGCCTCTTGGAAGGTGTGATTCCAAGCTACATCATACCTTCCCTCCTCTATAAATAGAGAGTAGGCTGCCATAAGCAAGACTAGCATGCCAGATTCACTTTTTCCCTCCAAAAGTGTGATCCACTCATGTGTTGAAATTTCGCACCTTCTTCTTCTCCTTCCTTCCTCAACTTGTCCTTCATCACTTCTTATTATTCTGGCATTCCATCTCTCTAGAGGTTTATTGGAGCTTGCTTATGGCATGTGGATCATTTCATTAAAGGCTAGACGCTTGGATAGCTTCGCTCTTCAGAGATCCACTGCAGGGCAGCCCATTTGGAGGCACTTTTGGAGCACTTTTTGATTTTGGATTTTCCTGAAATTTTCAATAGACGTTCTTCAAGGTTTTTAAGAGTTTCTGTCCAAATTTTATCCAATTTGAAGTTTGTTTGCTTGGGAAAAAAGTTGCTGGAATTCTGCTGCACCTACTGGAGACAGTTTTGAAGTGTTCAAGCTGGTTTCACTTCTACCTTGGATTTTGAGTAATCAAGGTATTTATACTTCTTCAAAATCTATTTGACAGCATGATTTGATCCTTGAGAGGTGTGTATTCCAGTTTTGATTCAGCTTTATTTGCTTTATTTGATGGATTCTTATGCCACACACTCCACTAATTTTGTATGTTATTTTCCTTTGAGTTTGATAATTATTGCTTACTACAAATTTAAGCATACAATTGATAGATTGTTGTCACTTCAGTTCTTACATGGTTTTAAACAATGATTCTACTATTGGTGATTCAAATGATAGTATGACTCCCAACCCGGCTATATATGGTGGGGCTCCAAATAAGACCCCTATTGTGGTGCCTATGGTTACTCCACTTACGGCACCTATTCCTGGCATCTATTCTCATTGAGTCTAATGCTAGATGTATTGGCAGTACTTTGGGAGTAACTCTTATTCCACTTGAACGTGGAGAAAAACCAAAAAAATTCAATGCAAAGAATTTCATGAGGTTGTAGCAAAAGATGCTCTTATATCTCATAATAGGAAACTTGGATAGGTATTTCCATGAAAATCCACCAACACTTGATGAAAAGCTAGAAATGTAAATTGTGGCTGCTATCGACGCTCGGAGGCAATTTAACTTTTTTTGGAAGAACTAAGTCCTCAATGAACTAACGAATGTCTTACATATTGTTTATAATGTTACATCAACTACAAGAGCATTGTAGGAATTCTTTGAGAAGAAATGCAAAATTGAGAATGTTGGAACTAAGAAGTTTGTTGTTGGCAAGTCTTTCGAGTTTTCAATGGTAGATTCCAAGTTCGTGATAGCTTAACTCAATGACTGCTAGCTCATCCTTCTTGAGTTGGCTATTGAAGGAACAATTATTGCAGAACCTTATCAAGTGAGCCTTTAGTGGAAAAGTTACCTCCTACTTGGAAAGACTTCAACAATTGTCCTAAACATAAATGAAAAGAGATGACTTTTGAAGAATTGATCATGAGATTGAGGATAGGATAGATAAAGAAAATCAAAGCCCCTAAAAGAAAGTTGGCAATAGTTCTCCTGAGGCAAAGGCAAATATGGTAGAACAAGATCCTTCAAAAAGCAAAAAGTGAAAACATAGAACATCTGCATATAAAGTGGAGAGAAAAAAATGAATGAATTGAAGGAACCTACTATGTCTACGCAATATAAGGACATCGAACTAAGTAATGTCGGAACTACAATCAAAGTTTGCCGAAATAGAAGAGAAAGGCTACTCAAGCACATGTGATTGAAGTGGTTTAAATCTCTGATGAAATGACATAGTTGAATTTCCTAGTTATGGTATTAAAAGTAAACTTCGCAGAAAATCCAAAGTATCATTTAAGTAGAACTCTTTTCTGTATGTTTTTGTTTAGGAACATACTTAATGGGACTATTTTCTATTCATATGGGGATTTTTAAGGATTTTGGATCAACCAATATTTAATTCATCAAAATATATGAAATTTTGTACCAATGCAAAGCTTTTGTTGAGGAAAAGTTCGTAAAGTCCTTGGTTGCCAAAATCTATTAATTAGTGAATGAGAAAATTGATCTTAAATTATGGGTGTGACATGACCTTGATTAATTTTTTGGATCAAATTTAATTTAATTTATCCTATCAAATTCAAATTTAATTTTTCAATATGTTGTTTATAGATTAGACTCAATTTATGTCATTTGAAGTGAAACATTGTGTCTTCGAATTAAATAGATATAAATTATGTCTTTCATGCCAAGTATTGCAACCTTTTAAAGAGGTGCAATGCAACTTATAAATATAGGAGTGTAGAACCCAACAAACCACATTCAAAACATTCATAAGATCACTATGTTCTACACGCACTATGCATTTTGAACTTTCATAGAACAAAAGGGTTTATAGGTCAATAAATTTTGGAGTCCAAATAATTGTAATGCTTAATTTGTTTGGAAGATAGTTGTATCTTGTAAGAACTTTTGTCAAAAACCTCGAAGCATCATGTGAGATACGAATAAAGTTTTAGGATATTGTATAGTACATAGATCTCAATCTACTATTACATCTTCAATTTCAGCGTCTCCAATAGGCCTCTACATTGATCCTTTCAATTGTTCTGCTTTAGTTTAATTCAGTTATACATATTTTGTACTAAATAATTTATGCACTTCGATTAATACTAGGTTCTATTTAATTGAGGTATTGAAATTTGCATTCGCCAAGTATTGCTAATTGAACATTTATGCTCTGCACAAGTTTACATGATGCATAACTTCCAATAGAATTTAGTTAATTTTTGACACCTTAATATGATAAATAATGGGCCTATCATTCGCTTGTATTGATAAATTCACTATCAAAAACTTAAGTACTTGCTACAAAAAATATTTCATAACTATAGCTATAAAATATAGCTATGAATTTTCATAGAAAATATAATTTTTTAATTATAATTAATAGAAACTATTAATTATCAATCCGTAGTATTATATTTTTGGAGTGTAATAAATTAATTATGTATTACTTGTATTAAAATTAATATCTATTTATATAAGATTAATCATTAGCTACGGACTGATCGTAGCAAAAATTAGCCATGAGAGCAGTAGTTTCGAACTTGGATAGGATAATTTCATAGTCAAAACTATAAATTTTTAGCAGCAGCTATGGATTCACCACAGTTAATGCCCTAGTTTTTATAAAGATTTAAATTGCACTAACTCAATTCATCATATAACATTAGTAGTTATGGCAACAAATCATATTTATCAAATTAGTAAAATCATAGGATGAATTCTTATATTCTGTCATGATTATGTAGATATATTGATTATTTTTTCATTTAATTATTTGAAACAGGAAACATCTATTATATATGCATAATACTCTCAAAATCTTTGGAGTGTTCTTATAATTGACTATGACTACGAGATTAATTATGAGATTATGTTTCTCTATAAAATCATATATTATTGTGTGTATGCATTTGCCACTTGGTGGCATCTTCACCTAAACCTGACAAAGAAATGTCTCAACTCTCAAAGGATTCCTTATCCTCCTTATGAAGTTGTAAGGGCCTAACTCATCAAATGTTGTGTAAGAGATAATTACTTTTTTATTTGTAAACACATTCATCAACTTTTGTGCAAACATTTGTTATTATTTTCTAATTACTAGTGACATTGAAGTGCAGAGCACAAATTAATATGGTCTAATTTAGTAGGACCTCAGAAAACTTCAACCATTTAATGCCATGCATGCAAAAGTCCATCTAGCCAATACAGTAACCTATTATTTCTACATTAGCCACCTCTAGGCATCAGTTAGCTCCTAAGTGTCCCAAAATAGTACCATTTGTAATCAAATACTACAATCCTTTAGGATTTTTATTGAATAAACTTGCAACTTTCTTACCATTTCCTAAGAAACTACTCTGATGTAGGCATAGATTTAGGCTTTAGGGCATGAGTATATATATTCAAATTAATAATAGGGTTGAACTCAAAAGTTCAATAAGCCCTTTCAAAGATCTTCTTGAGTGAGACAATCATTTAACTCAGCTTTGAAACTCATTTGGAGGCCTCATATGCTAAATTAAATTGAATAATAGGCCAAGGGCATTAGGATGCCAATTTAGACTGGCAATTAAGGAGGATGTCGAATTAGCTCAACAATAGAGTTAGTAGGAGGAGGAGTAATCAAAGTTGCTAAAAGCGAATGAGGAATTGAAAGTACAATATGCCAAGGAGATAAAGATCAAGGAGAAGTTTTTGGATTCTTTTGTTAGGAGGACGTTCATTAATGATATTCCCGCACATGTGGTCAAAGAGTTCAAAAGTGGTTGAGACGGAGGTGATGGTGATGTATAAGTAAATCATTCAATGTTGTTTCCATATTTTGAGCAAGATCGAGAGGTACCCTACTAAGGTTTTGTTGAAGTTAAGCCCTATTATTCCAGTCAATCTTTCACTGGAGAGTTTGACAAGGGTCCTGATATCAAAAGCTGCACCACAAGAATGAAGACATTTTTTCCTAGAGTAAAAGTAGTGGATAGGATTTTTAGCTTTTATGTTGGACTTGATACTACTTAGCATTTTTCAGTTTACTCTAATAGTGCTTTGACTTGCTTTTTGAGCATTGTTGTTTCTTTTGGAGGCCAAATGTTGGTCAAATGTTTATTTGTCATCACGAGTATCTACTTCTTTTTAGTTTTAATGAAGCTTTTTGCTTTTTCTTATTTGTGTTGGTTCAAGTATTTTGCCAATAAATGACAACTGATAAATATCACAATACTTTATTCTTTTTATTTTGCATTTGACTTACTTTAAATGAATTTTGTTACCTTGGTGGTGTATTATATATAGCACATTTTTTGGGTTCCATACAAGGAATTTATTTGTGTGAGGTGCATTACTACATGTTAAGTGCTTATTGGGCACAAAGTTAGGAAAGGAAAACTAAAAAGAGAAGAAAAAAGAGAGATACATGAGGGCTCCCATGGAGAGTGCTTGTGTTGGGCATGTCGAGTGCCTACATTAGATGCCTATTTTCGACAACTGTATTAGGTGCCTTCTTAGGTGCCCTAAAGGGCACCTTATTGAGTGCCCATCACGGGAACTCACATTAGGGTGTCCCTTGATTTGTTTTTCTTTTTTATTGAGGCATAGACTTCTTCTAGGGTCCTTCAAAGTGTTAAGTTCTTAGCGTTTGTCCAAAGACTTAGTAAACGTTTTGACAAATTCATGTGTTGTACGCATCTAGCTAATTTGTGTGTTTTAAGTGATTGTTAATGATGTAAGCACAATGCATGATAAAAATATTTTACCAAGGTGCAATGCCTCTTTCAATTAGATTTTATTATGAGTCTCTTAGAAGGGTTATCAATGACTTTGTAATAAGTAGAAGATAGGAAGGTGAAAAGTTGGTCATAGGCCTTAGTCAAGTGGGCATTTGGCATTGAGGCATAAGTGTCGAGATCAAAGAGGTGTGCTTTCACACCTCTTAGGAGGCCCCATTAATGAATGTATGATAGGTCAAGCAGTCACGTATCTTTAAGAATCATTTAAGTGTTGAAATGTCACCACTTACATAGGAGAAAATTCAAGGCAAGCTTTTTAATTAGTTACCACGTGCCTCTAGGGGATCATATAATGAGTTTATGCTAAAGAATTGCCACCAACTTAAAGTAATTACAATGGGATTCTTCAAAGTAACTACCACATGCCTCTCAGAGAGCTATATTGTAGGTTTATACTGAAGAGTTGCCACCAACCCTAATGAATTATAGTTGATTTTTTTAGAGCGGCTACCATATATCTCTCAGAGAGCCTTATAGGATGGGTTTATTCTAGAAATTTGCCACAAACCCATAGGAATTGCAATAGGCTATCACATGTCTCTTAAAGAGCCATATAGTAGGTTTATGCTAGCAAGCATGTGCCTTTATAGGGTCGTATAGTAGGATTATGTTTGGTGGCACCATGTATATACTTAGGAGCCTTATTCTGGGATTATGCCAAAAGATTCTTGAGAGTGCTTTAGAAAAGGGTATGTAATCGCAAATAGGTTAAAGTCATAAACACTGAAATGTTAAGAGCTCATATTTATTCAAGTAAATAATAACGATAAAGCAGTACTATTCTTGAATGGGTAGGCATATTCACATTAAGAAAAAGAAATTAACACTAGAGATTGTACATGTGGCACGTCCAAGTAGCATGTAGGACGATCCCTAGTGTGCATATTTCTAGAAGCTTAATATCTTGTAGCACACCTTTGCCTTTTGTTTCCTTTCTTATTATCTTGCAATTCCTAATTATTTTCTTTTTTTTTCTATCCTAAAAGTGAGGTTTTTGATGCTCTTTGGGGTGTTCGCATAACACTCTATAGCTGCTCTTATGTCTCCAATAGCTTATTTGGCCCTATTTGGTGTGGATAAATTTAACTTCATATAGTAAGTCAAAACTACTAACTATAATAGATTTAAAGTAAGCCTTCCCAATATTATGTTGTATGCAGACTAGTCTTAACTATTAAGAATCTTAATTTTTGTGGCTTTCTTCCAGTGAGTAACTAGAGAGAGGTATAGTAGAATTTCTCCCAGTACTTTTACTGTGTTAACTATGAAACCACCAAGGGGCTGATATTCTATAGCTATGCATTACTTACTCCCAACTAGAGGAACACATCATGGAATAAGATGTTGGCTGAACCGTTACTATCTACTAATACGTTTTTTAACCCAAAAGTTGGTAAGGGATGCAAAGATTACTAGAACATCATTATGGCCTCTTTACCTCTTCTATCTAAAGGTGATGCTATGTGTAAGCAGACACACATTGAATATCCCCAAAATAGGATCTATTGCGTGAGCTTACGCTTGCCTTGCTACTTACACTAGTGCTTTCTTAGCATTAGCAGAGTCTTCACCAGTAAGTCCTTTCGAGATCATTGAGATAACTTCTATTGTGGAGAGATTGTTAAGGTCATGGTATAATTAGTACTCCTTCAGATCTAGGAAACCTCTAGTTTCCGCCGACGATCTACGCTCCCTTTTGCAAGTAGGCCCTTCTTAGGGATGGACGATCTCTATGCCATATAATCCTTAAGGCATCCTATTGGAATCAACATTTTGATTTTATCCCTCAAGTGCTTGTATTCATCTATGGTGTGTTGGCTACTATGATGGAAGTAGCACCCATTGTTGGTGTGCAAAATATATAATGCAAATAATCATGCAAGTGCATGTGTCACAACAAGTAACAAAGTAATGAGAAGAGTATCGATCCCCAAGGAACTAGATTATTCGCTGCTAAGTACTAATTTTTCACACACATATTTTATTCAAACAAAAATTAATTATGTAAGAATTAAAATTAAACTAATGAAAATAAGAAAAAAGTGTACTAATTGAAATTTCTACCAAGGCATAGAAGCCTAGAATTATGATTTTATCAATCAAATGAGTTGATTACACAATTTTCTCCCCATGAAATTAATAACAAATTATTAGTATTGAGTCTTATGCAATTATGGGGTTCTTTTGAATTACCTACAAACAAATCCCTAATTTATTTAATTCGCTACATTCCTATGTAAATTAACTAAATTGTGGAATGGGTTGTACCACTCAACTAACTACCTACGACAAGCAGGTATATTCTCATCCTACTCAAAAGTTAATTAATTCATCAATTTGAATAATTAAATCTAAGCTCTTCTAATGTCCATCAACCCCTAGATTATCTTTTCCAAGACTCCTCTAGTATTTAATGATGCACTTGACTATTGATCAAACAATTAGATAAAAAAGAAAAGCACACAATAGAAGAAATAACTTAAACTGCTACTAATTTCATGGTTGAAAATCATGCATCAATTTATTTAGAAGAATCTGTAATAATCTTAGAATAATGAATTAGTTCATGATTGAACTTTCAAACAAAATATGAATAAAATGAGACATCATCTTAAATCCAAAATTAAAAAGAAAATCAAAGGGAAAAGAGGAAACTCTATTCTTAGATGAATCTAATATCCACTTTGTCTTTCTTTAAATCTCGAATTCTCGTGAAACTCTTAATCTCTAAAATAGAAAATCCAAATTTGGTTCTTAACTAAGTGTCTGAAAGACCAATTTATAACTGATTAAAGAGCCTTCTAATTAGAATAAGACTCGAATAAATAAAAAGACTCATTTTCCTATCTTTGATTAAATCATGAGATGTCATCCTGTCAGCATTCTTATCAACTTGTATCAATTTGTTCCTTTTTGTAATTTCTCCACTTATATTCCAATAATTCCAAATTTCCATCAATATGCAAAGGAATTATAAAATTTTCAACAAGCAAATTATTTGTTATGTCCTAAATATAATAATAACATTAATACTAGTATGGACTTAAAAAACACCTACAAAATTAATATGTTGCTCTCCCTCGAGCAACACAAAGAAAAAGACTCAAAGATATTCTAAGAAAAACACATCAATACTAAAACACATATACAAAAACATCATTTTCTTTTGTGATTCTCACAACTACTTTTAACTTATGTTTGTAGTTAACCATAATTGTTGTCTAATTTCATTATGCACAAAAACGTAGATACAATGTTCAAATGAATCCCTTACATATGCGTGTGATTTCTGCACAAGCAGCTATTGATAATTCAGATTAATTTATATATAATTATACTCTAATACTCGATAGGTTTGCTTTTCATTTCTATCTCTACTAATATAGAATGCACTCAATAAAGGATTGTTTAGAACTTTCAAAGCTTGTAATGTAAGCTCGGGTAAAGGTACGAGAGATATGGATAATATTGACTTAATATTCGCAGCACTTGCTCATCATCACTTTTCAATACCCCCCAAAGCATTTTTTGAATAGTACTCCTCAATGTTTTTCTTTCTCCTCTTTTTTAATATTTTTTTCTTCAGTGCTCATGGTAATATGAACTTTTTTTTCTTTTTTTATTTATTAATTTTTTTGCATCAGGCCTTATCTACATCATTTTCTTTTTTTTTTATTGGGAAGAAAATCAAACTCATGGACACGATATTGTTTGTTCCCATCTTCATAAGTTTTCCAAATAAATCTATCAAGTAATTGTGGGATTTATTTGGTAGGATCATGTGTTTAGGCTAGCTATTGGGTTGGTTTTTGAATAAAAAGGATACTTAAAATAGGCTCAATAGGGGATCCTAGGGAAATAATATCATTTGATAGACTTGAAATGCTCAAATGGGTCAAAATAGCCTAGGTCATTTCCTTTACTTAAGTGTTTTTTTGAATTTCACCTCTGTAGGGAATCAAACAAATTCGAGAATTTAAAGTATTATCTATGTTACTCATGTATAATGTCCTCTAAATCAAACCAATAACTAAAAGTGAGAAAATGAGAGCTCAAAAATAAGGGATGTCTTCCTAGCATTTCTTCTACTCAAAGTACATAGTCCCATCATCACATAAATATAATTTTGCATGAAACATACAATTAAAGAAGCAAAAACTTCATTGATCAAGAAGATTATTTGTTTGTACATCCAGAACGTTGACTCAATTAATAAACCTTAATTATACCAAAATAATAAAAGAAAATGAAAAACAAAGGACTAAGAACTGGTATGCAAAGCACCTCCCCAAACGAGAGGAGTACTTTTCCCTCAAAGTACTAAAACTCTTATGACAAAGAACGCAAGAAAGTAAGAAAAGAATAAGAGACACCAATATGAATAATGATAAAAGTAAGAACAAAAATAAAAGTAAAGAAAATAAAAAGAAAGGAAGAAAATACGGTCGCACCAATCAATAGCGTCATTGTCCTTCTCAACCTTTGGAGATGGAATTGCATAATCAAAATAGAGATGTAGCGGTTGTGAGAACTGACTCCAAAAAAAATTATTTGCAAGAATACCAAAAAAAAATCAAGAATTTTCAATCAATAAATCAACATCCATAAATTTAATTCAAATGGCATCAAAATATCCACCATTTCACCTAAATAATCAATCAATTATTTATCAAATACTCTCAAATAAACAACTACTTATTATGCATTATTCAATAAATAATCTAACTAATTCCAATCTCTCAAATCAATAAAATAGGCCTTTCCTAAATAATAAATGCCTAGAAATTCAAATCAATTTAAAACACTAATATATCTAAAGTATGCTAAAGGGAAAGTGATGAGGATAGTGGTGAATTTGGATTTGCGTGAGAAGAAGAAGAAAAAAAGAGAAAAAGATAAAAAAAAAAAGGAAAAGAAAAGGAAAAAGGAAAAAAGAGAAAAGACAGTGGAGAAAAAGAGTATGGGTGGGTGGTAGGTGAGAGGTAAGTGGTAGATTGGTGGCCCACTTCTTTTTTGTTTGTTTATATTTTCCATTTTTTTTCTTAATGAGTTTCTCTTGGCTAGGGTGCAAATTACTTGTTGCATAGCGCAAGAGCTATAGGACGACCAAAATTTTCGGCAGCCAAGTTAGCGCCTTGTGCATGGACATAGTTTACTTGTGCCCTAATGCAAGATGTTGGCCCAAATTATTATTATTATTTTTTTTATTTTTTAAACCCAAAAAAACACTAAATAAAAAAATAAAAAAATAAAAAAATAAAAAAAACATCCCAAATAAATGAAATACTTAAAAATGGAGGTTTAGGAGCTGAAGTTTGTCCTTAGCTCTTGCTTCATCAAACATTAAGGGGTTGTCTCCATCCATGATTATAAGTATCTAAGTATGGATTATTTTGATTCTTGTTGAAGTTCCCAACAAACTACACTGATTCCAAAGTATGCTGGCACTTATCACTCGAATGCACATCCCCACAAATATCACAAGTAATAAGTTGGCTCTCTATTGTTTGAACTTGTTGCACTACCTGGGTTATAATACTTGCAAGTGTGTCCACTTTCTTTGTTAAAGCTTCTAACTATGCGGTCAAAGATGTAGTAGCATTTACCTTATAAATTCTTGCAGTTTTCTTTGACTGAGTTAATCTCTCAGTTGGCCACTGATAACTGTTTGCCACTATCTCCTCAAATAACTCAAATATATCCCAATCTTTTTCTGCATAAGTGTATCTCCTATAGTAGCATCAACTATTCCTTTGGTTTGTGTGGATAATCTATTGTAGAACATCTGCAATTGAAGCCACTTTCTCAATTATATCTTTCCCATGACTCATAAAATGTTTCCTCATCAAATTGAAAAAAAAAAAAAAGCAATCTCATTCCTTAAATTGATTATTCATGATGGTGGGAAAAACTTGGCCAAGAATCTCTGCACTAAATCCTCTCAAGTGGTAATGGACCCTGATAGCAAGGATGCCAACCTACTCTTTGCTTTGTCCCTCAATGAGAATGAGAACAACCTCAATTGAATTTCATCATCAAATACTCCATTATATATGAAGGTGACACATATCTCCAAAAAAGTAGCCAAATGAGCATTTGGATCTATTGTTAGAGAACCCCCAAACTATACTAAATCTTTTATCATTTGACTGATGCTTAGCTTGATCTCAAAATTATTCACTTGAATAGCTAGTTTGGTGATTCTTTTATGAAAACCTTAAATATATAGGATAACATAATGCCCCAAATATCCATCTTCCTTTGCCATTTCTACAATATCCTCGTTTGCTCAAAATAAACAAAAAAAATAAGAATAAAAATAAATAAGTAAAAAATGAACTAAAAATTAGTGCTTAACATTAATATTAACAAAAATAAAATAAATTTAGTTCCTCGGCAACTGCACAAAAAACTTATTGGTGTGCAAAACAAATAATACAAACAATCACACAAGTGCACATGTTGCAGCAAGTAATAAAGTAATTGGAAGAGTATCAATCCCACGAAGAACTAAATTATTCATCACTAATTACTAATTTATCACACACTTATTTTATTCAAACAAAAATCAATTATGTAGGAATTAAAACTAAACAAATGAAAATAGGAAAACATTTACTGACTAAAATTTCTACTAGGATATAAAAGCCTAGAATTATAATTTTATTAATTGAATGACTTGATTACATAATTTTCTCCCTATGAAATTAATAACAAATCATTAGTTTTGAGTCTTATGCAATTACGGGGTTCTTTCAAATTATCCACAATCAAATTCCTAATTTGTTCAATTCACTATATTTCTCTATGATTTAACTAAATTATGGAAAGAATTGTACCACTCAACTAACCACCTAGGGCAAGCATGTATATTCCTATCCTACTCACAAATTAATTAACTCATCAATTTGAATAATTAACCTTAGGCATCTCTGTTGTTAATCAATCCCTATATTTTCTTTTCCAAGACTTCTCTAGGGTTTAAAGATGCATTGTACTATTTATTAGACAATCAAATAGAAAAAAATAAAGAAGCACATAATAGAAGAAATAACTTAAAGTGCTACTAATTTCATGGAACAAAATCATATATTAATTTATTCAAAATAATCCATCATAATCCTAGAACAACAAATTCATTCATGATTGAATTGTCAAACAAAACATAAATAAAACAAAGCATCACCTCAAATCATGAATAAAATCAATCATTTTCTCAAATCCAGAATAAAAAAGAAAATCTAAGGATAAAAGGAAACTCTATTCCTAGTTATTAGTTTAAACTCCATTAAACTAATGACTCAATTCAACCTCAAGCCCATGGAGCTTAACTAATTGGGCAAATGAATATGCTCTTAGAGAACCATTCTAGCTCCATACTTGCTATGCAAATATGGTCCTTTCATCTCCAAACTCTTGAAAGAGGCTTAGGGCAAGATATATTTTGGCTTCCTAATAGCCTCGATACTATGTTACTATTCCCAATGTTCGATTCCCTTTTATGATTCCATCTTTGAAAAACCTTTTTTCCAAATTGTCATACTACCTTGTGTAAGAATTTTTTGGAATCAATCATTATAGAATACAAAGAGATGCACTTTCCCTTCACAAAGATGTGGAGTTAGATCCCAACTTAGGTCTCACAAATCTCCATGTCTTCCCACAAAGTGGTCAATAAAGAGTCAAATTATGAGGACCTAAATAGAAGGTTTCCATGGATCCTCAAGCCAAAAGACTAATTATATGCACTAGCGTAAATTGGAGAATTTGCCACTATTGACTTGCCACTATGGCTATCTTGTGGATTCTCTGAGTGAGCCTTCAGTGAACTTGTTCTCAAGCACCCAATAACATGCACCCATATCTCACATGGATTGCTCATGAAACAAAGTAATATCCAACCATTGGATCTATGCAACGATAATGCAAGTCTATCCAAATCTAAGATGTTCTCTCATAAGATTCTATGACTTGGAAGATTCAAAATCACAACTATGTAAAACTTGTTTCATGATCACCATCTAGTGCGAGACCAAGTCCTGTAGTGTTGTGTAATCTAGGGGCTTCAATCAAATACTAGTGAAGTAATATAAGCATAAGATGAAGATGACCATATATTATGAATATCATTTAATCAAGATTATCTCACAAATTAAATAGTTTATATGTCAATCTAATTGGTTACGGAGCACTATTCCAACATTGTGAACTTTCAAAAATTCCAAGAGGAAAAATCACTCTGCATGCATTCCAGGGAAAATGAACTAATAAACTGCCATCTATCGGAATAGACCTAGATCCACTTCCAGGTAACATCATGACCAAATTCTGAGCTCGTGGAATTTTGAAGTTTCAATTAAATTAAAAAATTCAAATTGATTTTTAATATTACTAACTTATCACTGGTTTTAACTAAATCTACATGTTGTATTTATCTAGACTTACAACATTAATTTTTATCTTTAGAGATAATTTCAATTATTTATAATGTTAGAATTATGCTATCGTAAAAACTTTAAATTATCCATTATCATGGATTTAATATTTTATCTCGTCAAATAAATTCAAAATTCAAAATGTGTTTGGTTATTGAATTTGTGTTATCCTATTTATATTGTAATATTTTTATCTCTCTAGATTAAAAAAAAAAGGTCTATTTGTCTCTGCTTTATATTTGAGTAATTGTAATTAGAATAGTGCAATTTTGTAAAGTATATTATTTTGCTCACTAGTTGAATCCGGTTTTTCTATCTATTGAATGAAAATAATTATGCTTTTATACGGAACTTATTTTTTATTCCATGAAAAAAAAAGAATATAATATTAAAATTACTTAAACATGCATTTTTTATGTGAAATTTTCTTAATTATACTTTATATCTATATGTTAATTAATTAAAAATTTACTTATATTTATAATTTTTTATAAAAAATATTTTCTATATTGATAGATAAACAAAGCACATGCAAGTTAATTATAAAAACAAATGCACATTTAGTTAGATAATTAGATAGTAAAATTTATTATTGAATAAAATACATTTTTATATAATATGTGTATATTTCAATACTAGTAACTTATACTATGAAAATTTTGATGTCAAAAATAAATATTCAAATTTTTTATGAAAAATGATACACAAAGTAGACATATTGATACTATCTAATAAGTGTACGTTTAAAGTTGAATAAGCAAAGCAGACAAAAATATTAAAGTTAAGTTGGATCTCCCTTTTTCTTCTTGAGGTAAGTTCCCCGACCTTTATTCTTTTACTTTTCTTTTCCTTTGTTAAAGTGGCGAGCCAAAACTGGCATTTTTTTTTTTTTTAATTTTTGAAAAAATTTGTTTTAATTTCAAATAATATTAATGTTTTTTGTTTATTTACTGTTTTAGATTTGGAGAGCTCATATTTTGCATCATCCCTACTAATTAAGGTAATTTTTTTAATTATGATTTATTATGTTAGTTAAATTTTGATTTATGTGTTTAGTTAACACATATGATTTATATTAGTTAAACTCAAATAATGATTTATTTATTAGTAATATAATTTGATTTAACACAAATAATAATTTATGTATTAGTTAAAATTAGAGTAAAATTTTATATTTATATTAAATGTTGTTAGATTTATGTTTTTATGTGAGAGTTTAGATTGGGTTAAACTTTATGTTAGTATATCTTGAATTGTATTAAGTTTATAGGTTTTAATTTAGTTTATGGAATTATAATTTATGAATAAATATGTACACTTGTAGCATATGCCCAATGACATAGGCTATATCGATTATGGTGGATACTTTTTGCGAATGTTGAGTTTTGTGGAGTATATTGAGGTAAGTTTGCAAACCTTATTTTTGATTTTATATATTTTTTTAGCACAATACATTAGAATTGCACAGAATTGGTGGAATTAGGAAAGAGGATGTGATGTTAGGAGAAGGGGTGGAGCCTTCACATTTCTTGGTGGTTAATTTTTAATTCCTAGCATGATGATGATGTGTATGAGGGGGAATGTTTATGTTTTATTATATATTTATGAATATTATTAATTATTTTCAATTGAAATGATATTATTTATTTTGTTGAATCTAGTTTTTTGGACAATTTGGATCTCATATTTTTTGGGTGTTTTTGAAAAAAAAAATTATAATCACACAAGGACACCATAGTACACCAAATAATTTGCTTACTCACTTCAATTGTTAGTTCATCCTTCCATCCTTTTGTCAATTAGGCTTCTCCATTTTTATTTGCCAAATGTATTCATCTCTAAATAATAATAATAATAATAATAATAATAATAATAATAATAATAATAATAATAATAATAATAATAATAATAAGAAGAAGAAGAAGAAGAAGAAGAAGAAGAAGAAGAAGAAGAAGAAGAAGCAGCAATTACTTTCCAACAAACATATATTAATAAAGTGAATAATCAAATAATTTCATCAAAATTGAAATATTTATAACAAAATTACTTTTGCATTATTCAAATTGAAATTGATTTTAATGAATTTACTCCTTTACAGAACATGGATAATCATGCTAAATGTAGTTGGATATATAATAGACTCTTGCCAAATCAAAAAGACTATACAAGAGTGTTTATTGTTGAGGTAAAACATTTTAGTGACTATACATCCGTCCAACCTTAATGTTCAAAAGATGGAGGAATAAGTTGTCCTTGTTCAAAAGTTAAAATTCTGAAAATTTTGACACCCAATGAAGTACATATACATTTGTTGAAATATGGGTTTCAACCTAATTACTAGAATTGGATTGCACGAGGGGATACTAAACCACTAGATTTCAATGCGCATAGAGAAGCTCCCAGTAATGCTCATTTTTGTTTTGATGCTGCGAACAGTAGGTATGAAAGCATGATATATCATGCTATGGGATCTAATTTTTATACTACTGAAATTAATCACGAGGAAGGCATTACTCCCAATAGAGAGAAATCTCCAAATATAAATGCTCAAGTTTTTTATGGCATGTTGGCCACTACCCAATGACCATTGTAGTTAGGTTATGAAACTTATTGTGAGTTATTTATGACTTTACAAATGATGTACTTAAAATCTAACTACAATATATCTGAAGAATGTTTTGATCGAATGGTATAACTTATTAAATCTTCAAATCCTTTAGAAAATTGTGTCCTAAATAACTTTTACCAATAAAATAAATTGGTGTCTAATTTGGGGTTAAGTTCTATGAAGGTTAATGTTGTATCAATGGTTGTATATTGCTTTACACAATTGATGCCAATCTAAATAAATGTAAGTTTTGCAATCATCCCCATTTTAAACAAATTGCAAGAGGTCATCAATGAAATTAGTTGAGTATATGATGTGGCACTTTGAAAATAAAAAAAGTTCTGGTATTTTATGTCACCCTTATGATGCATTCATTTGTATGCATTTTTGATAAAACTCATGTGAATTTTCCAAATGAGCCAAGGAATGTCAGGCTTAGATTATGTTCATATGGATTCAACCTATTTAGTCAATCTATTACACCACATTCATATTAGCCGGTTATTGTAACTCCATATAACTTACCTCTCGGATTGTGCATAACAACTTCTTACATGTTCTTAATTTGTATAATACCTAGTTACATAATCATAAAAGCAAAATTGATTTGTATTTGCAATCTTTAACTGAGGAGTTGGAATTGTTATAGGAAGAGGGTGTAGAAACTTATGACAATTCTAAGAAACAAAACTTTCAATTGAGGGTAGCTCTTATGTGGACGGTCAATTATTTTCCCGCTTATAACATATTATTAGGCTAGATGACTATATGAAAATTAGCATATCTAATTTTTATGGAGCGAACTAAGTTATTTATATTGAAGAATGGTTAAAAAGAGCCATGGTTTGATTGCCATTGTTAGTTTTTGTCTACTAATCATATGTTTAGAAGGAATAGAGATGAATTTTATTAGGAAAAGACTAAACAATCAGAGGCACCTCCTAGATTGACCAGTCAACAAACATAAGAAAGGATTTATAATTTTCCCAAAATCACCAACTTGTCAATAACTTATGGTAAATTACCTGGATATGGTGTATCACACAATTTGGATGTTATGCATGTCAAGAAGAATATCTTTGAAAGTGTGATTAACACCATGATGGATGTCAAAGGTAAGACTAAGGATAATGGGAATGCAAGATTTGAATTGGAGGGATACTATAGGAGATCGAAGTTACATTTGAGACTTTTATTGAATAGACAATACGTTAAACCTAAAGCTTTTTCTCTCTAACTATAGACTAAAGCCGGGCGTTGTGTACTTGGGCAATGGATCTTAAAATATTGGATGTGTATGCTTCAAATTTGGCAAAATGCATTGATAAAATAAAATTGAAATTACATCATTTGAAAAGTCATGATTGCCATGTGTTTAAGCAACGATTGCTACCAAGTGCCTTCAATTTGCTACCACAAAATGTGTGGAGGCCCTTAACTAAATTATGCCAATATTTTTGGGAATTTTATGCAAGAGAATTATATGGTGATAATTTATTACAGTTGGCAAAAAAAATATTTCGGTTATCTTGTGTCAATTGGAATGCATATTCCTACCAGGTTTTTTTGATTCAATGGAGTACTTGATAATACACCTATCATATGAGGCACTTGTTTGTAGGCCTGTACAATACAGATGGATATATCCTTTTGAGAGGAAAATAATCAATCTAATGTGTAAATACTTTAAATATTTCATACATATTAAATATTTATCATTATATGTTTTTATTTTTTAGATTCTCATATGATTTAAAAGGTATGGTCAAAAATAAAGCTAAAGTTGACAGCTCTTACGTGAGTTATATCTAATCCAAGAATCGACATATTTTTCATCATACTACTTCAAGTCTCATATTTAATCAAGGAATATAAGAAGTAAACAAAATATAAAAGTAGGACACAATGATCAACTCCACGTACTCTATCAGTTTTTAATTAAACTGGATGGCTTGCTATTAAGTGTACTATTAGATGGTTGAATGATGTTAAGTTAAAAGCTGTCTCATTGCAAGTTCTTCAAATTGTGATAAAATTGTGCCTTTTCTCAAGTAAGTTTTTCAATTCAATATAAATTTATATTTAAATAATAAGTTCCAATTGAAAGAAAACTAATGTTTGAACTTAATATGCTTTAGGATATATAAAACATCCCTTCAACATTATTTACCTTTCCCCAACGACCATCAAGTGGAGCAATTTGTTTAGGATCATTTTGTAAATAGGTTCTAGAACTATGTAAGTATAGAAAATTTTTAAAAAAAATTCTCTTTGTTAATTAATAAAAACTATTTTAATCATGCAATTCTTTGCTATTATCTATAGGTGCACACTCCTAAAAATATGGTACAAAATCAATATTTGAATGACATAGTATGGGGTCTTATGAGACATGTTAAGACATGGCATTATTTTTTTTGTTAACATATATGTATTTCATATAAATTCATTGGCAAAGTATAAAAAGATGTGTAATTCTAGAGTGTGTCTCAAAGGTAAAATAACATTAGAATTTTATGAAAAACTGAAGGGAATAATCCTATTTTAAGTATCCAGCTGTGCATGGAAAAAAAATCATTTGCCTCTTTAACTATTATTGGTTTGATTCAATGTTGAACTATGGTATTAAGATAGATATTATTGAGATCAAGAAAGCAAAAACTATCCAAAGTTTGATCCTTTTATCGTTGCTCAACATAAATCTCAAGTGTATTACATTCCTTATCCTGGTGCTAAAAGAGATAAAGTCCATTGGCAGTTCACATTCAAAATTAAACCAAGATGTAGAATGGATAAATATTATATTATGGAGGTAGCTTTAGAAGAACAACCTATCACAGTCAATGCAATTGTTGGTACTAATCCAATTGGTGACTTACTTGATATTAAGGGACCTTGTGAAGAAATAAATCAGGAAAACAATCAAATGATAGGTAATGACAAAGAGTTGAAGGATGAGGATGAGAAGGAAAATGAAAACGAGGATGAGGATAAGGATGACAATGACAATGATGCACATGATGGTAGTTAGTTATTTTAATTTAATGTAATGTAATGTGAATTTATGTAAAAACTCATTGTTTATGCAATATATTGATTGTAATCTTTATGATTGCAATTTATTTAATGTCATTTATCTATTACAATTTATATAATTAGTGTCTGTTATAGATATTAAGTAATAGGGAAAAAATAAAACTATTTCATCTAGAACTGGAATGAAGTTTTATGTAGCCCCATACGCTTATCCAAATGTTGTACCGAACAATTCTTCATTACCTGCATCATGTACTCCCTCATCTATCCTGTCTACACCAACATCTATAGATATCAGGAGTACAGGTGTTACTCAGAAGACCTTTATTCAGCCTTCAGGGAAAGAGTAATATTTTTAATATTTTTAATTGCAGTAATTTATAATGTTAGGTATACTACTAAATTATATATTTTATCCTTATAATATATGTTGTAAAGTATCTTTGTGAGTGCCACTATTAAATGGCACTTACGAGAAATATGCAGATCATGGAAAAATATTCTAGGGCCAATTAAGATAATGTGGTTTGAAGAGTTTGAGGTAAGAATTATTTTAAATATAATATATATTTTCTGTAATTGGATTTCAAAATGTAAGAGTTCTCTAAGTGTTTTAATTTTATTTATGTGCCTTAGATAAAATTTGCTTGGTTCGAATATGAGAGAGTAGAGATCTACTAAATATTTTTGCATCGAGACTTGGAGATATTGAAAAAAGGTTGCACCAAACATGCCAATCCTAAAAGAAACCTATTTGGATAGGAGATGAAGTTTGGGGTGGATTGTTTAAAGAATGAGGCAAGGATAGTTCAAGAATTCATAAAATCATCAATTAATTTTAGTTATAATTGATTCCAAATAAATGTGTTTGGATGTAGGAGAAAAAACTTGGACACCCACTTGAACTTGTAGAATCATTTATGCTTACACATTTTACATTAAATGAAAAAGGCGATCGCAGATAGGTCAATGAGCATACACAGACTACTTATCTAAGTAGTATATTGTATAAAAATATCTAATTTAGAAATTTTAAATGTTATAATTTTAATGTTATATATATATTTATCATCCTATGTACTTCATGTATTGAATGCATTTAACAATCAACTAGAAAAGTTCTCTAGTCAAAGTTCAAACGATGGTGTTGAAAGTTCTTCGTTGTCCATCTCATCTCAACTTTAGGTGAAAGTTTTAAGTTGTTAATTTATATTTTATCTTATTTTCAAATGAAATTATTTGATTTTTATTAATTTGTGGTAAATTTTACTTATATAGGTATAGAAATATATGCTAGGAGGATCAAAAAAGGGACGGATTTATGGACTTTGAAGTGAGGCTTTCTTTATCTTGGGTCACTCATCTAGAGAATCCCCAAATGATGAGCCCTATGAAAAGATTAAGAATTTGGAAAACGAATATGGCAATATTAATAGAAGGAAATATGATGTTTAAGAAACAATTCATGAATATGACGATAATAGTGCAACAAATGTTGATAAAGCAGGTTATGTATACCCCATTACCATTTCAACCATCAATTTAGCCTCATACATTGTTGTATTATCCACCTACAAATCTCTCATTCATGGCACCAAGCACACATTTTCCATGATTAGAGGTATCTCTTGCAGTATCCTTATCTAGATCCCCTAATGAACAGCCACATAGAAACATAGATGATGAGAATGATGCTTGGTTGACTTATGTATTAGTATTAGTTATATATTATGTGAAGATGGTTACCGTAACACCCCCAAAAATTTAATTGGTGGAAAATTTAAGTATCATTATTAAAAAGAAAAGGTTTTTGGGGTCAAAATATAAATAGAAAAAGGCTTAATTGTAAGATATTTGAAAGTTTTAAGGGTTTAAGCATAATTGTTCTTGGTCAAATGGGTCAATCTAATGCACTCACCAAAGGAGAGACTTAATTGAAAGTTGAACAAAAATGCTAAGGTTCAATTTTTAATTACTAAAAACTACCATTTTAAATATCAAATCCCCCTTTCCTTTCCCCATTTTTTTCAATTTTTGCATACAAGACTATCCTGTCCCCTCTAGAAAATTCTCCCCGAATGCCAGTGCAGCTTAATAATATACATAACAAGCTCTTAATCTCAACTTAAAGATTCCATTGATACCAAAATCTCATAGAAATCATCAATGGACTGACCAAAATTTGAGTGATAAACTCATGCAGCGGTGAAGGTGGTAGGTGTGGCATTACCGGTGGTGGAAACTTGAATAAGAGCATTAGGTTGTGGTGGGTTTAGCTCAAAGAACACACCTGTGCATTCAATTTCTCGAATGAGCCAACCTAATTTCATTTTTTGAAGAATTGGCCTATAAATCGAAGGCAAAACTTACAATTGACCTAGGCATTTGATTATGAGTGTTGAGATATGTCTGTAGGTGGTGATAGTTAGCAACTCCATTGGTGACGGCACATAGCGACCCTAGGATAGAATTCTCTTTTTGTTGCAATGATCACATGTGTGGAATTAGTTTGTCGTAATTGAGCTTGACTAATAAGATTTTTGGTTAATATAGAGAATTGGGGTTATTACAAATGTCTTGTAATGTTCTTGTTACTTTATCAATTGTTATATAAAATTATTATACAGGAAGAACATGACTAGAACCGAGATAATAGGATGCTTGGATATCTATAATGTTTAGTGGACCAAAATCTATAACATATATATAATCTTTGATTAATTAAGTTAAGTAGATGATTAAAACCCTACTTTTGTACATAATAATATTTGGTGCAGAATCATTTAAGATTAAATTCTTGTTAATTAAAGTTAATCAATGTAATTTTATATTTGACTTTATGTAATGTTACAAGGACCAAATGTTGCAAGAATTTAAATTGACTATTATTTTTTGACTAAATTGCCAAAATAGGACTTAAATTGTTAAATTAGGAACTATTGTCTTAGGAAACACTTATTGATCATAATGAATATAACTCTCGTAAATATTGCAGTATTAATGGCATAATTATCATGTTACTTTATAGTATTTCTGGAATCGAGCCTTAAAATATTGTATTAATTGTTAAACCATCGATATTAAGATATAAATTGCTTATTACTATTTAAAGGTTGAAACAAGCATTTGGACGTTAAGTATGTTCCCTTGGATAAGTGACATTGAGTATGTTTGTTATCTTGGTTTTGTTGACTAAATCTCATTTTGTACTCCTATTTAATTCATCCCACAAACTATTTATATAGCCTTACCTACTAATGTTTGTAGATTATATTACTGTGATTGGTTTCATAAATATATTTTTGATCGATTATTTGAATATGTGTTATTTGTTGGCATAATGCTAAGTCACCTTTAGGATGCTCTTGGAGGCTTATTGCCCAATGGGATGCCATGTGTTAGGTTGGTCTTTGCATTATGTCCAGAAAGATGACCGGGTGCATGGGCCGATGGTGGTTGCCCTCCCAGCTAGTACCTACTTAAAATCCTAACTTGTAGATGTGTTAGAGATAGCTATCTACAAATGGCAAGATTTAGCACGTGGACTAGCCATGCCACTTACTAAGCCAAGTGCTTGGGTACTGAGCCGAGTGCTTGAGTAACGGAGTAATAAAGAAAGTCTATTATGATTATTATACTCCTATTCCATTTTATTACTATTTGCTACCATTTATTACCTTTTGTATTCTAATCTGGGAGCAATAAGGATGGAGTTGCCAACAATCTGTTAAATTTGGTATTACTTGTGCTTTGTTTCATTATTACTTCATATCATAAATTTTTTTCTTTTTATTAAATCTATTTTTCAATTGCTACTCTTCCAACAAGTTTTTCTTTGATGATAATCATATTTTCCCCTTTATTATATCCTTAAGACTTACCCTCTTTTCATTATTTTTTATTCTCTTCCCAACAGAACTAATTGAAGATCGAGGGCTTGAGACATGGCTAAGGAATAGATTATTTTGTACTAGATTAAGGAGATATGCATGAATAAATGGATTACACCTGATTAGTATGCTTAGACTAGAGAATGTTATGTAAATGCTTATATTTTTTTTAAGACTTTTGGTATGTATATATGGCACTCTATGGAATGACGTTTTGGGTTTACCTTGAGTTGCTATCAATTATGTTTTGTCAAACTTTAGTTTTCCTAATTATCATTTGAATTATATTTTAAGTTTAGTCCGATGGCACTTTAGCTTAGGAATCATCCCTAGCTAGAGCCCCATAGAGGTGGCATCAAAGCTTAGGTTTGATGATGACCTAGGTATATGGGTATCATTAGGATGTGTAGCTAGTCTATGGGGTAAAAGGTTAGTTAAGGTATGAACTCTTGGGTACAGTGTTTGATATGAAGAGGTAGGAGATTATAACTTAGCGGTTGACCAATTTATAATCTTGACTTCAAAAAATCGAGCTTTAGACTTTATATTAAGAATTAAACCTTGGGTATCTTGTGTATGATTGAAAAATTTTATGAGATTAAGGAAATTGGTAAAGAACTTGATCGATATGGTTTTATTGAAATGAATTTATATATTGTAGGATGATGAAGGCATATTATAGGGAAGGAAAAGAACTTATGAAAGATAAAGGCAAAAAAGCTTTAAAAGAGAGAATTAAAGCTTTAGAATAAGAAAGGGCAAGATTATTAGAGCAATGCCAATACCATGAGGATTGACTTTATGACATGTATGAGATGCTAAGGGGTAGGAAAACGGAGACATATCACTTAAAAATAATGGTTTAGGTTAGAAGAGATATAATAGAGAGACTTATAGATGAAATGGACTAGGAAAGTGAAAAGGTAAAAATAACTTTAATACAAATTGAGTAGCTTGACATGGCATGAGCTCAAATAGAGGAGAGTTTTGGGATTTTAGAAGCAGATCATCATAGGAATGTCACTATGACTTAAATGATAATGGATGAAGTCAAAATGATGTTGACGCATGATTGGAGTGCTATTGATCAAATTATTAAAATTGGGGTGGCATCCAAGGCTAGACCCTACAAAGTTTATCTCTCTCTGGAGCCAAGACAAAGACAAGGTGTCTATCTTAAGGACCACCAAAGGAAGATCTAGAGGAGATTGTAGGGGATTAATATAGAAAATGAGTTTCAAGAGTTTGAAGAAGACGAAGATAAGATGGTTATAAGGTTGAATAGGCAAGAGTTAGAGGATGAGGATGGAAATGCAGAGTCTACTATTATTGATGTGGAATATTAGAGTTAGCAGGTTGTAAACATGTAAAAATGTTGTAAATATGAATGTGTTTTATAATATTAGCTTTTAACCATTAAATTAGAATGCAATAAGCTAAAGATAACTAGACTAATAAGGTAATGCTCTAACCCAAGCCTCGTCATTTTTCCATGACTAGGTGAAAAGTTAACTTAGCTAAATTTTAGAATTTTAACTTTATATATACTATTGTAAAAAACCGATAATGCTTACTTAGAATGGTAATGAAAGTTCTTATGTTCATCTTGAATGACTAGACTTTTATTATAATGAATTTTACTTGGATTTTCAAACATCTTGTATACAAGTTTAAGGGATTTAAAGAAATTGATGATAACTTTTAGATATTGCTGTACAAACTCGATAATATAAAGGTTAAGAAGTGTCCTAGCCCTAACCAACTACAGAAAAGAATGGCGTCACAGGACGGCTCTTGCATACCTACTCAAGCTTTACCAAGATGATAATGAAAGCCACCTAGGAGATGTACTAATTTGCAAAAGGATCCTAGGTAGGGAGCACCTACCTTACAATAGCCACAACCAAAAGAAAAAGTCTCACAAGCCCTAAAGATAATCAATAAGTCACAGGTTAACTAGGTGTTCCTATGTACCGAATATGGCAAAGATTTATAAAATTTTCCCAACAGCAGGGTTAGGGGTAGATGGAGTGACAATGTTAAAGAGCTTATTGAAGATTGGGTGTTAAAGCAATTCATTCACTTATATCCTTCAAAGTTCTTAAGGGGACTAGACGACAAAAAGGCTGAAGACTTGGATTGAGAACTTGGAAAAGATATTTGAAATGTTACATTACCTAGATGAACATGAAGTTTAGTATGCCATATTTCTATTGGTAGGTCCTACACATAGTTGGTGGAAAATGGTAGACCATAGATGGGCTACAAAAGGGAATTTAACATACTTGGGGAAACTTTACCAGGGAGTTCTAGGAAAACTATGTACTATTGGTGGTGAAGTGCACAAAGTAAAAAACGTTCATGGATTTGATACAAGGAACGTCAACTACCAGTCGGTATGAGGCCACTGACAATTAAGTAATTCGGTATGCACCCCACATACTGGCAAATGAAGATTGACAAACCTACAAATTTGTGGAAAGATTACTATAGAAACTTAGATTAGCCCTTGCCATATGTGATCTACTAAGTTTTAACTGGGTCATGTGTAAAACGTTGCAAGTGGAATCAGAACAATGAGAAATTTGAAAAATTGAGGATAAGGGCTGAAAAGAAAGAATATACCCTAGTGGGTTGAGTAACCCCGAGAAGAAATAGCTGAAATTACAAATTAGGAGTGCTAGTCAATGAACACACCAAGCCAGTGGGACTACAAATTCAGCTCAAAGGGTGCTATTGAAGAATTGTGGGTTTTATTGGGGATTAGGTCATGAGGGATTCGAATGTTGGAAAAAGTAAGATAAATGTGTGGGATGTGTTAGTGACTAGCATTTTTGTTAGAGATCACCCTAATCTAAGAAACCTGAGACCTATGGAAAAAGGGAAACAGGTGGCAAGAACTAGCAGGAAATTGAAGGTTCAAGCTCTTGGATATGCTTTGACTATAGAAGAAGTTTCGAACCTTAATGAAGTGGTTGAAGGTATGATTTATATTTTTGGAGTTATTGGTAATACTTTATATGATCCTGGAGCTACTCAATCCTTTATATCTATATTTTTTTCTTGAATGTTGAATATGCAACCTAAAACTAGGGCTTATCAAATAGAGGTACAGATATCATTAAGGATAGGGTTAACAATAGACACCATATATTAGGCTTGTCTAGTTAGGATTCGAGATTGTGAATATCTAGCTGATCTTATAGAAATGCCCATTCAAGAATATGATTTGATACTTGGAATGGATTAGTTGTATCAGCATCAGGCATAAGTAAATTGTTACACTACTTATATCACTTTTAGAGATACGGTATCTATACCGACACATCATTCCACATATACGACTTCCTTGATACGAACTATATCTATAGTAGAAGCTAAAAAGACTATGAAGGAAAGAGGACAAAAATTTTTAGTGTACCTTATCAATAAACCCCAAGAAACAGCCAAAATAAAAATAGTAGAAATAGTAGTTGATTATCGAGAAGTATTTTCAAAAAATTCAAACTCACTACCTCTTGACAAAGAGATAAAGTTTGTTATTCACACTCTTCCTAATGCCACGCCTTTCTCTAAAATGCCCTATCGAATGGTGCCTGTAGAAGTTAAAGAATTGAATAATCAACTTCAAAAATTATTGGAAAATAAATTCATAAGGCCTAACACTTCTCCATGAGGGGCTTCAATATTGTTTGTTAAAAAGAAAGACATATCCCTAAGAATGTGTATCGACTATAGGGAGTTGAACAAAGTCACTATCAAGAACAAATACCCCTTGTCGCATGTGGAAGAGTTTTTTGACCTTTTATAGGGATCCATGGCCTTCAGAAAATTAGATTTGAGATAGGGGTATTATTAGTTGAAAATTAGAGAAGAAGATACTACAAACACTGTGTTTAATTCATGATATGGTCATTTTGAATTTGTAGTAATGCCATTAGGTCTAACTAATGCCCCCAACGACATTTATGGATTTGATACATATTTAGACTAGTTTGTGGTCATATTCATTGATGACATTTTGATATAATCTAAAACTAGATAAGAGCATGCAAAGCACTTAAACATAGTTTCGAGAACACTAAGGGAACATAAGTTGTACTCAAAGTTTAGTAAGTGTAAATTTGGGATAGAGAAAGTGACATTTCTAGGTCATGTCATATCCCAAGATAGGATAAAGGTTGATCTCTCTAAAATAAAGGCAATAGTCAATTAGAAAGACTCAAAAATGTATTAAAAGTCCATAGCTTTTTGGGACTTGTCGGTTAATATCAAAGGTTTGTACAAAATGTTTCCAAGATAGCTAGTTCATTGACTAAGCTTATCCAAAAAGATTAGTCATTTGACTAGAATGAGGGTTGTGAGAAGAGTTTCCAAGAGTTAAAACACAGATTGACTTCAGCCTTAGTTTTAGCCTTTCTAAAAGGATTAAAAAGTCTTATTGTGTGTATGGACACTTCTAAAGAAGTGCTTGGATATGTGTTATTGCAAAAAAAATGAGTTAGAAAATTGTAACCACTTGAGGAGAATTACCCAACTCATGACCTAGAGCTAGCTGCAATGATTTTTGCATTGACAAAATAGAGACTCTCTTTATAGAGTCATTGTTGAAGTATACATTGATCATATGAGTCTCAAGTATTTTCAGTCATAGAAAGATCTGAACATGAGATAGTGAAGGTGGATGGAATTTTTGGAGGATTATAATTTCTCGATCATTTGCAACCAAGAAAGGCAAATATAGTGATAGGTGCTTTGAGTTGAAAGGTTGGGATAGCTCATATGCTACGAATAGAAATATTTAAAAGTCTAAGAGCAGATGCTATAATAAGAATAAGGCAACAAACTTAGATTTCAAGAGTTAATTTGCAGCCAAAACTATATGATGAAATACATCAAGCACAAGCTATCGATAGTTGGATACTGAAATAAAAAAAAAGGGATTAAAAGTTCTGGAGAGTCTGAGTTTAGTACAAACAATCAAGGTGCTCTCTTGTTTTGTAGGAGAATATACATGTCAGAATAAATGAAAAGAAGACTATTGAAAGATGTCTAGATGATAAGATATAAATACAGTTAGATAGTATAAAGATGTATCGAGATTTGAAGAAATAGTTATCAAGGAGTGCAATTGAGCAGATGCTATAAACTTTATGCAAAATTGCTTAATCTACCAGTTAATAAAGCGCAATGCTAGCGACCATTAGAGTTGCCACAACCATTTTTGATTCCTAACTGGAAATGTGTGCCACCTTTACTCGGGTATCACTCTAAGTGGAAGAGCCACCAATTCAAGCTTGAAATCTAATCAAATAATAACTATGAAACTTGAAATTTAATCATCTCAAACATAAAATGACTCACATTAATTTGAAAGATTACTCCATGAAGTATGACATATACAACCCAAGTATCTTAAGAGGTTGACATATGAAGCAAGCTACTTTTCAGACCTAGCCTCCGGCCCAATTTCCCATGGCATCCATTCGGGTGGAAACTTCCTAAGGATGTCCCTATATGTAGCAATATACAATGCCAATAAATAACAATTTACTTTCAAGCAATAATAAGAATGATATTCAATAATGGCCAGCAAGGCTTATTCCAATAACAAGATACATGAACGACTTGAAAACTATTAACACAATTAGGTCTACTAGACCATTTCAATATCACTTTCACAATCATCGAGATCGAGGGGGTGAGTCGATAAAGTTGGGGTATAAGAGAGTTTCGAACACCGAATCAACAAAAATAGTTTTGATGTTAAAGAATAACCCTTATAGGGGTGTTCAAATCAGATATCAGATAACAAAATAAAATTGATATCGAACAAAGACCTTCACAATGGTGGTCAACTTAGGTAGCTAATAACATTTCAAAATTTCAAACATATTGTAAGTTTCAAACAAACAGAGTATAGAATAGAGAAAACCCACATAGGGGCGTATTACAATTACAGATAGGTAGAAAAGGTGCCAGATTGGCAAACTGTCACCTCGAAGAAAACCTCAGAAGGCAACTATGATTAATGGCCTACTGATGTGTAGTTTCCTACTCCTCGTCACCTAACGATGAGTGATTCATTTATCAAAATCCATATTAAACTAGGATAACCTTCAATAATCATAATTCGCTACCTACTATCTATCTAAGATTAATAACTACCTAATTAATTCAGTATTAGAATTCACCTAGAGTTATCATCTAGAAAATACATCAATATTGCTACCAACTTAATATAAATTATGGGGTTCTTAACAATACTAGCTATAGGTGTAATCAATTCAATTCCATATCAGTATTCTAAGCAGTGATAATAAGCTAATTAATTCTATAACCCAATTATTATCATTAAGTTCCAAGTTCCCAAATTTAAGGTTTTCTTCGCTTAGTAAGTTGTATGACCTAACGTTTACATGAAATAATACCATTTTGGGATTCACTAGGTTCATTTAATCAATTAATGATGTTATGTTTTTATGCATGGGTGTTATGATTGATAGTTTCTATCATTAATATTTGATAATACAAGGTTTGGCGATGATTGAAATGCATATATACATACATGCAATTACATACATAATCATTATCATTCTAATACCAATTTTTCACAAATAAGGTGGAATTTTGACAATTAGATTGCACACATACATTCACTATGATGAGATAGTAATTCAGTCTAGTCACCACCATTGCTGAAAAATTGTACCACCACCATTAGGAGATACTCCTCAGCTCACAAAACCAAAACCCTCAATCAATTTCAACAAACAACCTCAAATCGCCACTCAATTTTTACTTGAAAGTAGCTTTGCCACCTCGCGCCACCATGTTGATTTTCTTTAAATTTCTCTATCAACAATGGTCAATTTTAGGAGTTGAAGATACCAAAATGCTATTTGAGTTGAGGGCTACAAAACCCAGTACTCAAGTCCAAGTTTCAGTCACTAGAATGGAGAAACCTACCACCACCATTAGGAAGCTCCATTTGATTGAGTATTGTCATTGATTCACCAATTAGTTTTGCAAGATGAAGGTATGTTTGAGGTCCTGAAGTGGTGAGAAAAAAGATGGCCAGCTTGGTTTTGGGTTTCGGGGTTTGTCGGAGAGTTACTTACTAGAGAGAGAATAGAAATGGTAAAGAAGCTGAAGAAGGACGAAGTGGTAGTGGTTAAATTGAAAAGTAACTATTTATAGAATCAACTTTTTCCTTATTGTAGATTGACCCAACAACTTTAATAAACTTTTCAATTATGTCCATAAAGTTTTATTTTAAGCCAGTTTGGCTAGCAAAATTTATAAAACCTCACATTGGGTCTACTATGCTATAGAATTAAACATTAACCCCTTCTCATTTATGTTATGGTATGATTAAGTTTCTTATATTTATGTTTTAACCCACAAAAAATTCAAAAATTATACAAAATATTAAATAAAATTAGGAAAATAATATTAAGTTAAAATATAAACATAAAAGAATTCTAGGGGTGTTACAGATCTTCTTTCTTAAAGAATCTGGTCCTTAGATTCTTACCTGAATACTGAAAACGTTTTGGATACTACTAGCACTTTAGGTCCTCTAATTCAACATTATGGTTGTGCCAAGGAACTTTCACCTGAGGAATCCTTCGTTTCCTAGGTTCTCAAAACTTTCAATCTAGAATTCTAATTGGTTGTTCCTCATACATCTTGTCACTTTTCAACTGCATACACTCAGGTGAAATAATGTAAGAAGGATTAAGGTAATACTTTTGAAGTTTTTACGCATGGAAGATGTTATGTATCCTTGCCAATTCCTAGGGTAACAAAAGATGGTAAGTTACTTGCCCACCCTTTCACATATCTCATGTGGCACAACATATCTCGAACTGAGCTTTCTACCCTTATCGGTTCTTTTAATTCCTTTCCTCGGGAATATGTTAAGAAATACTTTATCACCAATTTTGAACTCTAAATATTTCCTTCGCATATTTGTGTAACTTTTTTGTCTATCCTAAGCTACTTTCATCCTCTGCTAATCACTTGTACTTTTTCAATAGTATCTTGAACTAGCTTAGGTCTTATAGAATTCGATGACTTGTTAGTACTGCCTCGATATTTCTCTAAATCCCAATGTACTATGGATCAGCAATTCCTACCATACAAGGCTTCATATTATGCTATTTAAATGGTAGATCGATAGTTGTTGTTGAAGCTTTGTGTGGCACCAAGGTCCAAATATTTTCAAAAATAATTGAATAAACTAGACCACTCAAATTTACAAGGATATATACATGCATAGAATTCAGATTTAGAAGAGTAAAATACCAGGGTGAAAGAAGAAAATACAAAAAGCAAGAGAAATATCTTCAACCGTCAAACAGGCTCTTTAACAGCGCAGCAGAATCACCACCAATTTTCCCCAAGATGGACTTCTCTGTTTGGGCTGAAATTTCAAATGAAATCCCTCAACCCTTTGAAGATTCTACAGTCTAAAATTTAGGCTGATCAAATCTCCAAAGGTATTCCAAGCAGAGAGGCAAAAACTGGCTGCCAGAAATAAGTCCAGTCAAGAGCAAAAAGCAACCAAATTAGATTACCACTAATGCAAACATCCACACACCAAAGCAATGGCCTATTCTCTACAGAAAGGCTGGAAAATCTGTAGAGAATAAGTGGAGGAAGGCCAAGAATATTATGGTGGAAAGAGGAGGGAGAAGGAGGGAGTGATAGGAGACTAACATTTTAGATTCCCATTACACAATATTGTTGGATGAAAATCACACAAAACGCACACACCTCAATTCTACCATATCCATATATACAAGTGGTCACACATCTCCCACAAGGAGGTGATACCAAGTGTCCTTTGCTTGGGTGGCCACTAACTTTGTGATTAGTGAATTTAATTGAAGCATAAATTTCATCTAATGAAATATCTTGCAATTAAATTCTAATTCTTATTAAATGAACTATTCATTTAATAATTCTCCCAAAAATTATCTCTACAACTTAATTAAATTTAACACTTTAATTTAATTAATAACCATATGATTTAACTTTTAAGTCAAAGTGCTTAACACTTTAAGCTAAACAAAATTAACTCAACCCTTAAATTAATTTTGACCAATTGATAGTCATGTGATATTAATTAATTAAATTTTAATTAATTGATCATAATTTAACTCTTAAATTAATTTGACCAATTTAACAATTAAATTGATCAAGCCAAAATGACTACAATTTTACCTCCTCCAAAAAATGGTCATGGATTTTTCTAAGCCAAAAAATGGGCTCACAACTCCTTGTGACTTTTGGAATATCAAATATTCACTTTAATTTAAACTTCTTTAAATTAAACAACTTAATTTAATTAATTTTATTAATTGAAGAGTACCCAATCTCCATGATTGATGTTTAATCTCAAGCTCATGGAGCCCAACTAATTGACCGAAATGAATGCTCAAGAAGAACCATTCTAACATTACATGTAGCATGCAAATATGGTCATTCCATCTCTTATCTCCCAAAAGAAGCTTGGGATAAGATATTTGTTGATTCCCTAATAGCGTCGATAATATGTTTCTATTCTTAACGTTCGATTTCCTTTGTGACCTTATCTTTGGAAATGCCTTCCTAAATTATCACATCACCTTGCACAAGAAATTTTTGGAATCGATTATTATAGAACACATAGGAGTGCACTCGCCCTTCATAAAGATAAGGAGTTGGATTCCCTCTTAGATCTGACTAACCTCCATGCCAAGTAGCTTATACCCAATCTCTATCTAAAAGATTCGCTAGGTGGTCAAGAAAGAGTCAAAGCATGAGAACCAGATGTAAAGTTACCACAGACCTTTAGGTCAGAGGATTAATAATATACGCTAGCATAATCAGAAGAGCTAGCCTCTACCGATTTGCCAATATGGCTATCTAGTTGATTCTTCAGCAGGTTTTCAGTGCTTTATTCTCTAATAAGTATCTACTAACATGTTCCTGTATCTCATACAGTTGCTCATAGAATGGAGTACTCTCCAACCTTTGGATTTATGTATCGTTAGTGCAATTCTATCCAGATCTTAGATGCCCCTTCTCATAAGATCCCATGATTTGGAAGATTTAAGATCACAACTGTGTGAGAGTTATTCCATGGTCACCAAATCAAGTCCCACAATCATAGATGATCTAAGGGCTTCATCCAAATGCTAGTGAAGTGAAACAAAGCATAAGATGAAAATGGCCATATAATTGTATCAAAATTTTACCATAAGTAAAATAGTTTACAATGCCAATCTCATTGGCTGGTAGGGAACTATTCTAATAATCTCCCACTTGCCCTGATGCCAATGCTCTGCGGCCTTGAGACCCATTTTCATAATATGTCCTCCAAAGATCTTTAGCTTTTAGGGGTTAATACAGTTGCTCTGCTATATTTGCTTCTAAGGAGACTTTTATCTACTCAGTTGTCAGCTCTATCTATTGATATCATATATCAAGTGATGATGCATTTAATGTGTTTGGATCACTGGTGAGATCTTAGCTCAAGTCCTAATTGTATTTAAAAGACAAATGTAGGTGCACGCATGCTAAGCACTACATCCAACCATTGGATGAGGTTTCTATTTATATACTTTCCTTTGCAGTTTCCAAAATCACAAAATATTTCACCTTAGTGGTTATCTAGGCCATGGTGTCTAGTTGGAACTCTTCCAATACACAATGCCACCATTAAGGCAAAATATGTATCCAAAAGTGGATATTGGGTCATCTACTTTAGATTGGAAACTAATATCTAAAAACTCTACGAGTTTCAATTCTCCATTGCCATATACAAAAAAAAAATCTTTAGTTTTTCTCAAGTACTTAAGGATTATTTTTATAGCTATCTAGTGCCTCTCACTAGGATTGAATTGGAACATACTCATAACATTTAGCAAGTGTACCATATCTAATCTTGTACATTAAATGGCATATATTATGCTTATAATAGTAGAGGCATAAGGTATGTGAGATATTCTTCATTTCTCTAGCTTAGTCTTGGGGCCATAAACTTTAAGAGATGAATTCTATGTCCTATGGAAAGGAATCCTCTCTTGGATTCTTCCATACTAAACCTCTTTAGCATTTTGTCAACGTACAGGGTTTAGGAAAGCCCTAACATCTTTTTCAATCTATCTCTATAGATAAATATTCCCAATATGTAGGGTGTATTTTCCAAGTCTTTCATGGAGGATTGTGTAGATAACTATGCTTTAGTACACTCTGACATTCCTACCTCATTCCTAATGAGAAGGATGTTATCGATATAAAGCATAATAAACTATACACTACTCCCACTAGCCTTCATATACGCATATGGCTCACACACATTTTTATTAAAGTCAAACAATTTAACGGTTTTGTCAAAATTTATGTTCCAACTTCGGGATGCTTGTTTGAGTCCATAATGGATCTCTAGAGTCTACAAACCTTTTGCTTACTCCCTTTAGGTGTAAAACCTTTTAGTTCCTCCATGTAAATTTATTCTTCAATGTCACCATTGAGGAAAGCCATATTTGACATCCATTTGTCATACCTCATAGTCATAATATGCAGCTATGGCAAGCAAACTTTAAATGACTTAGTCATGGTGACTAGTTGAAAGGCTTCCTCAGAATTGATACCGGGTCTTTGACTGTAACCTTTTGCCACTAGTTGCACCTTAAAAGTCACCACTTCTCTATCTACCCCAAGCTTTCACTTATAGATCCACTTGCAACCAATAAGAACTACTGTCTTTGGTAGATCTACCAAAGTTCATATTTTGTTTGAGTACATGGAGTTCATTTTAGATCTCATGGATTCAAGCTAACATCCCAAATCTATGTCCAACATAGCTTCCTCATAGGTCTTCAAATCTCTATGTAATTGACCTATCTCATGAAGAAATCCAAACTTTTCAAATTACTTCTTGATCTAGTCTGACCTTCTCAAAGGATGTGCACTAGGTTCTTTGATATTTATTTATTTCTACTGCTTGTGGGATTATTAATTGTCATGAACTTCACCAAGTTCAATTACAATGCCTTTTCTATCTTATAGAAATTTCTTTTCCAAAAAGGTGGCATCCTTCAAAATAAACACATTTTGTCCTGAGGGATCATAAAAGTAATAACCCATAGACTCTCTTGGGTATCCCATAAGCTTGCACAAGGTGGATTTACTATCCAACTTATCTTCCATTGTCTCTCTTACGTAGGCCAGAGATCCCTAAACCCTTAGATAGTAGTAAGAGAGTGCTTGGCCATGCCATATCTCATATGGTATTTTTGGTACTGACTTTGAAGGTACTATTCTTAGCAACTTTGCTGCCATATTAAGACATACCCTCAAAAGGATACAGGCACATTGAAGAGGCTCATTATGGAAAATGTACCATGTCCAACAAGGTATGGTGTCTTCTTTTGGCTACTCTATTGCATTAGGGTGTGCTAGGTGGAGTCCATTGAGAGAGAATCCCATTCTCCATCAGATAATCCAAGAATATGGTACTTAAGTATTTTTCCTCTTGATCCAATTGAAGGACTTTAATATTAAGTCCCTTTTGCTTTTCTACTTCATTGCCATACTTTTTAAACTTTTTAAAGGCCTTAAATTTGTACTTCATAAGATACACATGTCCGTATCGACTATAATCATCAGTGAAAGTGATGAAGTAAGAATAACTTCCTCTCACACTAACTCTTAATAGTCCACAAACATCCCGTATGGATCAAATTTGAAAGATCCATGGAGTGCTCCATTTGTCCTACAAAAAGACCTTTGATCATTTTTCTCTTCAAACAAGATTCACAAGTAAGAAGGACCTCAATGCCACTAACATTTAGTACTTAGAGAGCTTCTAACTTGTTCATCCTATTTTTGGAGATAAGACCAAGTCTTGCATCTTATAACATGGCATCTTCTTGGATATCCAATTTTCTTACTTAGTTGAAAGTGTATTAGTGATAGTCAAGAGTCCAATATGCACAATCCTTTGTTAAGTGTACCATGAGCAATTAAAGAACCCATTCTTTAATGCTTTCAATCTCTTATCTGATATAAAAGGATCAAATCCTTTGCTATCTAAAATGAGAATTGAAATAATATTCTCAATAATATATGGACCATTACAACAAAAGTCTAATACAAGTATGGAGTTCTTTAAGTCTAATTTACTGTATGCCTTCAACTTGGGACATAACTCTTGCTCCTTAGCTAAGGTGGGGACTCATATCCACATCACTTGATTTTATTCTTCTTTCTATTCTTTATAACAACTTATAAAGAAAAGAACCACATGCGATATCATATATCCATAAGAAAGAATATAACCTAAAATGCACTTCAATAAAGTACATACCTTTCTTAAAGGTTACAAGGTATTCCTTACAATAGTGCTTCCAATGGCCTATTTTGCCCAAGTGGAAATAGATAATATTGACTATCTCCTCTATAATCTTCTTGACTCCTACGAATGCCTTTAATGGTTGTTTCCCTTCAAGGAAGAACCTTTCTTCCTTTTACCTCCTTTTCTAGTACCTCTTGGGCCCATAGACATGGAGAAGGAAACAAGTGTCAAAGATTTACCCTTATCATGGTATTCTCTTTCTAGATCAACACTTTGATCAATAAAAATTGCCGAGGATTTGAGGATCAAATCCTCATGGAGATTATTATCCATCACTACGTCTAAGTAGAAAAGTTTCTCCAAGCTTAATCATCTTTATACCATAGTCGATGACACATGACTTCCCATCTATCCTAGCTTGCAAAGTCTCCTTTGATAACATGAACTTCTCATACCTCATTTGATTTACAACTCCTTGTAAATTTTAACCAAGGTACTATTCATGTGTCCTTGAGATTTTTAAAGTTCGTAAATGCCATCATGGGAATCAAGGATATAATGATCCTAAGCCTAATTTGTGAATTTTCATGTGTCTCTAGATCTACATTAATCCTAAAGAGATTAGGAGTACCATGATATAGGACATATATCTGTTTGTATCAATCTAGAAATATTTTTGAGGTTAAGTTAATCATAGAAGTTTGACCCGATTGGCTTACTGATTTCCAAAAATAACATTGAGTGGAATTATTAGCCATTCTTGAGATTTCACAAATCCTAAAAGGAAAAACAATGAATATGAGCATATGATTGAATTTGATATTAAAACATGTTCATGGTCTTTCATGCATGTTTTCTTCCCACTATTTTATCAAATTTTTCACCCCTAGGAAGAATTTAGGAAATAAAATTTCCTAGTGAGAATAAAGACCCCAATGACATGCCAATGCACCCCTGTGACCAAGTGTCATCCACAAGCAATCGAAGAGTAAGCAACTTTTGCTAATCACATCTTATGAAACTCTTGATATATTTTACCTCACGTTTCATATAGACCCACGTGACCATGTGCCATCTATAATACGAAGTGTTAAGCCCAACCTACCAATCATACTTTGATTCAAAATAGCCTTATGACATCCCTCGCGATTGAGTGCCAATGCGTGCTTCAGTTAAAGGTTTTATCTTATGCTGAGAGTATGCTCATAGCTTTCCTCCTAAGGTGACTCCTGTGACCAAGTGCCATCATGCAAAATTGGTAGCATTGTCATGGCATACACTATTAGTAGAAGGCTTGGATTAATTAAAACTCTTTTAATTTATATCTATTCATATTTAATGTTTGAAAACACTCAGACCTTCTAAGTAAAGGGTTTTTGCTTGCAAAGATCTTATCATTTTTATCTTCTTATTTAGGTTCTCTATATCCTAAATATGCATCTCATATATCAACAAGATATGGAAAACATAAATAAGTAAATAGCCTAGCATGCTCCTAGGGTAGGATGACCATGAGCCTAACTAAGTGATGCACTTAGAACCATAGGTACATCACTTTGTTTGATTTTAAGTGGATTGAATTAAACTAAACTATTACATAAGAATATCCCATACATTCATGGGTCTTCAAATGGCTTCTATGCCTCCATAGGACTCCTTGCTTCATGCAACATTTACATAAATGAAAATCTTCACTACTAGTAGTTTTACTCTCATAGCTTTTACAAGATAGAACAAGAGACATACAAGCCCCATTTAATACAACCCATTTCAAAAATTGAAATAAATAAAATAAATATTAAAAGATTCATGATAATCCCTATTTAGTTATCATTCATTCAATATTTAAATGAACAATAAATAAACCAATAATTGACATTCAATTCTAATAGTTAAGTGCTAATCATATTAATAAATAATTGGTCATGCAAAAACAAGCATAACATTTATGCATCATATTTTTTCCATATTTGGAAATCAACTTAAATAAGTTTTAAAAGTAATTAAATGTGTCTAACACATTGTTTAAGAGTTTGCACAATATTTGTACAACCATTATATGTGTTTTAACACCACCTCGGTCACTAAAGGAACCTAAAAGCTCAAAATTCTCACAAGACCAAACAAGGCATTGCTGGCCAAGGCAAGCTCAAGGTTGGGCAGCAACGAATTGGCCACAGCCTTGCCAAGAACTGCCAACTACCGGCAGCACCCCAGTTTTGGGGTCAAGTGCGATTCATGCAATTTTTGGCTCAACTTTTGTGCACCAAGATTTTTAGAACAACTTCCAAACATCAAAACACACAATATGGATCAATATTTCAAATTAAAATACCTTTTAAAATTGAAATATCAAGCACCCAAAGATGCTTGAAAAATAAGTTTAAGCAAGAATCATATTCTTCTAAAATCTCCAATTATATCCAATCTTATTGGACCCAAAAATGACCAAAAAATATTAAGGACATTCATAACACGCCATATAAAAATATAACATTCTCCAATGCCAAATAAAAAATTCAACATCAGAAAATTGAATCAAAACATGCCTATCATATGATTTAACAATTAAAGCACACAATAGTATGATTCAATTAATTAATCAAGGAGCCACAATCAAGATCATCCATACACTCCGATCCATTATATGGATCGAGTACATGGTGATATTGATCAGTTCATCACAATAACCAATCACCTAAGCCAAGAACAATCCAAGTCAATGCATGAATAAAACTCTAATACCACTTGAAGGTTTGAGTGGCCCTAGGGTCCAAATATTTTCTAAAAACGCTGAATAAACTAGCCCACACAACTCCAAAAGGATCTCAAAATTCATAGGAATCAGATTTAGAAGAGTAAAATACTTAGGTGAAAGCAAAAAATTTGAAGAGCAAAAGAAATCTCTTCAACTATCAAACAGGCTCTTCACCGATGCAGCAGAATCACCACTGATTTTCCCAAGATGGACTCTTCCATTTAGACTAAAATTTTTACTAGAACTCCTCAACCTAATTCTATAGTCCAAATTTCAAGACGATCAGATCTCTAGAGGTACTTTAAGCACAGGCAAAAACTAGCTGCTAGAAACAGCTCCAGTCAAGAGCAAAAAGCAACCAAATTAGATTGCCTCTAATGCAAACGTCCACACACCAAATCAATGACATATTCTCCATAGAAAGGCTGGAAAATCTGTAAATAATGAGGGCAAGAAGGCTAAGAATATTGTGGTGGAAGGAGGAGAGAGAAGGAAGGAATAATAGGAGACTAACAACTTATATTCCTATTACACAATATTATTGGGAGAAAATTACACAAAATGTGCACACCTCACATACATCTAGCCAGCCACTCTACCATATCCGTATACAGGAGTGGTCATACACCTCCCATAAGGAGGTGATGCCAAGTGTCCCCTGCTTAGGTGGCCACTAACTTTGTGATTAGTGAATTTAATTGAAGCACAAATTCATCTAATAAAATGTTTTGATATTAAATTCTAATTCTTATTAAATGAACTCTTCATTTAATAATTCTCCCAAAAATTATCTCTCCAACTTAATTACATTAAATACTTTAATTTAATTAATAATCATTTGACTTAACTCTTAAGTCAAAGCCCTTAACAATTTAAGCTAATTAAAATTAACTCAACCCTTAAATTAATTTTGACCAATTGATAGTCATGTGACATCAATTAATTAACTTTTAATTAATTGATCTTAATTTAACTCTTAAATTAATTTGACCAATTTAACAATTAAATCGATCAAGCCAAAATGACTACAATTTTGCCTCCTCCATCAAACGGTCATGAATTTTCTAACTCTTACAAAATTCTACTTTATTTAATAAACCATATCATTGGTTTTTGTGTGTGATTCATTAGGTTCTACCATTCATTGGACATGGGCTCACAACTCCTTGTGACTTTTAGAATATCAAATATTCACTTTAGTTTAAACTCCTTTAAACTAAGTGACTCAATTCAATTAATCTCATTAATTAAAAAGTACCCAATCTCCATGGTCAATATCCAACCTAAAGCCCATGGAGCCCAACTAATTGATTGAAATGAATGCTTTTGAAGAACCATTCTAGCATTACATGTACCATACAAATACAGTCCTTCCATCTCCTATCTCCTGAAAGAAGCCTAGGGCAAGATATTTGTCGGCTCCTTAATAGCCTCGATACTATGTTTCTATTTTTAATGTTCGATTCCCTTTGTAACCTAATCTTGGAAATGTCTTCCCAAATTGACACATCACCTTATGCAAGGATTTCTTGGAATCGATCATTATAGAACACATAGGAAATGCACTCGCCTTTCATAAAGATAAGGAGTCGAATTCTCTCTTAGATCTTATAATCCTCTATGCCAAGTAGCTCATGCATAACTCCACCCAAAAGATTGCTAAGTGGTCAAGGAAGAGTCAAAGCATGAGGACTAGATGCAAGGTTACCATGGACCCTTAGGTCAGCGGACTAATAATATACATTAACGTAAATAGAAGAACTAGCCACTACCGACTTGCCACTATGGCTATCTAGTGGATTCTCTAATAGATCTTTAGTGCCTTGTTCTCTAATGAGCACCCACTATTATGCACCAATATCTCATACAATTGCTCATGAAATGGAGCAATCTCCAACCCTTAAATTTATATATCATTAATGCAAGTGATTTAGATTTTAGATGCCTCACTTCATAAGATCTTATGACTTGGAAAATTTAAGATCACGATCATGTGAAACTTATTCTATGGTCTCCAAACCAAGTCCCGCAGTCATAGGTGATCTAAGGGCTTTATCTAAATACTAGTGAAATGAAACAAAGTATAAGATGAAGAAAGCCATATAAAGAATATCATTCAATCAAGATTGTACCATAAGTGAAATAGTTTGCAAGGCCAATCTCATTAGCTTGTAGGGTACTATTCCAATAGTTGTTATAAGCAAACTCGATCAAAGAGAGATGTCGAATCTAACCTGCTTTGAAGTCCAAAACACATGCCCGAAGTATATCTTCTAATATTTTGATAACTCTTTCTAATTGTGGATAAGCTATAAAACTGAACCACAGTCGAGTTCCTAAATGTTTTTGTAGACTCTTCCCTAGTCTTGAAGTAAACTTCAAGTCTTAGTCTGATATAACACTTATAGGGATTCCATGTAGTCAAACTACCTCTTTAATGTAAAGTTTCGCTAACTTCTCAACATTATACTATATTTCAACTAGTAGAAAATATGTAGACTTGGTCAGTCGATCACTATCACTTAAATATTATCATATCCTTCCTAAGCTATTGGCAGACCAGTTACAAAGTCCATTATGACATGTTCCCATTTCTAGTTAGGAATAAGGAGCAATTGTAACAACTCTGATGGTCTTTGATGTTCTGTATTTACTAATTGACAAGTTAAATGCTTCTGCACGTAATCCACAACATCTCTTTTCATACCATGCCACCAAAATTATTTTTTAAGATCTTGGTACATCTTTATGCCCTATGGATGTATCATGTATCTCATTTTGTGTGTCTCATTTAGCAATCATTTTTTCATCCTTTCTAGCATACATATCCTCTTACAGTATAGGAGGACACCATGGTTATCGAGGCTGAATTTAAACTTTTTAAAATTTTCAAGCATCCTTTTCTATTTAAATATCCATTCATCTCGATCTTGAGTTTACCAAATGTTCTTGTATAGTTCAAGTTGTACTTTCACTCCTGTAATCTAGCCTTGTTGTTTCATTCTGAACACCATATCTGCCCCTAGACTTTTTGGTGCTTTTCTTTTCAGCATGTGAGCTATTTTGACCTTTCAACGTAGTGCATCTACAACCACATTCGCCTTTCCTAGGTGGTAGATGATAGAGAAGTCCTAATCCTCCAGGAATAATATCCAACTTCATTATCGCATATTCAAGTCCTTTTGAGAGTGTAAAAACTTAAGGCTCTTAGGATCAGTGTATGTTATAAATGTAGCTCCATAAAAAAAGTACCTCTATTTGGTTAGGGCGAAACTTATTGCAGCCAACTCCAAATCACGAGCTGGGTATTTCTCCTCATGTGGTTTTAACTTTCTAGATGCATAGGCAATAACACACCCTTTCTACATCAACACACATCCAAGACTTTCTTTGGAAGCGTTGGTATACACCATAAATCTTTCCAATCCTTCTAGAAGAGACAAAATTAGAGTTGTTGTCAATCTATTCTTCAATTCCTGGAAACTTCACTCACAATTATCATTCCAGTCAAACAGTTGATCCTTTTGGGTTAATTAGTCAATGAGCTAGCAATTTTAGAAAAGTCCTGTACAAATCTTCAATAATAGCTAGCAAGTCCCAAGAAACTATGGATTTTTGTTACTATTTCAAGTCTTTTCTAGTTAAGTATCGCCTCTATCTTAGAGGGATCAACTACTATCCCTTCTTAAGATATGACATGTCTTAAAAAAGCCACTTGTCCTATCCAGAACTCGCACTTGCTAAATTTGGCATACAATCGATGATCTTTTAGAGTTTTAAAAACTAAGTGCAAGTGCTTTGCATGCTCTTCTCTAGATTTGGAAAATACCAGAATGTCATCATTGAAGATGACTATGAATTAGTCAAGATACAGCCTGAAAATACAATGCATTAAGTCCATGAATGCTGCAAATATATTAGTCAATCTGAAGGGTATCACCATAAATTTAAAGTGACCGTACTAAGAATTGAAAATGGTCTCAGGAATATCTTCTTCTTTGATATTCAAGTAATAGTATCATTATCTCGAATCTAGCTTTGAAAAGATTATAGACCTTTGTAGCATATCGAACAAGTCCTCTACATGGGATAGGGGGTACTTATTTTTTTATTTCAATTTTTTATAATCGATGCACATCCTCTGAGATCCATCTTTCTTTTTGATAAATAGCACTGGGGCTCCCTAAGGAGATGTGCTCAATCTAATAACTCTTTTTCCAGTAATTCTTGAAGTCGATTCTTCAATTCTTTAAGCTCAGCAAGTGCCATTTGGGAAAGGGTCTTAGAAAAAGGTATGGTCCTAGGGAAAGTGGGAATAACGAGTTTAATTATTTTGAAAATACTTTCAGGTACTTAACCACCACTTCCACCTCATCAATCTTAACTGTATCTCGAGGCTTGTTGATAAGGTATGCCAAAAATCCTTACCTACCTTCCATCAAAATCTTTTGGGCCTCTATTACAGATAAAATAAGTATCGGCAATGTATCATTTATGGGATAGTGTGTAGATACTAATGTCTAATCCTCGAGAGTGAGACACTTGGTATAATAAGCTACTTATGCCTGATGTTTATATAGCTAATCCATCACAAGGATCAAATTATATCCTTGCATAGGCATTTGTATAAGATTAGCTAAATATACCCTATTCCTAACAAAATTGGGCCATATTGGTAGATTACATCTATTATTAACCCTATTCCTAAGGGTGTTTGAACTTCTATATGATATGCATAACTTCAAGTTGCATATTTAATTTTTTAGACATTTTAGTAGACATGAAATAATGCAAAGCTCTAAGATCATACAAGGCATTTCTAATAATTTCAAAAATAGAAATCATACCTTCAACCACGTTAGAGGAATCAGGCACTTTCTCTCTAGTTATGGCATATGCTCGCGCTTGGACCTTTGACTTTCCACTGGATCTTGCAGCTTGTTTCCCCTTTTCTGCTGGAGCTAGCCTCTTTAGATTGTGGCAGTCCTTGATAAGGTGCTAATTGTTGCCACAATTTATGTATTTGCCAAGCTTTCTCCAGCATTCTAACTCATCATGACCCAATTTTCCATAAAATCCACATGTCTTTGATGTTAGATTCATGATTCCACTAGCTTGATAAACTTGTTGACTAGTATCCCCAATTTATAACTTTGATTGTTTCTTTCCAGAGTTTTTTGTCCACCAGGGGCTAACCTCTCTTTCCATCCTTTCTCTTCAATCCTTTTAATCTCCCGCAATTCTGATTCCACTTGTAGTGCCTTACTCACCACATGATTGTAGTTTGGGAGATCACATAAGAGAAGGCCCCATCTAAGCTTGGGTTGTAAACCTTCCATAAACTTATGAACTTGCTGCCTCTCATCTGCAAGTATGTGAGGTGCATATCAAATTAGTCAGCTAAATATATTTTTGTACTGATTGACTATGGACAGCCCTTGGATCAACTCCTTGAATCCTCTTTCTCTAGCATACTTGGTCACCTCCGATACATATTTTTCCATAAACTATTGGGTAAGGTTTTCCCAAGTCTACTGAATTTTCTCTACAATCCACCTATGATCGATCAACTGCCACCAATTATGTGCAGGACCATCCAGTAGAAATGTGGCATATCGTATTTTTTACTCATTTAGATATCTTAGGGTTCTAAATATCTTTCTAAGCTCTTAACCTACATCTTAACTTTTTTGTTATCGGGTTTCCTTAGAAATTTTAAAGGTGGTGAGCAAGGAACCGATCCAAAGCTCAATCCTCTGAGGGCTCTTTACAATTCCTTGCTTGGTTACTCATCTTTACTATTGGCAAAACTGTATGAATTGTTGCCACATCTAGAAAATAGGGTCAGGTGGTTGGCCTGCACCTAGTTGATTGACCTAAGGGATCTATGAAAACTGTTCCTTCGACAGGGTTGGTTGCTCAACTGGTGTTCTCGACCTAAGGACACGCTTTGCGATTGCCCATGGATCGAGTGGCCTTCTTTTTCCCTGTCGAGTTGCTCAAGATAGTTCAAGTACATAAGAACCTTCGTTGGATACCATTATTTTTCTTAGACTGTCCTTATCTCTTTTTGAATTCCTGTTGCCAAGATTACATAATGACACCTAAAGTTAGTGTGAATATTTTAACTTTAAAGGCATAGTTACAAAGTAATTGACAAATCAAACCAAGTTCAGACAGCAACAATCAAATCATTAAAAGCTAGCCAACAACTTCTATCATCACCCTAACCTTATTCACGATACTTGCCCAACTTATCTCATATAAACAACTGAGGTTTTTCTTCCCAAAACAAGTTCAAGGTTCACCTCTGAAAGTGAAGTCTACAACTAGTTGGCAACCTTAGATATAGGCCCTTATTTCTAACAGACTCATCATGTGGCCTAGCAGTATCTATTTACCTAGGTCATCGACAAACCTAGGCACTAATACCACCTCTGTGGCACTCTAACTCGAGGTATCACCCTATGTGGAGGAGCTTTCAATTCAAGCTTGAAATCTAATCAAATGATAATTAGAAAACTTGAAATTTAATTATCTCAAGCATAAAACAAGTCACACTAATCTAAAAGATTACTCCACAAAGCATAACATACACAACCTAAGTATCTTAAGATTATGCAACATTTACATAACATCTCATAACCAAGCTCTCAATCATGTGGAAACTATATGTACAACTATACACCTAATCTAGTATAAAATAACTTCATCCAAAACATGATTTTTCGCCATTTACCTCGACTTATCTGATAAAAATAAGGATAACGAGGAAGGTGAGTCTCAAGGACTCGGTGAAGGAAATACATAATAGAAGTTGGAGAGAATAATGAATTGCAGCAACAAATTATAAGACCTTTTGATAATAATTTAGCTAATCAAGTCATGACTAATAGGAATTAGTCTTTAAACTCAAAAGAACACAAAATATATAAACATTTAGCAGACCTATTGGCATCTTTTCTTATTGCTCCTTGATTAATACAAGATAACAATTAATAACATTTAATTTGAACATAAAAACTTTTCCTTATCTCTCCATTTACCTGTGCACATAGCTCAATGTGTAACAATTCACTTATATGGCATGGTTGACCACATACCAAATCTTGCCATTCACAATTTGCTACCTCCAGCTACTTGCAAGTGAAGATCTTAGGTGGGTACTAGTTGATAGACCTGTCACTATCGGTCTCTTTCGCTCGGCTGTCTTTTCAGACCTAGCATGGGCCCTACTTCCCATGGCATTCCTCTGGGTGGAAACTTTCTAAGGACATCTCCATGGGTGGCATGATACAATGCCAGTAGATAACAATTCACTTTCGAGCAATAACAAGAATGATATTCAATAATGGCTGGCAAGGCCTATTCTAATAACAAAATACGCGAACTATTAGGAGACTATTAACATAATTAGCTTTACTAGATCATTTCAATATCACTTTCATAATTATCGAGATCAAAGGGGTGAGCCGATAAGGTTGGGGTATAAGGGAAAAAAATCTAACAATATGAAGAGAGTTTCGGGCACTGGATCAACAAAAGTAGTTTTGATGTCAAAGAATAACCCTTATAAGGGCGCTTAACTTAGGTAGCTAATAACATTTTGAATTTTCAAACATATTGCAAATTTTAAACAAATAGAGTATAGTACAAAAATGGAAAACTCACACAAGGGCATATCACAATTACAAATAAATAGAAAAGATACCAGATTGGCAGACCCTTACCTCTAAAAAAACATCATAAGGCAACTACAATCAATGGCCTATTGATTCGCAATTTTCTACTCCTCGTCACCTAACCACAAAAGTGATTCATTTATCAAAACCCATATTCAACCAGGATAAGCTTCAATAATCAAAATTCACTACCTATTATTTGTCTAAGATTAATAACTACCCAATTAATTTAGTATTAGAATTCGTCTAGAGTTATCATCTAGGAAATACACCAATAATGCTACTAACTTAATATAAATTATAGGGTTCTTAATGATACTAGTTATAGGTATAATTAATTGAATTCCTTATCGATATTCTAAGCAATGATAATAAGTCGATTAATTTAATAACCTAATTATTATCATTAAGGTCCAATTTTCCAAATTTAGGGTTTTCTTCACTTACTAAGCCATATGACCTAAATTTTACATAAAATAATACCAATTTGGGATTCACTAGGCTCATTTAATCAATCAAAGGTGTTTTATTTTTACATATGGATGTTCTAATTGATAGTTTCTATCATTATATTCGATAATACAAGGTTTGGCAACGATCAAAATATATATACATATATGTAATTACATACATAATCATCATCATTCTTATACCAATGTTTCACCAATGAGGTGGAATTTTGACGATCAGATTGCACGCATTCGTTCACTGTAATGAGACGATGATTCTGTCTAGTCGCTGTCATCACCAAAACATTATACCACCACTATTAGGAGATGCTCCTTAGCTCATAAAACCACAGTCCTCAATCAATTTCAACAAACAACCTCAACTCACCACTTAATTTTTAGTTGAAAGTAACTTTTTCACCTTACATCGCCGTGCTGATTTTCTTCAAATTTCTCTATCACTGGTGGTTGATTTTAGGAGCTAAAGGTACCAAAATGCTATTTGAGCAAAGGGCTGCAAAACCCAGTACTCAAGTCTAGGTCTTAGTCACTAGAAAGGAGAAACTGACCACCACCATTGGGAAGCTCCGTTCGATTGAATATTGTTGTTGATTCACCAGTCGGTTTTGCAAGAAGATGGTATGGTTGTGGTCCTGAAATGGAGAGAAAGAAGGTGGTCATGTTGGTTTTGGGTTTTAAAGTTCACTGGAGAGTCACCGGAGAGAGAAAGGAAATGGTAAAGAAGATGAAGAAGAAAGAAATAGTAGGGGTTAAATTGAAAAGTAACTATTTATAGAATTAAATTTTTCTTTATTATAGATTGACTCTAACAACATTAATAAACTTTTCAATTATGTCCATAAAGTTTTATTTTAAACCAGTTTGGCTAGCAAATTTTATAGAACCTCACATTGGGTCTACTAAGCTATAGAAATTAGACATTAACCCTTCCTAATTTATGTTATGGTATGATTAAGTCTTTTATATTTATGTTTTAATCCATAAAATTTTCAAAAAGTTTACAAAATATTAAATAAAGTTAGGAAAATAATATTAAGTTAAAGTATCAACATATAGGAATTTTAGGGGTGTTATAGAATGGGAGCAAGTAACTATGAATTTTGTGTGTGGTCTACCAATGGCTCATGGAGGATATGATATTATTTGGGTAATAGTGGACTAATTAGCCAAGTATGCTCACATTTTACCAGTCAGAATACATTATAGGGTTGAGAAACTGGCAAAGCTATGCATTAGGGAAATAGTGAGATTACATGGAATCTCAATTAGTATTGTGTCAAATCAAGATCCAAAGGTTACCTGGACATTTTAGAAAGGTTTACAAGAACATTTAGGAATGAGGTTATGATTCAATTCTACAACATATCTTCAATTAGATGGGCAGTTAGATAGATTCATTTGAATATTGAAAGACATATTAAAAAGCTATGTTTTGGATTTTAGTGGTAGCTTGAACAAATACCTTCTTTTAACAAAATCTGCTTACAATAATAACTACTAGCCTTCAATCTAGATAGCCCTATATGAAGCATTGTGTGGTAGAAAATGTTGATCCTCATTACATTGGGCGTTGAAAAACACAGAGGCAATGCTAATAAGTCCTTGAGAACTTTAAAGCTAGAAGTTCAGGAAACTATTGAGAATGTGCGAATAATCAAACAGAGAATGAAAGCAGTTAGGATTTGCAAAAAAGTTTTGCAACTAAGAGGAGAAAGGATTTAGAATTTGAAATTAGTGATCAAGTGTTTCTTAAGGTATTCCCAAGATAATATGTCCGAAGGATTGGAAAAAGTGGAAAGCTCAGCCTAAGATGTGTTGGTCCTTATGAGATATGTTAGAGAATCAGATTAGTAGCTTATCGACTGGCACTACCCCAAGGCTTGATGGGAAAACATGATATTTTTCTCGTATCACAACTTTAAAAATACTATCCTAACCCCTCCCATATTATTTCGCATGAAGATATACCATTGGAAAGTGACCTATATTACGAAGAGCAACTAATTTGTATCTTGGATTGAAAATTTGGAGATCTTAGGAATCAAAGGATTTCTCGAGTAAAAGTATTATGACATAATCACAACATCAAAGAGGTAACTTAGGAGCGAGAAGATTTTAAGCGCTAATAGTGTCCCAAATTTTTTTAGTGGTCAGATAAGAATTTAGGGATAAGATTCTTAGTCAAATGGGTCAATCTAATGCACTCACCAAAAGAGGGACTTAATTGAAAGCTAAAAGAAAATACTGATGGTCAATTTATAATTACCAAAAATAACCTTTTTAAATATAAATTGCCCTCCTTCCCAATTTTCTTCAATTTCCACATGCAAGACTGTCATTTCCCCTCTAGTGAACTCTTCCCCAACACCAACGAAGCTTAACAATATCCACACCAAACTCTTTCTCTCAGCTTACAGATTCTATTGATACCAAAATCACACACAAACCATTAATTGATCGATCAAAATTTGAGTGAGAAACTCAAGCAATGGTAGAGATGGCTAGTATGGCATCACCAGTAGTGGAAGCTTGAATTAGATTACTGGGTTGTCATGGGTTTAGCTTGAGGGACACACCTGTGCTTTCAATTTCTCAAACATGACAACAATGGAGGAGAATTTTACATGGCAGTGAGTGACAACGCAGTTCTGATTTCTAGTGAACTGGGTGGTGAATTAGTGGCAAAACTTATAATTGACTTGGGCATTTGATTGTAAGTGTTGAGACACATCTGTGGGTGGTGGTAGTTAGCACCTCTGGCAGTGGCGCATGATAGCTCTAAGATAAAATTCTCATCTTATCGTGATGGTTGTATGCATGTATTGGTTTGTGGTAATTAAGCTGCAATAATAGGATTTTGGAAACTTTTTTTAGAGAATTAAGGTTACTAAAATATCTTGTATTGTTCTTGTTACCTTACCGATTCTTGTATGAAATTATAATACGGAAAGAACTGATTGGAACCATGACAATGGGATGCGTAGTTATATGTGTAATGCTTAGTAGACCCGAATATGCAATATATATAATCTTTGATTAATTAAGTTAAATAGAAGACTAAAACTCTAATTTTGTGTATAGTAATGTTTGGTGCCGAATCATTAAAGATTAAATTCTTGTTAATTAAATTTAATCGCTATAATTTTATATTTGACTTTGTGTAATGTTGCAAGGACCAAATGTTGTAAGAATTGAATTGATTATTATGTTCTGACTAAATTGCCAAAGTAGGACTTAAATTGTTAAATTAGCAACTATTGACTTAGGAAAAGCTTATCGATCGAAATGAATATGATTCTCATAAATATTGTAGTATTAATGGCATAATTATCATGTTACTTTATAATATTTTTGGAACCGAGCCTTAAAATATTGTATTAATTGTTAAACCATAGATATTAAAATATAAATGGCTTAATCACTATTTAAAGGTTGAAACAAGCATTTTGGCATTAAGCACATTCCTTTGGATGGCAGGGCAGTAGCATAAGGGTAATTTTTTCTATGGAATCTAAGATAGAGGTTAGTCATTCCTTTTCGGGAAATAAATGATCCTTATTGTTTGTATTTTCGATGTCTATTTATTGAATTTGACTACTCTCGTTCCAATGCCCAAAACATTTATTGAGATATTTGTTTTTGTCCCGTATATGCTATAGCCTTGTTGGCTTTCCTGATCTATGTTTGTTATTTTGGTCTTGCCAACCAAATTTCATTTTATACTCCCAATTAATTCATCCAGTATACTATTTGTATGGCTTTGTCAACTAATGTTTGTGGATTATATTGTTATGATTGGTTTCACAAATATGTTTCTTGATCAGTTGTTTGAAATATGTAATACCTATTAGCATAATGTTAAGTTACTTTGAGGACACTCTTTAGGGGTTACCGTCTAATGGGACAACTAGGTTGGGTTAGGCCCAGCACTACGTTTTAAAAGACGACAAGTTAGCATGGGCCAACGGTTGCTAATCTCCTGGCTAGTACCCACCAAAAATATTGAATTGCAGATATATTGGAGATAGCTATCTGCGAGTGGTGGGATTTGGCATGTGGACCGACTAGGCCACTTACTGAGCCAAGTGCTTAGGTAATGGAGTAACAAAGGAAGTCTGTTATGATTATTGTACACCATGTTCCATTTTGTTACAGTTAGTTACTATTTGTTACCATTTATTACTGTTTGTATTCTTTTCTTGGAGCGATAAGGATAGTGTTGCCAATAGTCTGTTAAATTCGGTATTACTTGTGCTTTGTTTCATTATTGCTTCATATTGTAAAATTTTGCTCGTTATTGAATTTGTTTGTCAATTGTTGCTGTTCTAACAAGTTTTTCTTTGATTATTATCATATTTCCCCCCTTACTAAGTCCTTAGGATTTACTCGCTTTTCATTATCCATTATTTTCTTCCTAGATTGGACTAATTGAAGACACCTAAGGAATGGCTTATTTTCTAATAGATTAAGGTGATATGCATGTATGTATGGACTACACCTAATCAATATGCTTGGACTAGAGAATGTCATGTAAATGATTAAGTATGTTTTAAGACTTTTGGTGTATATATATCACACTTTGTGGAATGACCTTTTGGGTTTAGTGTGAGTTGCTATCAATTGTGTTTTGTCAAATATTGGTTTCCGTAGTTATCTTTTGAATTATATTTTAAGTTTGGATTGGTGGCACCTTAGCCTAGAAATTATCCCTGGCTAGGGCACCACGATTATGCTTTGGTAATTACATTTGAATACTTTTATGTTATTGAATTTATAAATATTTTGTTTACTTGATGTTATATTTGAATTTTATAGAGGATATTGTTATTTTAACATTTAGTGGTTATAAATATCATTAAGTATGGTATTGTTGAATTTATGAACATACTATTTGTTGATTATAGGTTTTTAATAAAAGAAAAAATGCTATAAAATAATAAAAAGTATTTTGCAATGAAAAAATTCTTCACAAACTATGTTTTGCGACGGAAAAATTGATTGCAAAAATTCATTATGAAAACTGAAAATTTGCAACAGACAAAAAATTTGTTGCAAAATTATTCTTTTGCGATGTATTTTTCCATCGCAAAAATTCTAAATTTGCAATAGAGATTCCGTCACAATCTCCATCGCAAAATTCGTAGCAAATTTACAACATAAATTGCGACAGAAATCTCCATTGCAAATTGTGGAAATCCATTTGCAAATGTGGTAGGACAAAACCGTTGCAAAAAAAAAAAAAAAGCATCGCAAAATCTAATGCAAAATTTTGCGACCAATGTTTTTACAATAGATTTTTACTGTCGCAAATTTCATGACAAAAAGCTATTTTTTTAATAGTGAAAATATCTTCTATTTATTGAATAAAAAATTACTTTTTGGAAACCACCCCCCCTCCCAAAAGAGAAATATTGAGAAAGAAATTAAAAATAAGGAAAATATAATTTAATTAAAAATTTACAAAAATCGTTGAGTTCTACACATGATTTTATTTAATAAGATTTATTTTGGCATACTTTTTTTAAATTTAAATATTTATTCTATTTACACGGAAGTTCCATGAACTCTTATGATTCAAACTTGCAAGAAAAAATAAATAAATAAAAAGTTCCCAATCCTTAAATTTTTTTTTAAAAAAAAAAGTTGATTGTGATAAACATGATGAAAAGTTTCCAAAAAAGAAAAAAAGTTGAACAGATAAAAGTTCAGGCAAAAATAGTTCATAGAAATAATCACATATGATTGTGTTTTTTTATTTTTTTAATACTGTTCACACAAATTTTGTTGTTTGCAAAATTAAATCACAAGATAAAGAAAAATAATGGACAAATTAAATTTATGTTAAAGAATATATGAGAATTACAATTTATTAGAGAAAAATATAAATTCCCTAACAAAACTAATCCATTGATTCTTCTCCCAATATATATATGATCTAAGGGCTTAAAGCTTGTTCTTGAATATATGATGTAGTATCCTTTGACTTGGTAAAAAACACTACGAAATTTCTTTGAAACTCAAACCTTGACTCCGAGATCAAAGGACTTGATAACTTGATGCTTTGAAGAGGTATAAGACCTTCGCGGTAGCAATATGTCGTCACAACTAAAACTTGAAGACTTGAATCTTTGACTTGAGAATATATGAATATGAGAATATGAGAATGTTTATATAAGTCTCTAGTTATCCCTTTATATAGGTATTCAGTAGGAGACTTCGAAATAACTTGAATACATTTGATAATTATCTCTTTGATGCACATATTAAAAAATAATATCAAATATTCTTGCTTTGATTAGTCCACATACATGGATGCGCAACGTGTCCCAACTTGATTAGCTTGAAATTGCTAGACCACCAGATTTGATTTGATTTATATGATACACCTTTATTTTGACATTTATCAACATTTGATTTATAAAATAAATATTAGAATATTAATTAAAATTAACTATTTATTATTTAGAATTTAATTTAATAAACTCTAATATATAAATGAAAAATTTTAAATTAATAACTAATATTTATTTATACATATCACTTTTCAATTGGCTCAAAGATTAAGCTGTCCACAAATACCCCCTCGAGACTTGTTTTCGAACAATGTCTTTCAATATATTCCTAAGTGAACAAGTCAAAATATATTATTATTATATATATAAATACATATACATTTATATATCATGTGAGTCTTTAAAATATATACATATATATAAATGCACACATACATATATCTATACACAACACATGAGCTTTTAAAATATATATATATATATATATATATTTATATACACAACACAGTTTCCAATTTTTGCAAATAAGAAAGAAAGCTCAAGCAAACTTTCCATTCCAATTTTCATTTCCCCTCAAGCCATACGGCTCCACATGAAATTAAGGCTAATCCAAATTTTCCATTGTTGTTGCTGTTTTCGTTTTTTCGCTTCTGTTGCTGCTATTTTAACTTTGTGAGAAGTATCGCCTTTAGTCTCATATCTTACATATATATATATATATATATATGCAAGTGTGGCCCACACAATGTTGATTCTCACTTACACCACAAATTCAAATTTCTTAAATGCGTGGCCCATACAAAATCAATTTGGTTTCCAAGCTCCATCATCTTCAAGGCTTCACAATTCCAATCATATTCCAGAATCACGCTGTTGTGGCCAAGAGCAGCATGCTTTTCATTCCAATTTCCATTTCTTTCTTCAACAAACAAGCCACATGGCCCCATGTGAAATCAATCTTCAAACTAACTCTTTGACTAAAACTTTAAACAAAATTGCCGGATGTTGCTACTGCTGCTATTTCCATTTTGCAACTACTTTTTTATTTAGAGTCCAAATATATGAGACTAATCTGTGTGAAAATCAACTGATCACTATCAACTGGTTGAATAAGAGTTTGTCGAAGCTAGGGATTCTTCCAAAAAATAAAAAAGAGAAGCATTATGAGTTGAACTCCTAATTACACTTGGACTACAACTCTTCAAAACAAAACTATATAAAGGAATGCTAATTACCTCATCGTGTAACTGAAAATTGATTTGGAATTGTTGCGACATATTCATCTACCCAATTAGGAGCGTCCCCTTTTTCTTAATTCCTGCACATCAACTGTTTAAAGGAAGGCCTCATAGTGCTCATACAACCATTACTACTTCTATTCAATTTGTAGATTACTACAATTGAAAGAGAGTTGTTTGGACTTCTTTGGCATTCATAAACAGAAAATTTTTTACACCTCAAGGGCATCAACACATAACAAATACAAAAGTTTTGAAAACTTCAAGTTATCAAGTTGAAGATTTCTTCTATATCTTTGTACTTTCTTCTTCATGTCTTCTCTTTTCTTTTGTAGGTTAAGAAACATAGCCCATTTTTGATCAACTCATGAGGATGTATATTGAGAATCACATAGAGCCATCTCCATGTATTATCATTGGAAGTGACAAAGACAACCTCAAAGTTAAAAGTACCAGATTGGTTATCTATAAATCAACCAATGATGTTTTTCGTTCCATACCTCGACCTCCAAGTAATTCTGTGCATATCCAAGAGTGGTTTGAAAAGGCAACCAGGGAAGTAATTGATCCACATCCTGGCATTATGTCTCATTCCAAGATACTTCTCTTGAAGTCTTCTCTTCATGATGCCAAAGCCACTAGCTCGGAATTTTTATTTGTAGGTTATCTTCCAAACACTAATGGTCGCTCATTGAGAATTCCTGCAACAGGATTTGGCGAAGTATCTTTCCATACGGGCTATTGGGAATGGACAGAGGATGTGCTAGGTCATCATGCAAATGTTCTTCATCAAGCTAAGTTCTACGCAGCAATCCATGCCTTACTTTTCACATACATCTTTCATAAGAATATCCTCCAAGCATTCCTTGAGCTATGGTGCCCTTCCATGAACACTTTGCATACTGCTACTGGTGAATTTTTAGTTTCTTTATGGAATCTTTATGTACTTAGTGGATTACCTATCCGTAGATGTTTCTATGATGAATTTATCCCTACTACAAAAGAACTGCTTGGTGATGATAGACATGACCCTTCTTTTCCACGAAGTTGTAAATATCTATTCGTGACATATCATTTGCTCCCAAAGGACTCTGATAGCATTTCTATTTTTGATTGGATTGGATTTTAGTTTAAACGACCATTGAGATATGCAGAGACCCTTTTGAGGTCTTCTTGAAAGAGGTCTACTGAGCTAAATATCTCTCACAATCCACGTGGAAAAATTGATGCATCACTTGTGTCTTGCACCAAGAAATATAATGAGCTATTTATTATGCTAGAGGTTGGAGATAATGTTAAAGGGGAGACCTACTTGGTGCTTTTCTTTCATCCTGGTTATGCAGTTTTGTTCTACCACATCGCAAAGGTAATCTGATTCATGCTATGGTATTCAAGGTTGCTAGTAGAATGGCGAATGGTGATTGCTTTTCTCTTGCAGTTCCTGTATTGGCAAGCATCTACCGTGGTTTGAAAATATATCAACTTCGCCAAGTCTTCAAGAATCTTCTTTTATCTTTCCCATTTATTATGTTCACAGTTGGATAGGGCGCTACCTTGGCACTTATTTTTCATCCAAGATTGATGTTAGAGGAATTGAGATGGTCAAATATGTGGGGGAGAATATGGCCAAATATTTTGATCTTTCAGAGGCATGAGACTTTTTCGTCAATATCAACTTTTCAGCTATTCAAAATTTACGCTTGTTTCCATGTAAGCAGTTTACAGCAATAGATGGCCCCTATATACCAAATACCTGTAAGGATTTTTTTGTGGTTCTTCGTTCTAGTTATTTGACATTTTGATGTGGAAAAGAGCATATCATTGAAGCTTATAGCCCTCATTGATTCAGTCGACAATGTGGATTTTGTCAACACGTCTTGGGCAACTTAAAGAAAGAGATTTTTATTTGTAATTTGTATGAGCTTGTTCAACTTTGGCAGTCATGTACCTTACTGAACACATATTGCAAACATATCATTTCTGGCAATACTTCTTTATTTCCATTGGCCACAAAGGCATATACAAATTGGTGGGACAAACACTGGAAAGATTCGTAAAAAAAAGGTACTAAGATTGTTCTCAAAGTTAATCAGAGAGTTGTGGAATCAAATTGTGGCCAACTCAATCAACCTGGGACTAGAATTGAATAGCATGCATTTGAGTCTGGGCATCTTGGAAAGAATCTATCTTGTCCTAAACAAGCTTTAATCAAAGATCCCAAAAATAATCCAGTGGCTTCACCTCTTCAAAATTCTATTGTTTTAGGGCAAATTAAAGGAAGGAATTTGGAGCCTAAGGATTACAACCTTGCTTAACATACTTAAGTGTTGTCTAAAAAGCGCCATGAGTTACTCGAGATTTCATTCCCTACTGATGTTCCAATGGAAGGAAATGAAATAATTTCTACACTTTCTTGCTCAAATGACAACTTCAATAACCAATGCATACTTAAGAAGAAGCCAAAGGTTTTGGATTTAGATAATATCAGTACTAATTCAAATTTCTTTGCAAATGTCCCAAGTTCTTCTTTACCCTTGGGTGAATTAGCAACATTTGTAAAGTCATTTATTTATTTATTTATTTTTAATATCATGCACCCCTCTTTTATTTTTCTTTTTTTCTTCTTTTTTTTTGCTAATTCTTTGCACTAATTTCTTCTTCTTTTTTTCTCCTCTTTTTTATGATATAACTTGCAGATCTCGAGATGCCAGTCCTAATTACTTCTGAAGGTAGTGTTGGTTCGATAAATAGGGCTAATCCTTTTAATTTGCTTGAAACAAATATTTCTCAACCTCTTGATGGTGGCATGCAAACTTCCCATAATACTGATGATTCTAATAAGCGGCCAAATGTAATATTACCTGAAATTACAAATGATAAGGCTTTTGCTAAGAAAGACAAGCCCTAAAAGATATTTGAAGCTCCATCTTGGGCACTTCCAGCTGCTGAAATTTTTGAATTTTATCTTTGAATTATAAAGACTAAAGTAAAGCAGATGTTAGTCAAATTCTATTGGGAACGGATATGCCAAAAAATCATAAAAACTCCATTTGAGGAACTCTCAAAGATAAAGCCTACAATTGATTATTTGATTGTAGAGATGAAATCATACACAAAACATACATCACCTTTGGAAGACCACTTGAGATCTTTCTTTGAGGGTGCATCTAACTACACAAAGGTTAGGTTAAATTCAATTCAAAAGGAGACACAAAAAACCTATGAGAAAATACTACTTTTTGCACAACATGATCTTTTTGAGGCCGAGGCGATAGAAAGTGAGAGAGTTGAAGAGGTAGATGGTCTCAAGAATGAGCTTCTTCAAATCACCAAGCACCAAGAGGAGTTGAGAACACGACTTACTGAGTTAAGCAGTAAGGAAGAATTCACAAACTCATCACTCCACAAGGTTGAAGAAAACTTGTCCATTATCCAAAAAAAAGTGGCTACCAAGAGAGATAAAGTTTCAAAAATTGAAGACACTCCATTTTTTACTGATCAAGAGGTTGAGGCTTTAAAGAGGATAGAAGCACTATTTGAAGAATCTTTCAAGGAACTAGTAGCTTTTAATATACTTGCATGAGCAGTTAGCTACATAAGCTTTTTTGTTTTAGCACAATTGATATAAAAGAAGACATAACTACTACATATGTAATAAAAAGTTATTCCTTTATGAATTCTCCATGTGCATTCTCTCTTTTTTCTAATTTTTCAAATTAATGCCAACTTCAAAGAAAAATTGTATTACATGCTCCCAACAATTGAGTGGAATAAACTTACTTAAGCTCATGAGTAAAACTGGCTATTTTAATAAATTAAACTTAAAAACAATCAAAACTTCTTCCAATGGTATACTTGAACTTGATAAATTGTTCATGAATATTCCAATGATTTGATTGAACTAGAGAAGTAAATCATTCCAATTTGCTTCAATGAGATGATTGTACTTAGGAAATCCTCAAAACTTATTCCAGTGATGTGTTTGAACTTAGCAAGTTATTTAGACTCATTCCAGTGATGTAATTGGACTTTAGGAAGGAAGTTATCCAAATTTGCTGCAATGATATGATTGAACTTAGGAAGCCATCCAAACAAACCCTTTTTTTTTATGTGACTGAACATGAGAGATAACTCTCAAGTTGCCTACATACCCCAACAAGGGGATCAAGCCATTATGTAGTTCAAAGTAAACACATTTTTTTTAGTGGGCTATCGTTCACAGTTTATACTCATATAAGCCAGGAGTATCCATTGCTTAACCACCTTAGACTAGGTGGGGTATTTAATTTTTAACCACATAAAATACCTTTAGTGGGGAAAGTTAGCAATTTAACTACATGCATCTTTGGTGGTTACCATACACAATTTACACTCATGTGGGCCAAGAGTAAAATACAGTTTAAGCTCATATATTAAGGAGCAACATGTAGTTTAGGCTCGTGCGTCAAGGAGCAACTTCTTCTTCATGGATAATCGCTTCAAAAACTTGCCATTAATGGGGCCTATGCGCAATCCTTCTTTATCAACTAATTTATAAGCACCATTGGTGTAGACTTCTTTTATCACATATAGACCATCCTATTTTGATATGAATTTACTTCGTATTCGCTAGGTGATAGTAATGGGCCTTCTTACTGCCAACACCAAATCACCAACTTGAAAAGATCGAGGATGGATTTTCTTATTAAATGCCCTCATCATACGTGCTTGATAACATTCAAGCTATTATTGTGCCTCACATCTTTTCTCATCCAATGCTTCTAATTCCTCAAGTTGAAGACAAACATTATCTTCAATAGTAAGTCCTTCTTGGATTGCTATACGAAATAAAGCTATTTGACTTTCAAGAGGGAGAACAGTTTCAACTCCATAGACCAATGAATATGAAGTAGCTTGGGTAGCAGTTCGATGAGTTGTCCGATATGACCAAAGAGCATTTCCAACTTTTTCGTGCCAATCTTTTTTAGATTTTGACATTATTCTCTTTAGTAGATTGCATAAAGTTTTATTGAATGCTTCTGCTAAACCATTTGTAGCCGCATTGTACATCAAGGAATTATATTGCTTGAATCCAAATTGTGTGCAAATTTTATCCATCAACTTATTATAGAAAGGCTTCCCATTATTAGTAATGATGTAACGCAGCACTCCATACTTAAAAATCAAATTACATTGAATGAACTCTACAACAGTTTCTTTCTTTACTTCCTTGAGGGGGATCGCCTCTGCCCACTTGGAGAAATAGTCTGTAGCTGCCAATATGTAAGCATGACCGCCGACAACTTAGGAATAATAGGACCTACAATATCAAGACCCCATGCATCAATGGCCATGAAGCAACTACAGGATGTAAAGGTTCAAGAAGCTGATGTATAAAGTTAGCATACATCTTACAAGCTTCGCACCTCTTCATGTAATTCATACAATCTTTAACCATAGTAGGCCAGTAGTATCCCATTCTTTCAATTTGAAAATGAAGCTTGGGACCCGACCGATGAGCTCCACAAAATTTAAAATACGCCTCAGCAGTAGCTTCGTTTGCTTCTTTACCACTCAAATAGTATTGATAAATACCTTCATAAGATTGACAATACAAAATATTTGTGTACAAAATGAAGTGAGATGACCTCCAACGCACCTCCATCCTACGGCGAGGGTCTTGTGACAATTTTCCATGCTTTAGATACTCAATCAGTGATGTCCTCGAATCTTCATCTTCACCAACCGAGACTAATATGCCATTTAATTCCTCATGGTCAAGCTGAATCGATGAAGGTACCATCCATCCATTACACAATGGGATATTTATCATCTCTTCTTCAGAAAGGGCTAAAGTGATAGCCAGGTTAGCTAATACATCTACCATCCTATTTTCTTTCCTTAAGATGTAACTTAAGACAATGCTTTCAAACTTCTTTAACAAATAGAAGGATAGTTGAAAGAAAGAAATCAAATCTTTCTTTTTAACCTCATAGACATTTAAAAGCTGAATGATGACCAGTTTTGAATCATCGTAGACTTCAATTTCTAAAATTTTCATTTTCAATGCCATTTGAAGCCCAATAATCAATGCCTAATATTCTATAATATTATTGGAGCACAATTCATTTAACACTACAGAATATGTCAAAACTTGCCTTTTTCGTGAAACAAAGATAATCCCTGCCCCCACTCTATCAGATTGAGTTACTCCATCAAATAACATTGTCCATGCTGGCAAGATCTCAACAAAAAGGGCATCTTCATTAGATACTCCTAGTCTACAGGAATGGGGTGATCTGCTAGGAAATTAGTAAGAGCTTGTTTTTTAACTGCTTTTTGAGAAACATATATGATCTCATAATGATTGAATATAACCAACCACTTAGCCAATCTTCTTAAAAGCACTGGTCTTGACATTACAAACTTGATAGGATCAGCATGTGAAGTGAGTCAGATAGAATATGCCTTAAAATAATGCTTCAACTTTCTGATGGCATAAAACAAGGCAAGTCAAATTTTCTCAACAGGGGAGTATCTCAACTCATTTTCAGTTAAGGCTCTACTGAAATAATATGAAGCTTTCTCCTTTCTTTCATCATTTTCTTGAGCCATTAGAGTGCCAATTGATCATTCTTGTACTGTAATTTATAATATCAATGGTTTTCTAGGTGTAGGAGCTCCCAAAATTGGTGGATTCATGAGGTATTTTTTTATTCTCTCAAAAGCATTTTCGCATCATTTATCCCATATGAAAAAAACATCTTTCTTCATCAAGTGATTAAATAGTTGGCATTTTCCATCCCAATTTGATATGAACCTTCTTATAAATGCCAGATTACCTTATAAACTATGCAATTCTTTAAGATTCCTTAGTAGCGGCATCTTTTGGATAGTATCAATTTTGGCATGATCAACTTCAATTCCATAATGTCAAACTATGAAGCCAATGAACTTGCTAGACGTGACACCAAACGCACACTTGAGTGGGTTCATCTTCAAGTTGTATTTCCTCAGTCAATAAAATACCATATAGAGATCTTTTAAGTGATTATCTCTATTTTTAGTCATGACCACGAGATCATCAACATAGCATTCTACCTTTGTGTGTAACATATCATCAAAAATATTTTGCATTGCTTGTTGATAAGTCGCGCCTATATTTTTTAACTCAAAATGCATCACTTTGTAACAATAAATACCTTTTGGTGCGCGAAAAGCCGTACACTCCTTATCTTGTGGTGACATTCTAATTTGATTGTATCTGGAGAATCCATCTATGAAAGATAAAGCATCATGTCTAGTAGTTGCATCTACCATGAGTTCAATAATAGGTAATGGAAAATCATTCTTTAGACATGCCCAATTCGGATCTCCAAAATTAATGCAAATGCGTATCTGACCATTTTTCTTCTTAACTGGCATGATGCTAGAGATCCAAGTTGGGTATTTTACTTCCCAAATAAATCTTGCATCAATAAGCTTATTGACTTCAGCTTCAATTAAAAGGACGTGATCTGAATGAAGCACTCGTTGTGACTATTTTACTGGACGAGCTTTATATTTTTATGCCAAGGTGATAGATTGCAACTTTTGGATCTAATCTAGGCATTTCTTTGTATGTCCAAGTGAATACATCCTTGTACTCACTCAAGATTTTGAAATATTATTTTTCTTCTTCAAGATTTAGAAGCTTGCTAACAAATATGGGATGAGGCCTTTCTATCGTGCTAAAATTTAACTCTTTGAGTTCATCAACAGTCGCTTGTCCACCATCTTCAAGTAATGGAGGAGCTTTTAGGACTTCATCTTTAGGACTTTCTGAATCAGGCTCTTCATCAATAGCGATATGATTACATACGTGTAACTCCTTATTTTCTTCATCATATGGTTGTTCGATCTCAACATCTCTCATTCTTTGGAATGTGATACTCCATTTTAATATTCTATCTACTTTTGAAACTAAGACAAGCACTATTATCCATGCTGGGTAGTTTGTAGCTTGTATAAAATCACTTGCCACCAATCTATTGAATTCTTCAAGACACAAATCATGCGACATAGGATTTAGCTCCTTTTTAACACTTGTGTAATTAGAGTAGATAGTGATTTCCACTTTATCTTCATCTTCACCACTCATTTTGCATGGATGTTTTATGATATGTTGCTTTATTTTCATAGGTTTATCCATATTGATAACTAAGATCATAGATCTAACTCCATTTGATTGGGATAAGTGAAGAGTTTGACTCTCATTTTTTGACTCCAGTATATCAATTTTATTGTTAACACTTCTTTTTGCAGCATTATTTCTGAGTTTATTGAACACAGAAACTCTTAAATGTAGACCTTTATTGAACCTGCTTTGATCTTTAACACTAGTCTTTTAAAGATAGAAGGACGAGTAATTGGAGTACTGAGATAATCAAATACAAAAACTCAATAATTATTTTATTTTTGCTCTTCCTGCTTCACATGATCATTTGTAGAAATATGCTAGACATCATCACATTTATCTTTCTTCATCACACGTATCATAACTGATTCTGCAACTTTGAATCCCAAGCCAACCCTTAACTGTTCAACATAAAATCCCTATCATCTTAGTTTTTGTTGTGCTTCACTGAGTCCATGAACTTTTTCTCTAATGAACTCAAGTTTGAGTTCACTTAGATTGGGTAGATTAACAAAGTCATAGTTGGATTTTCAAGCAACTTATTGCGTTAGGATCAAATGTCCCCTCAAATGCTTTGTAGGAAACCCTACAGTAGACGGTCTATTATGGATTGATGAGCTTATACCAACAATAGGCATGGAGAAGCCCTTCTTTAGAGTTTGATAATCGCTTGATTCTACCGCTTTTAATTGGCTTTGAGTTGTATCATTTAACTCAATACAAACTTTAGCTGGAATTTTCTTCTTCTCTTGAGATGCCTCCGGTGTATATCAAAATTTTAGTAAGTTGGAGTCATAAATGCGCTCGCATTCTTTACCCGTCAAAACCTCAGTAATTGTTAGTTTACTGAAATTTTGAGAACAATCTTGTCTCCCTTCAATGAAGTGGTTGCCTAGAGCCTTTGTAGGGTTTCACTTCACTTACTAAGTCAGAATCCAGATAAAGTTTAGCATCAGTGAAGTGTGATTCAGCTTCGGTAAATGGCTTCACATCTACATTAACTTTCATAAGTTTTCCATTTTTTGAATACTTGAAGCATTGATGGAGAGTGGAAGGTATTACTCCATTTTCATGAAGCTATGGCCGTCCCAAAAGTATATGGTAGGAAGTCCTTGCATCAATAGCATGGAATAAAGTACTTGCTTCCAACTCCCCAATTGTGAGGTCTAGACGAATCATACTAATAGCTCATTGGCCTCTTTGATTGAAACCTTAAATAGTTAGACGACTGTGTGAGAGATCCTCAATAGAAATCCCCAAATTCTTCATGGTGGATTTTGGCATGATATTGACGGCAGATCCTCCATCAATGAGTATGCGGTTAACCTTTTGCTCCTACATGAATCTTAAGACAAAAAATGGCCTATTGTGAAGTTTTGATCCTAATAACAAGTCCTCATCTATAAAAGCAATGGCCGTACAAAATGAAATGGAGTGTTGCTCTTCAGTTTCACAAGATATAGCGTGCACTGCTTTAACCCTTTGATCAAAGAACCTAGTAGGAAAATAATCTTTTAACATTACTTGAGCCCTTTTGTAACCAGCAAATGAATTTTCTTGCTTGCTATTTGTAGCTTTTCAACTCTTCAAAGTCCTTGGTTAAGGGCATCTGGCCACATGCAAGACCTTTAATGCTAATGGACGAGATTGATTAACACATCGTCTTCTCTTTTGTCGGTGTGTCACAAGAGTCCATTCACCACCTTTTTCAGTTTCAGTAGAACTTGTTTTCAATTTAGTCACTTCATCAATGACTTGAGTCTCCACTAGCACTAGATCTAAGCTTCCAAACTAAAGCATTATTGATGCCCCCATAAGTGAAGATGAGAATCTTTGCTTGCAACATATGTGGTATCTACTACAGTTATAACACTAGCAAGGTTTGATCCAATAACATCTTCCATATTATCTTTCCATCTCTTGCCAATGCCATTACCTTATCCTTGAAGACAAAGCATTTCTCTATTAGATAACCAACAACTCAATGATACTTGCAATATTTTGGATCACTTACCTTTCCAGCTTCTTTTGGACGTTTTGATTTTGGCAGTTCAATCAACTTCCTTGTCAATAATTCATCAAAAATATGAGAAACATCAAAATTTAAAAATGGATATTCCTTACCCTACATTTCTTTCAGTATTTTCTTACTTGTTGGAATGCGTTGATCTTCAGTTTTCTCAACAACCTTTTTATCACTTTTAGGAATTTTTATGGAGGCTATTATGATCGCCACAGATTCCTTAGTAGCAACTTTGCCATATTTGCTACTCTTTTTTAAATCTTTCCTTTCTTTCTTCTGGTCTTCAATAGGAATTCCAACCCTATGATTAGCAACAGTAAGCTACATGTCATGGGCATAAGTGGCTAATTCTTCAAAAGTGCGAGACTTGATTTCTTGAAGAATATAGAGAAGTCCCCAGTGCATACCTTGAATACACATCTCTACTGCAGATACCTTTGAGAGTCTATCCTAGTAGTTTAGACTTAATGCACACCAGTGATTGATGTAGTCTACCACTGACTCATCTTTCCATTATTTTATATTGGTAAATTCAATCATGCTCATAGTCTGGCACATACTATAGAAGTGATTCAAAAAGTCTCTTTCTATTTGATCCCAACTATCAATAGATTCAAGTTCTAAGTTAATGTACCAGTCGAAGGCATTTTCTTTTAATGATCGTACAAATTGTTTCACAAGAAGATCACTTACATCCCTGCATTGCTGCATGTCTCTATGAAATGGGCCACATGCTGTTTTGGATTTCCTTTGCCATCAAACTACTGAACTTTTGATGGTTGATACCCTATCGGCATTCTTAGCAAGTTAATCCTCTTCGTATAGGCTTTGAATTCACAATAGAACTTTGAGAGGGCATGCCGCACTGAGCCCTAAAAGTATTGGTGATCATATCCTATAATTGTTGAATAGATAAAGTAGCAATAGAAGTTGTGGAGTAGTTGATCTTTGGATCCGTTTCTCACTTGTAAGGCATCTCTTCAACTTGTTTATGCACCATTGTATGGCCAAGGAAAGATTGATAATTGTAGCCAAATCCTCCAAAATGGGAGTATTCTTGCTTGTTCATGAGTTGTGCGATATGTTGATCTTTTTCTTCCCCAATCTTTTGGAGGTCAGCTATAGCTTAAGCCATCCGAGCAAGTTGTTCATCCATTGTTGCCACTCCAGTCACTGTAAGCAGTAGTTCAGCAAAAGACAATAACTTAGGATTTGTTTCCTTTGGACGTCCTGAGTCAGAATCACCAGATGGAATGAAATCAGTATTCTTGCCTTTAGTCATGGGCTGATTGACAAATTCAACAGCAGGTTCAGCAGCATCGACAACGTCTTTCCTAGTGAAGGTGAGTTGGTTCCTCTTAGGTGCCATTGAGTGGTTGCAAATATCTTCAAAATTCAAACGAGAGAAAGAGATGAGGGGTAAGTTCGTGTCCCACCAGGCGTGCCAGAAATTTGTTCACACAAATTTCGTTATTTGCAAAATTAAATCACAACACAAAGAAAAATAATGGATAAATTAAATTTATATTAAAGAATATATAAGAATTACAATTTATTAGAGAAAAATATAAATTCCCTAACAAAACTAATCCTCTAATTCTTCTCCTAATATATATATATATATATATGATCCAAGAGTTTGAAGCTTGTTTTGGGATATATGGTGTAGTATCCTTTGACTTGGTAAAAGACACTACAAAATTTATTTGAAACTTGAACCTTGACTCCAAAATCAAAGGACTTGACGACTTAATGCTTTGAAGAGGTATAGAACCTTCACAGTAGCAATACGTCGCTGCAGCTAAAACTTGAAGACTTGAGTTTTTGACTTGAAAATATATGAATATGAGAATATGAGAATATGAGAATGTCTATATGAGTCTCTAGTCATCCTTTTATATAGGTGTTCAACAGGAGACTCCGAAATGACTTGAATACAATTGATAATTATCTCTTTGATGAACATATTAAAAGATAATATCAAAATTCTTGACTTGATTGGTGTACGTACATGGATGCGCCACATGTCCCAACTTAATTAGCTTGAGATTGCTCGACCACCAGATTTAATTTGATTGACATGGTACACCTTTATCTTGACATTTATCAACATTTGATTTATAAAATAAATATTAGAATATTACTTAAAATTAACTATTTATTATTCAGAATTTAATTTAATAGACTCTAATATATAAATAGAAAATTTTAAATTAATTACTAATATTTATTTATACATGTCACTTTTCAATTGGCTCAAAAATTAAGCCGTCTACAAATACTAATATGTAAAATTGACAAGTTCCTTTGATTCTTGCAATAACATTTTGACTATCAAAGTTAGCCATACCATGTATTTCTCTTTTTTAATTATTTTTTAATTTGACTATCAAAGTTAGCCATACCATCAAAGTTAGTTCCTTTGTGTTCTTCCATTGTTATTTTGTGGAAAACTTTTCAATTCTGTACTATATATCTTATTAGAAAAAATATAGCATGAATAATTCACTTGTTATATGAAACTAAAATATTGTATCTATTAATTATATTTCCAACATGATTGGTTTAACTTATGCATAACGCGGGACACATGCATATAGCTAGATTGGATGAATCTATTCAAATCAAAACTAATTTTAGATCAGTATAACTTGACGATCATTATTTTCTGCATGAATACATTTTCGTTGTAGAATATTTCTGAATCTTCAAATACACGTCATTTCTGGTGAAATTTATGGATTTCGCAATCTTAGTTGAGTGGTGCAGGACCTCATTCTCGTGAGATAAATTAAAGGAACGAAAAGAAGCACGCCTGAAGTGGACTCTCAAGCATGAGGGAATGGGTTTTTACCACTCAGAGCAGGATAAATCATTCACGTATGGATCAGATTGTGACATTGAAAACGCGGACAAACTTTACGTGCATGCTTTGTGGATCATGTGATTTATATATCTATCTATCTATACTAATATATAGTATAGTTTTGTACTTATCTAATTATACAATTTTTGCCAAATATCAAATTTTTATAATTTTGAATATTTTAGTTCAATTAAAAAAATTTATTAGTTGTTGATTATTATTTCTAATCAATATAATTGTATTTTATTTCTAATTTTCTTTTATCCACAATTCAAAATATATTTAATAATGTTTCATAATCTTTATTTAGTAGACGATCTGATACTATCTATATGATATTATATATATATATATATATATATTGATGAGATAATATCAAAAATATTTAGATATATTAAAACTCTTATACTTTATATACCTAAATACAATTGACAAAAGAAAACACATAAAATAACTCTCATTTAATCTTCCAATTTCATATCTTGAATAAGAGAAATTACTAACTATCTCCAAATTTTTTCTATGTAAGTAAATAAAAAGATATTGTTATTTAGTATATTCTTCCATTGATTTTGTTGTTGAGGTTATAATTGTATGCTTTGTTCATTATACGAAATGATCGACTTTGCGTATTGATACAGTTTATATGCAGGATAAAGAAAATACTAAGAAAATTAATAAAAATATTGAATATTTGCAATTGGTTTGCATAAGAATCACAAGATTTGTACTTTTTTTCTTTATTTAAAGATATTATCTTTTGACATATTATATTATGAGCTTTATGGAATAGACAATTTATTCAATTGTAATAATATTTTTTTTTATTAATTAAACATCATATTTGATTATGTTCGTCCACTGTTTCATTATTCTCTTTATTGTAATAATCAACAAAAAAATTTATTTAAAAATTAATATATGTAAATAAGTGGGGAATTATTTGTATATATCAATTAAACTTGGTGATTCTAACCAAATTTTGATGAAGATATTTACTTGAATAAATAGTGACTAAGGATGATAAGCAGTGGTGAGTGGGTGGATTTTTTTATTCTTAGAACTAATTTGAAGCATACTTTATTATTATTTTATTTGAAAACATATGAATTTTTTTATTTATATTTTACATATATTTAATTTTGGATATAAACAATTACTTTAATTAATATTATAACTAGCATGTACTTAGTGCAATGCACCAAAATTAATTTCAATGTTGAACAAAATTATTTCAAGATTATATATTCAATATTAAATTTATTTCAAAATTATTTTAACATTAAAATTATTTTCAATGTATCACACTGAGCACATGCTAGTACCATTATATATAGCACAACGTCGTGGGATCCACAATTGTGCAATTTTAATTCTAATGGTACAATTTAGCCAAATGTCAAATTCTTAAAATTTTGAGTTTTTTAATTTAGTTGAAAGTTTTTCATTGGTTGTTTATTTACTTTTATATTTCATTTTAATATGATTAACTTATCTATTATAACTAAAATATCATGTTATATTTATCCAAATTTGCAATATTGATTTCTATCTCATAAGATAATTCAAAAGATACTAATAATCATATTTTTATCTCAATAAATAAGTTTATAATTTAATAAATATTTTATAAGCACCCTATTAAGTATTCTTTCACAAAATTTGTATCTTATAAATTTAATTTATCACAAGAATAATAGATGAATATTTCATTTGTTTTATATACAAAATTTAATATTCTACAATTATTCTTTTTACATTTTATTTCTACATTATTTGTATTATAATTCTATATTTTAATTGTAGAATCTTTCCCCAATTAGCATTACATAATTATGTTTCTTTTTTCTTTTCAATTATTTTAAAGTTTATTCCATAGAAAAATTCTAATATTTTTTTGAAACACATCTATATATTATTTTTATTTTTTTTAGTTTAAATCAATTAGACACTTTTCTAATATATTTAAATTGTAACACCCCCTTTCAAGACAAGACCTAAGCCAATGTGCCATCAATTCAATCTTATTCTTAAATCGTAAGCATGTAATAGGCCCATAAGAAATTTTTTTGGAACTTATTAGAGACAACAGTAGGCTTCATCTTAAATAAACCTTGACAAAATAATAAATACATCCCATAATTCATTCCTCAACAGTCTACAAGACTTATACATACCTATAGGTTAACAATGTAAATCCTCACGTGTCACAACATGTCAAAATCCAAACTTAGCATTCAAATGATTTCATATATACATTCAAACACCTAATTGATTACAAAATATGTTCATGCCCAAGCCAGAAGTCTGAGTTCTTCACCTATTCCTGTCTCAAAATCAAAATAGTACAAAAGGGTAAGTCCTAAGGACTTTGCGAGAGAGAAAAAAATGATAAGATTCAAAAAAAAGCCATTGAGATACAACAATCAACAAACAAATTCAATAATAAGCAAGACTTTTCAATATGAGCGAAATTCGGTAATAAGCAAGAATTTTTTAACATGAATCTATAATATACATAGAACACATGAGATCAAGTTTAATAGACTATTGTCATTCCAACCTTATTACTCCCAAATCAAATTATAATTGCTAGTACTAGGCACCAGTATAGCAAAATTAAGATTTTCTTATCGCTCCATTGCTCGACACTCAGCTCAGTGGGTAATAATTTATTATTATGGCATGATTGACCACATGCCGGATCTCATCATTTACAATTCGCTACCTCTGGCCACCTATAAGTCACGATAGTAGGTGTGTACTTGCCATAAGACCTATCTCCATCGCTCTGTTCTGTCCGGCCATCTTGTGGACCTAGTCCCCTAGCCCAAACCCCCATAGCATTGTATGAGTTAAAATAATATAATGCCAACAGATAAGGATTTAACCTTTAAAATAAAATTCCTGAATATAACAAAGTACAATATGGAACATTTAATATACTAGGCGGCAATGTCATTCCAGGTTTACAAAACAAGTCAACAAGGAAAAATGTAGTAGAACACTAGACCAACAAGATTTCTTAAACAATCAACACATTTATAAGGAACTAACAAGTGATATGAGGTCATTCACCAAGGCTGTGTGGTACAAGGATAGAAAATGAATAATATAATAAGAGTTTTAGATATAAGAACAGAAGCAAGTAATAGCCCTCATAGGGGTGTACTCGTCAAGTAACAGATAACAATCAAGATATCAAGCAACATATGAATTCCAACAAGCACGATATAGAAACAGAAACCCTCACTGGGATTTATCACAAAAACAGACAAGTACGAGCACGTGCCAAAATGGCAGTGAAAGCAAGATAGGCACTAGGATCTAAAATTAAAATTTCAAAACATAAAATAACTTGTGCCTACAAGAAAAAAAAACATATAATCATGTCTTGGATTCAGATTTAGATATAGGATTACCTTAATAAGCAAATCCAAGAAGAAACTAGTGAACACTTCACCAGTTTTAGAATCTACTTGCTTGCAGCACAGCGAAAGGATTGCGACGATCGCCCTACCAAATCACCTCCAAATATTCTGGAAAAATTCCTGGAGATATCCAACACCTTGGAGAATATCTAGCCAAATATTCATATCGATTGGACATCTAGATTGTCCTAGATAAAATCATAAATCTGGACCTCATGCAAAGAGCTCTCTAGAAATAGAGCATAGCACATGTCTTATCTCTATTGAAATAGTCCACACACCAATGAGACTTCCTAATTCTCTAGTTCATGAGCTGGAATAGAACCAAAGAATTGATGGTAGAGGCTGAATTTGGGGTAGGAAGATGAAGAAAGAAGCTTAGCCTTCAACACATGAAATGCTAGCTTGCAAATGTTTTGGAGGGAAATGAATAATCTAATTATTCACACCATTTTTCATATACACAAGCTCCTCTATCTATATCTACATATAGAGGCTGAAAATGTATGATGCCAAGTTAGCATTAGACAATGCGTGAGGAGGGGTGGCTAAGTGGGGTTGCTTAGGTGGCAAAATTTGAATCCAAATCTCATTTGAATTTCATTTGCATCTTAATTACATTTGGAATCTCATTTCAAATTAATTAAAATACCATCTCAAATCTCATTGGAGTTTTCCCTCCAAAATTCATTCTTCCCTAATTAATCAAATTAAACTCTTTAATTTAATTAATTATCCTTTGACTTAACTCTTTAAGTCAAACTAGCTTAACTCCTTAAGCTAAATTCATTAACTTAACTCTTTAAGTTAACTTCACCAATTGATGGTCATGTTGGCACCAAATAATTAACTCCTTAATTATTGATCTAATTTAACTCTTAAATTAGTTGATTGATTTAACACTTAAATCAATCAAGCCAAAATTGACCCCAAAAATCGATCTACGAGAAGACACCATTTTCTAACGCCTCAAAAAATTCTTCCCATTAATTAGAAAGCTAATTGTATTTTGTGTGTGATCCAATAGGTTCTACCATTCATTTGACATGAGCTCATAACTCCTTGTGACTTTGAATATCTTATATTAATTCTTGTTTAAAACTCCTTTTAAACTAATCAACTTAATTTAATTAATCTTATTAATTGAAAAGAACCCAATCTTCATGGTCGATGTCCAACCTCAAGCTCATGGAGCCCAACTAATTAGCCAAAATGAATATTCTAGAGAATCATCATTGCTCTACACATGCCAAGCAAATACGATCCTTCTGTTCCCTATCTCCCAAATGAGGCCTAGGGTAAGATATTTGTTGGCTCCCCATTAGTCTTAATACTATGTCTTTATTCTCAATATTCGAACCATGTTGTGCAACCTCACCTTTGGAAAACTCCTTTTCCAAATTATCACACCACCTTGCACAAGGATTTCTGGGAATCAATTATCATAGAACACATAAGAGATGTACTCGCCCTTCACAACAACGAGGAGTTAGATTCCATCTTGGATCTCACAAACCTTCATGCCAAGTAGCTCATACCCAATCTCAACTCGAAAGACCCACTAGGTAGTCAAGGATGCGTCAAAGCATGAGGATCAAACACAAGGTCACCATGAATCCTCAGGTTAGAGGACTAATAATATGCACTAGCATAAGTAAGAGAATTAGCTATTACCGACTTGCCACTTCAGCTATCTAGTGGATTCTCCATTAGGTCTTCAGTGTCTTGTTCTCTAACAAGCACCCACTAACATGCATTTGTATCTCATACAGTTGCTCATGGAATGTGGTAATCTCCAACCCTTAAATTTATGCATCATTAGTGCAAGCCTATCCAAATCTTAGATGCCCCATCTCATAAGATCCTATAACTTGGAAGTTTTAAGATCATGATCGTGTGAGACTTATTCCATGGTCACCAAACCAAGTCCTACAGTCATAGGTGATCTAAAGGCTTCATCCAAATGCTAGTGAAGTGAAATAAAGTATCAATCAAGATTGTATCACAAGCAAAATAATTTATAAGGTCAATCTCATTAGCTTGCAAGCACTATTCCAACAGGCAAACCTTCACCTTGTAGTCTCAAAAATGCAGTCACCATCCAGCAGCCCGTAGGACCCACTTCTTCGTCACCTAATCCAAAAAAATAGGTCCATAGTCAAGATCCTCATTCGACCATTTAATCACATTTATACAAGTAATGGTCTAAAATCAACACTTAATCAACTAAGTTGGTAGCCTTGATAAAATATGCTAATAACCCCAATTTTGATCAAGAGTACTACTGGGCCCTTAATTATATAATTAACCTCATATCATTATCCCAAATTAAAGTAGTAGTGAAATCACCTTAATTAATCCAATTATTGTTACTTAGGTCTCAAATCCATAAAATCAAGGTTTTTATCACCTAATTCACTTATTTAACCAAGATTATCACATAATATACTAAATCTGAGTCCACTAAAAGGTTAAAATCATACATGCATGGTTTAGAAGTCCAATTCTTATATGAATTCTTCATCCTCTTTGATATAATATAAGATTTTGGTATTTCTTTTCCAATTAACTTAATTATTCCTAAAATTAACACATATTGATACAAATTTGGGCCCATGAATTCGTACAACACCCATGCATGGTTATATTCTCATTGTTACATACAAATTCAAAAATCATTTCTTCCACAATAATAGCTTAATCTAAATTCTCATATCCAATTATCCTTAGTAACCCAATTTTATTCTTAGGTTTCAAATCCACAAATTAAGGTCTTAAATTCTTTATTAACTTGATTAACCTAAAACTATCATATGATAAATTCAAATTTGGGTCCCCTAAGCCATATAATAATCCATGCACATGAACATACACACCAATCATATATCAATTCTTCATTTTTGACATAATACATGGTTCACGATTAAATGGTATAAGCTAAAATCCAAACTCTCAAGTCATTACCCAAATCTTCATATGAAGACATCGAAATCTCAAACCAAGAACACCATTATGATCATTTTGATGAGGTAAAGATTCTATCTCAAAACTATTGACATCGGAGACGGTCACCACCATACCAAAAGATAGGCTTTAGTGAGAGCTATCTAATAGCCCGATCAATTTTGCCAAAAGCTATTGGCAAGACTCTTAATGGTAGCATCAAAATGGTTGTTCCACCAATCACCACTGCGTCAGTCACTCTCATTTCACAATCACTGGAGGTTGAAACCCAAAACCAACTTCACGAAATGCTCTCTTAAGTTGAACCTATCACAGAACACCCTTTCTTTGCCCTTAGAAACCATTGAAATGAAGCGACCCACCATATCCAATATGGCTAACCTTCAAGCCATGTTTTTCTAGTGGTCTGTAGCTCAGTTCGCTGCACATGTAATACCAGAGTGTTACTAAGAGTTAGAAAAAGATAATTGGTTTGGTTTTAGGTTTTGGTGGCTACAGGAGAAAATTGCTAGTAAAGGGGAACAAAGGTGTGTGGTGAAAAAGAAAATGGAAATGGGTGAAAACTGAAAATCCAATATTTATAGAAGATAATTTTTCTTATTCACAAATTCCCCCAAAATTTCTTTTCAGCCTCCAATCAAGTCCTATAAGGTTTCAATAATCTTCAATTTAGTCTCTGGACTTAGAGAGGACCTTGCATTAGCATATTTGACCTAAAATAATTCCAAGCAAACTCACAAAACATTCAAGTATTATTCACTCTAGTTTTCTCATATTGCAAATTAACCCCAAAACTTTCTATTGTTTGGAAATTAAGTCTTTTTCATTTATTTTTCGAGCTTTAAAATCCGACCAACCAATATTTTAATTTCTAAATCCTAATTTTTCAAAAATACCAAATTTTAGGGGTGTTACATTTCTGCCCCCTTAAAAGAATCTAGTCCCCATATTCTCATTTGAGTACCATTTAGACTAGCATAAAATAAATAAATTTGGTTAATTGACCTACATCTCTCTTTATAACATTCTACCACAATTACTTCTTCATATCTCAATACATCTTTGTGCCTTTCAGATGCATCGTATATCTTAACTTGTATGCCTCATTTAACAATCTCTCTTCCATTTTTTCTAGCACACATAATTTCCTACATAATAGATTAATACCTTAGTTATCGATATTGGACCCAAACTTGATGGAACTCCTAACCTTTCCTTCTATTTCAATATCTACATATCCTTCGCTTGGGGGTTGATGCATTTCATCTTGTAATTTGGACTGCACTCATCTCTGCAATCCTACTTACTATATTAATTTCACACAACTCTCATTCTTAGGCTTTTTGATGCTCCTGCTTCTAGTAAGTAAGTCATCCTAGCCCTTGGGCTCAAGGCATTGGCCACTACATTTGCATTTTTGTGTGATAAGTGATGGTGGAATTGCAGTCTTCCAAAATTTCCATCCATCAGTGCTATCTCATGTTCAAGCCTTCATTCTGGCTAAGTAGTTGACCATTTTAAGTTAATTTAGTCAACATGTTAGCTATTTTAGAAAAATGATGCACAATTCTTCATTAATAGCCAACAAAACATAGAAAACTACAACTTCTATCACATTTTCTGGTCTCTTCCATTAACTATCAACTCTATCTTAGAGGAATCAACCTTGACTCCATTTTTGGATATGATATGCCCATGAGAAGCCACTTTCTTTATCCAAAGTTCGTACTTACTAAACTTTCCATACAATTGATGCTCTCTCAAGGTTTTGAAAACCATGTGTAAGTGTTTTGCATGGCCTTTTCTAATCCTTAGCTAGTAGTACTCTTACTTCAACTCTAGCTTTGAGACGATTCTGGTCCTTACATAAAGTCTAACAATTCTTTTACATGGAATAAGAGGTAAGGAGCTCACTTCTTTTAGGAATATTTCCAAGTGTGCAATTACCACTTCCATTTCCTCGACTTTAAACTAGATATACTCTATCCCCAACTGTCATCTTCGCAATCCCAATTCGTAGCGCCTGAACTTCAAGTAGCATTAGTATATATAACATTCTTGTTCCTTGTTACCTCAATCACATATCATCTTAATACTTAAGGGTTTTCCAAAAGCTTACAAAACCACTAAGGCCACAAATGGCTATTAACACCACAAGTTCACACTAACATGATATTTACACTAAGGAGTAGTCAAGTTCAAACTTAATATGCTAACCATCGTAACAAGGCATACCTTCACAAATAGCTAGCTACTAGTTCACAAAAACTAAACATACTAGATATAGTTGCAGACAACTAATTTGTTGCTTCTTAAGTTCCATCGAAGATATTTAGTTGAAAATGTGAGAGATCAAATTCATTTATGATGTTCAAACAATACTCTCAACTAGTTATTTCCCTTTATCCTTGTGATATTTATACTTATCCTTTACTTATTTTGCCAACCACTTAATATATTAATTTCATTTCAAACCCAAAGTGATTGTTAATCATAAGTTGACCCAAGTATATTTACTAAAGCATATATTATCAACAAGAATTTCTCTTTTTCAAGTATTCAATAATATCTCTATTTCATCTAAGTAATCACCATTTCAATAATCCTAAACCTAAGCACAATAGTTTATCCTTTGACTTAAGTTCTCCAAAAGCACGAGAGGTTATTCTTGTATACCAAGTTCCCTTTATAAGAATATATGTATCAAAATTTTTCTTAGTTGAATTCACAAATGTACTGTTGATTTGGAAAAGACCTAAATAGACCATTGATACCAATTAGAAGAGCCTCAAGAACTTTTGTACTTTAATATATTTCCTGATCCTACTTAATTGTCTATAACCTTGATAGAATCATTTCCATAATGTTCGTGAGATCATAACCTATACACATATATAATGTGGTTAGTTTCTCAAATTTTAAGAGATTTAAAGGTCCTAATCAAGATCCTTATAAACTAATCCCAAAACAATATCATCATTCAAAATGCCTATATTACAAGTAAAAGGGTAAATTCTTGGCCCACCTTCTCCTTGGTTTTCTCATTTAGTAGTATCCTTTCTTTCACTTTAATTCTAATCACCCTAAACACGTGCATTAGGTTATATAGCTTATAAAGAAAAGGTCTCCCAACTTCTCAAACTTGATGGCTTTTGTTGAGCTCTTACTATTGTTCTATTGATTTGTATCAGTGATGTAAGATGCCTCCTAAGAAAAATAAATATATACTTAGTTGATTAATTTAATACTTAAATTAATCAAGCTAAAATTGACCTTCAAACTTGGTACCAAAAATCGGTCCACTAGGAGGGATCAATTTTTTAATACCTTAGAAAATTCTCTCTATTAATTAGGAAGCTAATTGGATTTTATGTGTGACCTAACAAGTTCTACCATTCATTGGATATGGGCTTACAACTCCTTGTGACTTTTGAATATCTTATATTTATTCTAGTTGAAAACTAGTCAACTTAATTTAATTAATCTCATTAATTGAAGAATATCTAATCTCCATTGTCAATGTTCAGTCTCAAGCTTATGGAGCCCAACTAATTAGCCAAAATGAATATTCTAGAGAACCATCATCCCTCTATGCATGTCATGCATATATGCTTTTTCCATCTCTAATCTCTTGAAGGAGGCCTCGGGCAAGATATTTGCCAACTCCCTCGTAGCCTCGATATTATGTTTCTATTCTTAATGTTCAAACCCCATTGAGTAACCTCACTTTTGAAAAACTCTTTTTCCAAATTATCACACCACTTTGTGCAAGAATTTTTGGCAATCGATCATCATAGAACACATAGGAGATGCAGTAACCCTTCATAATAGCAAACAGTCAGATTCTATCTTGGATCTCAAAAAACTCTATGCTAAGTAGCTCATACCCAATCTCAACCCAAAAGACTCATTAGGTGGTCAAAGATGAATCAAAGTATAAGGATCGGACACAAAATTACCATGGATCCTCATATCAAAGGACTAATAATATGCACTAACATAAGTAGGAGAACTAGCCACTATTGACTTGCCACTATGGCTATCTAGTGGATTCTCTAGTAGGTCTTTAGTACACTGTTCTCTAACAAGTACCCATTAACATGCATATGTATCTTGTACAATTGCTCATAGACTGGAGCAATCTCCAATCGTTGGATTTATGTACCGTTAGTGCAAGTTTATCCAGATCTTAGATGCCTTGTCTTATAAGATCATATGACTTGAAAGATTTAATATCATGATCGAGTGAGACTTATTCTATGGTCACCAAACCAAACCTTGTAATCTTAGGTGATCTAGGGGCTTCATCCAAATGCAAGTAAAGCGAAATAAAGCATAAGATGAAAATGACCATATAAAAAATATCATTCAATCAAGATTGTATATATTAGGAAATAGTTTATAAGGCCAATCTCATTGGCCTGCAGAGCACAATTCCAATAAGTTCTAATGCGAGCATCCTCAATTGATCCTTATTGCTCAGTCCTGTTTCACTTATTTGATTTCTTCAATAATTTCTTGTATCCTCATTGTTACTAATAACCAATCTCCCGATAACTATATCATTTAAGTCATACTATGCAAATTTATCTAATATTAATCTATCCATATAACCTTTTAAATCATCAAATGTGATTTCGTTCAGGGTAATCTTCAACTTATAATTCTAAAATCTCACAAAGTATGTCTAAACATGAGTTATTTCTACAAATTTCACCTTTTTGAAAATCAAAGAGCCACATGCTTGACATTCTTAGATTACTCGATCATACACTAGTTGTCTTAGAAAGGTATCCTTTTGTCATTGATTATTTCTTAATTTCTATAGCCCACGGTATCAATTTTCTTTCTTCATATCTCTTCTCAACATAATCATACCATTCATGCCATAATTGTACATGTGCATCAAATTATTTTTTTCTTAACGATATTCTATATATCATATTTATCTTTTTGTCATGTCACCCTTACCTTTAAACACATTGTCAGATTTTAATTTTCACAAAAGCCAAAATGTCAAGCAACCTTAATAATTGCGCATTTCTTACATGTACTGCTATCTATAATAATCATTTTCTTGCATACCCACATAACCAAATTTTCATCCATCAGTAATTGGTAGGTATTTATTCACCCTAAGGTAATCACCTTTCGGTAGTATGTACTTTCTCAGTATGATCCTTACTTATCATTTGGGTTCTCCTCTAGATCCTTCCCCATCTGGTCTCATATGGCATGAAGTTCTTATACTTGAGCCCTTGTTATCCTAACCCATTTTTCTTCTTGTTTAATGTCTTTCATAAGCTTCTCTATGAGGTAACCCTTAGAACCCTATATCAAGTTCAAATGGTTGACTCTGCTCAGGTTGGCATGAGCAACTTATGTCGATTGCATAACTTATCCTCGAGTGTCAGACATATCCTTAGCAAGCTCTCTTTTTCTATGCTAAACCCCGATGCTTTCATCTTGGAACACTTTGTTCCTTTCCTATGATTGTCGGCCATCCCACAATACAGAAGTCACAAAATCCATTTCATTAATACTAGATTATTTAATTCATTCCCAATTTCCCTAGATCCGGTAAAACATTTCAATATACATCAAACACTCAAAGTTTAGATCTTAATTTAACTTAAATAGAAAGTTCGCTATGAGTCCTAATGATTTTCAATACCTAGGTCATCGACAACCAAAGCTCTGATACCAACTCTAAAGCACCCCTTCTCAAAGTAGGACCTAACCTAAGGTGCTACCAATTCAATCTCATTCTTAAACCATAAAAAAGTAATAGGACCATCAGAAAAAATTTCAGAACTTATCAGAGATAATAACAAACTTTATCTTAAACAGACCTTGACAAAACATTAAACACATCCTATGGTTCATTCCTTAATAGTATACAAGACATATACTTACCTACAGGTTAATATTGTCAATTTTGACTTATCACAACATCTTAAAATCTAAACATAACATTCAAATAATTTCATATATACATCCAAACACCTAATCTATTACAAAATATGTTCATACACAAGTGGGAGGTTTGAGTTCGTCACCTATTCTTATCTCAAAAAATCAAAATAGTACAGGAGGGTAAGTCCTAAGGACTTATTGAGGGAGGAAAAAATGAAAGGATTTAAAGAAAAGCCATTGAGATACAAAAATCAACAAACAAAATCAATAAAAAGTAAAACTTTTCAATATAAGCGAAATTCGATAATAAGCAATAATTTTTTAACATGAATCAATAATATACACATCAAGCATAAGATCAAGTTTAGCAGACTGCTAGTCATTCCAACCTTATTACTCTCAGATCAAATTATAATTGTTAGTACCAGACGTTGGTATAGCATAATTAAGATTTTCTTATCGCTCCATTGCTTGAGCACTCAGCTTGGCGAGTAATAATCTATTTTTATGGCATGGAGTGCTTGGCGAGTAATAATCTATTTTTACGGCATGGTCAACCGCATGTTAGATCCTATCACTCACAATTCGCTACCTTTAGCTACCTGCAAGTAAGGATCGTTTGTGGGTACTAGCAGTAAGACCTATCTCCATTGGTCTATTTCGCCTAGCCATCTTTCGAACCTAGTCCTTTAGCCCAAAGCCCTATGGCATCTCTCTGAGTGGAAACCGCCCACACTGTCCCATGAGTTAAAATAATAAAATACCAACAGATAAGAATTTAACCTTTAAAATAATAATCTTGAATATAACAAAGTACAATCTGGAACACTTAATATACTAGCCGACAAGGCCATTTCAGGGTTGCAAAATGAGTTAACAAGGAAAAATGTAGTAGAACACTAGGCCAACAAGATTTCTTAAACAATCAACATATTTATAAGAAACTAACAAGTAATACAAGGTTAGTTGACAAGGTTGTGGAGTACAAAGGATAGAAAATGAATAATATAATAAGAGTTCTACACATCATATCATAAGCAAGTAATAACCCTCACAGAGGTGTACACATCAAGCAACAAATAACAATTGAGATATTAAGTAACAAATGAAAATAAGTATGATACAGAAGCAGAAACCCTCACTAGGATTTATCACAAAAACAGACAGGTATGAGAGAGTGCTAGAGTAGCAGACCCTCACCTCGTAGTCTAAAAAATGCAATCACCGATTATTGGCGCATGAGACCCGCTTCTTCGTCACCTAATCCAGAAGAATATGTCCACAGTTAAGATCATCATTTGACCATATATTTATATTTATATGAGTAATGGTCTAAAATCAATACTTAATCAGCAAATTTGGTAGCCTCAATAAAATATGCTAATAACACCAATTTTAATAAAGAATACAATCGGATCCTTAATTATATAATAAACATCATTTATTATTCCAAATGAAAGTAATAGCCCAATTATCTTAATTAACCCAATTATTGTTACTTGGATCTCAAATCTATAAAATTAGAGTTTTTATCACCTCATTCACTTATTTAACAAAGATTATCACATAATATACTAAATTCGAGTTTGCTAAATAGTTAAAATCATACATGCATAATTTAGAAGTCTAATTATTATGTCAATTCTTCATCCTCTTTGACATTATATAAGATTTAGGGATTTCTTTTCCAATTAACTAAATTATTTCCAAAATTAACATATATCAATACAAATTTAGGTTAATGAATTCGTACAACACCCATCATGGTTATATTCTCATTGCTAGATACAGATTCGAAAATCATTTCTTCTCCAATAATGGCTTAATCTAAATTCCCATGTCCAATTATCCTCAGTAATCCAATATTATCCTTATGTTCCAAATCCACAAATTAGGGTCTTAAATCCTTTATTAACTTGACTAACCCAAAAACTATTATTTGATAAATTTGAATTCGAGTCCCCTAAGCTATATAATAATCCATGCATGGGAATATACACACTAATCATATATCAATTCTTCATTCTTGACATAATACAAGGCTCATAATTAAAATTATACAAGCTAAAATCCAAACTCTTTGGTCATTACCCAAATCTTCATATCAAGATGTTGAAGTCTCAAACCAAGAACACCGTCATGATCGTTGCAATGAGGTAAAGATTTTTTCTTAGAATCGCCTTCATCGGAGATGGTCACCACCATCACCAAAAGACACAGCTCAACAAGAGCTATCCAATAGTTCGATCAATTTGCCAAAACCTACTGGAAAGACTGTCAATTGCAGCTTCAAAGTGGCTACACCACACCTCACCACCACATTGGTAGCCCTCGTCGCTAATGGTTGGAAACCAAAACCAACGTCATCAAATGCTCTCTTGAGCTAAACCCATCACTGAACACCCTTACTCTGCCCCTAAAAGCTACCAGAAAGAAGCAACCCACCACCTTTATTGTGGCCAACTTTCAAGCCATATTTTTTGGTGGTCCGTCGCTTGGTTCGCCATGCATGTGTACTGGAGTGTTGTTGGAATAAGGGGAAGAAAATAATCAGTTTGGTTTTAGGTTTCGGTAGCTGCTAGAGGAAATCACCGGTGGAGAGGAAGGAGGGTGCACAGTGAAGAAGAAGATAGAAAAGATTGAAAGTTGAAAATCCAATATTTATAAAAGGCATTTTTTCTTATTCGCAAATAAACCCCCAAAATTTCTTTTCAGCCTTCAATCAAGTGCTTCAGGGTTTCAATAATCAAGTGCCTCACATTGGCATATTTAACCCAAAATAATTCCATGCAAACCCAAGAAACTTTCAAGTATTATTCGATCTAGTTTTTCCATATTGCAAATTATCCCCAAAACTTTCCATTTCCTGGCAATTAAGTCCTTTCATTTATTTTTTGAACTTTAAAATCAAACCAATCAATTTCTTAATTTCTAAATCCTAATTTTTCAAAAATACCGAATTTTAGGGGTGTTATATAAATATTTTATCAGTATTGTATATTACTTTATTATTTCCTCAATATTGATTTAAAATTAAAGTTTTATTACTTAAAAGTATTAGCAAGCAATACTTTTTTATTTCAATTAATTATATTTTATATATTAATTTTCAATACTATTTTCAAACATTTTTGTATGATCACATAAGAATTTTTATTTGATATTGACTTTTTATTTGACTATTATTGTAGTTGCAACTGTCTCATTTATTTAGATAAAAAAAATTATATATACTTCATAATTGAATAATGAATTTCAAATAATGTGATGTTATGGAACATTTAAAATATTATAATTTTATTAAGTTATTAGAATTATTTAAATTTTCTTATCAAATAAATAAAGAAATATTGTATATTTTTCTATAAAAAATATTCATTAAATTTATCAACACTCGATTTACCCATTTCTAATTATGTGCATATAAGAAAGAATTTTTTTTAAACTTTTTCTACATAATATCATGTGCTCTGATAAGTTTATTTTAATTAGTTGAATTTTTACTTATTTATAATATGTTTTATAAGAAAACTATTTTATTTCCCTTTAATAAATAAACAATTTATAAAAAATTATGTATATTTAGCTAAAAATCAAAATCTTATTGCTAAGCAAATGCATTTACACAATTGATATATGTCATATTTAATAATTTATATTCACTTTGATAATATTAACTATCAAATATTAAATGGATCTACGATGTAATGAAATTATCTAATAAATATGAGCTCTAATAAATATTAACTTATTTTTCATTTAAAGAGTGAAATTTTTTCATTTTAATTTAATTATACATTTTTATCCAAAAACGTGTAAAATATATGGCAAAAAATCAATTGATAACTAAGTTATTTCAAAACAACTAATTTTTCATATTTAATAATTTTTTTCATATTTATATAGATACAATCACATTATTTTTAGTTGAAGTGATACTATTCAGTTATTTGTAATAAAAAAAATTAATTAATAAATAAAAAATATTCAATCATTTAGTCAAATAAATTATTTTTATTTATTAATCAAATAATTATTTCCTAGACAACTTCAAAAATAAAATTAAAATGCTTAACAATCATAATTATCTCTTAACATCGTGACTTACTTAAAAGCTTTAGAACTTATTTGTTGCTTATAAAAGAGATATTTGTATAAAATATCAAATCATCACTCTTTATTAAAGAATAAATTAATTTATATGCAAGTCCTTAATTTATCAAAGTCTTTAAAATTCAATTATTTTTACAATAATATTTTTAGAAAAAATTATATATAATATAACAAATAATTTTGTTGAAGAATTTGTTTCAAATATAAATAGTTACTTTCTACAACAACTATAAACTCTAAACATTATTTTTATATTATTAATTTAAATCATTTTAGTTTTTTGGAAATCTAATAATGAAGATTAAAAATATTTGACTGAATTAAGTTTCCATTTAATTATTCACAATTTTTATGTTATAATTATGAAACAAACCTATTAGAGATTGATATTTTATTCTGAACAAAATATTAAAAATTTTCTTATTATTTTATTCATGTTTGTAATATATGTTAATTGATAACTTCAATAATAAAATAATTAAATTTATAAATAAAAATTAATAAATTTTATTTATCAAAGTTACATAAAATATTAAGAAATATTTTAGCTTACAAAAAGTTATATGCTATAATCTACTTATTGAATTATTTATCAAATAATTAATAAACTAATGTAAGCTATTTTCATAGATAATGTACAAAGATATTATGTATTTACTCAAACTAAAAGTATTTAACACTTAAAGTTCTCAATTGTTATGAAATTGTAACTATAACTTCCACATTATTAAGAAATCATGCAAAAAAAATTTACAATATAAAAAAAATATTTACTTATTTATCATATTAAAATATGTATTTATAAATAAATATATATTATCTAGTTTAAAAGGCGTATTTAGTAAAATATTTTGCACTATTTTTGTTTCGTAATTATTTTATTTATTTTTTTAAATTTTATCATTTTATAAATGTGGGTATAATTTATAAACTTAAAGTGAGCAATTCTTGATATTCTATGACTTATTTAAGTATAAATTATCTTCAAATATAATATTTCTAATTAAAATATTCATATTATTTTATTTAATTAGTAATAGATTTTCTTTTATTAAATGCTAAAAATAATTACAATTCATATTTTAATCATATGACGTGAAATAAATATTATTATAAAAGAAATTATTCAATCATATAATTATTTTCAGTGCATCACACTAGGCACATGCTAGTACTATTATATATACTACAATGTTCTAGGACTTGCAATTGTACAATTTTAATTCTAACTGTATAATTTTGGCCAAAAGTCAAAATTTTAGAATTTTGAGTTTTTTAATTTAGTTAAAAAAATTCATCAGTTGCTTATTTACTTTTATATTTTATTTTAATGCAATCAACTTATGCAACACCCCTAAAATTTGGTATTTTAAAAAATAAGGATTTAGAGTTCAAGATATTGATTGATCGAATTTTAGGGTTCGAAAAATAAATAAAAAGGACATGATTGTAAGGGTTTTGGAAGTTTTGAGATTGATTTGAAAATTAAGGAAACTTTGATTGACCAACATTTGGAAGTTATGTGGGTCAAAGTGGAATTTTTATTGGTCAAAGGGGTCTAAGTGCGTCACTATATTAAAATTGGGGTCAAACAAAAGCTTTGAAGTGTTGGGGGACCTAACCAAAATCCTGATCCAAAGTTTGGGGTAAAACTATAATTTTGAAAAAAAAATCACATTTTAAATATTTTGCACAACTCTTTCTTCCCCATTTTTCCTCCTTTCTTCTTCATTTTCCACTCCATGCAACTGAGCTACCCTTCTTTTTCGGCAACCAAACCTTAGCAAATTTGGTATCATTTTCTTCCTCTCCACGCGTAGAACATGAATATACCAATTTTTCCCAAACCTTCTAGTGTACTAGGTTGTTGATGGTTTCCTCCGCTCCAACGATTGAGGCTTGAATATGAGTAGTAGGTTTTGATGGGCTCAGCTAAAGGATCACGTTATTATCTTCAATTTTGGGAATATACCACTGTGGATGGAGAAATTACGAGAAAATGATGGGGTAGTGAATAGCGGTGTTGAAGTTTCCAAGCCAGAATTGACCTTCAATTCAACGGTGTTTGGTGAAATTATTTGAGGGGTTTAATTTGTAGAGCTAAAGAGCATCTTCCAATGGTGACGATGACCATCTCCGATACAGGTGACACTAGAGTTGTTTACTCATCTCATCGTGGTGGTTACATGCACACAAGCTAATCATCCATTCAAAGTTTCGATAAAAAGATATTAGGTAAAAATGAGAAACTTGTGTTAAAGTTGTATGCATGTGTATGTATATGCCTCTAAACCTTATGGTGTATTGTATAAGAATACGTGTGATTTGATTTGGAAAACTAGGACATGCATATTATTACATACATTAGTGGACCTGAATTTTTTTATATCACACAATAATCTTGATTAATTAAGTAATTAGGTGAAGTAACCCTTGTTTTATAAATTTGGACCCCAAGTGGCAATAATTGGGTTAATTGAGATGATACATAACCAAGATTTGGATCATCCTTGCACTATTCTAAGTTTAGTGAGCTTGAAGTTGTATTATTATGTGTAATTTTAGGTTAAGTGGGTTTATTAAGGGATTAAAACCATAATTTTGCGAACTTGAAAACTAAGAATAAATTAAGGTTTTAAGGAATATTGGACCATTATTTTTGATTTAATATATTGAGGCAAGATCAACGGGATAATTAGGATATGATATTATACTTTATCGAAACCAACTTAATTAGCACATTTCAAACTAATAGTACCGAATGAACCCTAAAACTACTGTATCAATTGAATAGTTATTGATTTTACACTCTTATATTAGGATTGTAAATATTTAAGTACCATTAAGGTGGAGTGAGAATTTTGGCAATAAGCTTAATCTTTTGATTAGGTGATAAAGAAGTAGGTCTTGTAGACTAGTAGTTTGTGACTACAGATTATGGTTCCTTTTTTGAGACTACAAGAGGTAAGGACCTACTGCTCTAGTATTTAACTTGATTATAGTTTATTTGTTAATTGTTGAACCCTATGAGGGTCTCCTACTTTGGTTATTATTTTAATTACAACTATTCAATGATTGTTGGTCCATGTGAGGATCTATCACTTTGGCACTTGATTGGATTATAGCACTTTGTTGATTATTGAATCCGGTGATAATCTTAATCTCTTAGGTATTTGTGCATACCTTGTAAGGGTCTACCAACCTAGCCCTAATTTATATCTATCTGTTCTTATGGAAAATCCCCCATGAGATGTTGAATGAGCATCTTCCAATGTTGAAGATGTTGAAATCTAAGAATTGTTTAGAATCTCAATTGTTATCTATTATCTAATATGCACAACCTTCTGAGGGTTACTACTTGTTATCGACTCTAAATTCTATTTATCCTAGCGCCTAGAACTTCTGGCTATTATATATTATTTGGTTGCTCTTTCATTAGTATCATTATATTATCTAATTATTCTATTATCTGATGTTTCATTATCTGTCTATTTGGTTATCTGGGTCTGAATTTGATTAGTACTATGAATTTGTTCTGTCAGTAATTTGTTGTGCACTAAGCTATTATTCTTGGACAAGTTAGTTCAATTGGTGTGTCATGGGTTTGTTCTATCAATAATAAGTTATATGCCAAGCTGATATGCCTAAGTAAGTTATGTACCAAGTTGATATACCTGCATAAGTTATGTACCAAGCCGATATGCCTAGGTAAGTTATGTACCAAGCTATATTTGGGTAAGTTCTATACTAGGTTATCGTGTTTGGGTAAGTTATGTACCAAGTTGTCACGCTTGGGTAAGTTTTGTATCGGTGATACACTTGGGTAAGTTCTGTACCAAGTTGTCACACTCGAGTAAGTTTTGTACTAAGTTGATTCACTCGGGTAAGTTTTGTACCAGGTAGTTATGCTTGGATAAGTTTGGTTTGATTAGTATAAGTTTTGTACTAGGTTGATATGCTCGGGTAAGTACTGTACCAAGTCAGGATACTTAGGTATGTTTTGTACCAAGTAGTATGCCTGGGTAAGTTCAATTTGATTGGTACAAGATTATTCTATTATGTTTGGTTAAGTTTTGTACTAAGTTGTTATGCCCAGGTAAGTTTAGTTCGGTTTGATTATTCATGACTGCTAGACTATATTCTGATATGTTTCTATTTAATTGTTAAACTATGATCTGTTGAGTAGATTCATCCTTGACAAATTCCTATTGCATGTGAAAAGGACCTTATCCTCCCATTTATCTTTTATTTTCTTAGCCAGGTCAGGTTATGGATTTAGGTTTTAGTCCAAGATCAGTGAATGAAATTTTTCAATAGAATGGATGTGTGTATATATGTATATGGGTTTCCTTGCATGCTAGGCTTTATCTTAGGAATGTTTTGATATATAAGATTGAATTATGACTCAACGCATGTAAATATTATGATAGATGTTATGAGACTTTTGATGTTATACACTTAGTATTTTGATGAGGTTTGTTTAAATTTGAAATCCGCTGCTATATGTTTCTAATAAGTTTTGAAAAACTTTTTGATGGGATACTGATTATATTGCTTATTTATGGATTTAGATTTAGTTTGAACTAGAGTGGTGCCTTAGCTCAAGTACTATCTCAAGAGGTGGTGTTATAACTTATTTTTTATAACTAAAAAATCATATTGTGCTTATCCAAAATTGCAATATAGATTTATGTGTCACAAGATAAATTAAAAAATATTTATAATCATATTTTATGTCACTAAATAAATTTATAATTTAAAAAATATTTTATAAGCATCATATTAAGTACTCTTATCACAAACTCTATCTTATAAATTTAATTTATCACAACATTAATAGACAAATATTTCATTTATTTTGTATATAAATTTTCTTATTACACAATTATTCTTTTCACAATTTATTTCTACGTTATCCGTAGTACGATTCTATATTTTTAATTGTAGGACCTTTCTCCTCAATTAGCAAAATATAATGATGTTTCTATTTTTTAATTAATGTAAATTTTAGTTCATAGAAAATTTTTAATATTTTTTTGAGACATATCTTTATATTGTGTTTGTTGTCTTTTATTATAAATTAAATAGATACTTTTCTAATATATTGAAATATTTTATCGATGTTACTACTTTATTATTTTCTCAATATTTATTTAAAATTAAAGTTCTTATGGACTTAGGATTGTATTTTTTATATTACTTAAGAGTATTAACATGCAGTATTTTTCTATATCAATTAATTATATTTTATTTAATTATTTTCAATACTATTTGAAGATATTTTTATATGTTCATATAAGAATTTATCTTTGATATCGAATTTTTATTTTATTATTATTTTAGTTGCAACTTTCTTAATTTATCTAGAAAAAAAATTATATATACTCTGTACTTATGAAACTATAACTTTTTATTAAAGAGTTAGAAGTTTGAGAAATGAAACATTATAAATTAATTGATATGTAAGTCCTCAATTTATCAAAGTTTTTAAAATTTAATTATTTTTACAATAATAATTTTAGATAAAATTATATGTATATACAATATAACAAATAATTTCATTGAAGATTTTGTTTCAAATACAAACAATTACTTCCTATGACAACTATAAACTTGGAACTTTATTTTTATATTATTAACGTAAATCATTTTAGTTTTTTAGCAATATAATGAATATCTCATTTTCAATTATTTGAAATAAATTCTTTTATGTGTGACATAAATATAATTGACATAATTAAAAAATTTTAAAAGCTTGATAAATGACCACTTACTTTTCAATATATTTAATTACACTTTTTTATAATTATATCGCATACATTTATTTTAATATTTTTGCTAATAATAATTCATAAAAAATATTTTTACATGAATTAATGATGTGATATAAAAAAAGTTAACTAAAAGTAAATATCCATTTAATTATTCATAATTCTTTTGATCTAATTATTAAAAAAAGTTAAAAAAATTCAGCCAAAACAACTCCTGTATAAGGAGCCAGGTATTGTAATGTAACAAGGGAATCAACTGTCTCGGCTACCACAATAGTGTATTCCATCACCTCTCCTTTCCTATAATGTAGTTACAACATGAGCCATAAAAGATGCTTTTTTTGCCCGATAGCTACATAAACACATATTACATTTTAAACTTGTTAATTGAGAATTGTATCTATGGGGACTACTATTTTACCGGTCTGTTTGTCTTCAATAATTAATTCTCGCTGACATTTCATGAAAATTATAATTATAACTTCCACACTATTAAGAAGTCATACAAAAAAAATTTATATTATACAAGAAATTATCTACTTACTTATCATATCAAAATATGTATGTATGTATGTATATATACATATATATCTAATTTAAGAAATGCATTTAGTAAAATATTCTACACTAATTTTATTTTCTTAATTCTTTTAATTATTTTTTAAAATCTTATCACTTTATAAATTCTTTTATAATTTATAAACTTGGAGTGAGCAATTCTTGATATTCTACAATTTATTTAATTATAAATTATCTTCAAATATAATACACTTGAGTCAAATGTTCATATTATTTTATTGAATTAGTAATGGATTTTCTTTCATCAAATGTTAAAAATAATCATAGTAAAATTTAATCACATGAAATAAAATAATTATTATTATGACATAAATTATTTTAATCATATAATTATTTTTGGTTCATTGCACTGAGCACATACTAGTTATTATATATATCACAACATTGTGGGACCAATAATTATGTAATTTTAATTTTAATTGCGCAATTTTCGCCAAATATCAAATTTTTAGAAATACATCTCTATATTGTTTTTGTTTTGTTTTCATTCTAAATTAATTAAATACTTTTCTAATATGTTTTCAAATATTTTATCAATGTTATTACTTTATTATTTTCTCAATATTTATTTGAAATTAAAGTTCTTATGGCCAATTTAGAATTATAATTTTTATATTTGTAACACCACAAAATTTTTTGATTTATAGAATTTAAATTTTATTATTTTCAATTTGGAAAATTTAATTATTCCTTATATTATTTATATTTTATTTAAAATTTTGGGGCCAATTTGTAATTTTCAAGAAATTTAATTGAACAAAAGTTTAAAACTTAGGAGTTTGCATGAAACCCCTACAGTCAACTAGGGCTAGGGTGGTATTTCAATTGACTTAAAGACTCAATTGAACAATTTACTAAATTAAGGACTTAATGTCAACTCTTAAAAATTGAATTTAAAAAAAAAATAAATTGCATGAGGTGAAGATGTGTCTTCATGTTCACCATTTCCTTCACCACCTCACTATTCCTCCTTCATTTCTTCACCATCACCATACCATCTCTCTCTTCACCCTCCATCACCAGCAACACCATTTTTGGTGGCTTTTCCATCACCTAACCTCACCAACTATCCTCCTTCACCACCCTTAGCAACACCATCACCACATGCGCACAAACCTAGCACCAAATTTCCATGATTTGAGGACCCAGCAAACTAATTGCGGCAATCACTAGCAAGGAGGCATCGGATGGACGATCTGGATGGTGGTTTTAAAAGCCCTTGGTGCAGAGAATAGGCAAGTGGCTTTGCATGGAGGAGTAGAGCAGCGAGAGCTACAGAAACAAATGTTACAGGCGCGGTAGCGATAAGTGAAAACTGAAACTTTTAGGCCACGATTGAGGGCCTTCCTAGCCTCGAATATGAAAACTAAAGACACCATTAGATTTAGGAGGAAAAAAGGAAATGAATGATGGTAGTCTTGACATTTTTCAATGACAGAAGAATGGTAGCAGCAGGGAGGTAGTTCTCTCCTCAACGCGATGATCACAATGGTGTGCTTGGTTCATAAATCAAAGGATTTGCCAATCAAATCGTGGGTAAATTTTTGATTAATTGATTAATTGATTTTTGATTTAATCTGAGTAAATCATTAGGTTAACCTTTGATTTAAATACTAGTTAATTGAACCAAATTTTTGATTTGGAACCAAGAACTGAAACATGTAAGAGTACATATGTAAGCATAATGGACTCGGACTGTTGGGCTAGATGCCAAATTTAGATTTAATAATGATAATAAGGATTATGTAATATAAGACTAAGTTGTATTTGCTTAGGATTAATTAAGTAGGGAATTGGACTAGATTGTGCAAATTAGGATGATGATATGATATGATCATGACTTTGTAAACAAGAACGAGATATCATTCTATTTGGGAACCAATATAGACCATAATTCTAGAATAATTGAATTATTGAGGTACTTTGTGTAAATAGTACATACTGAACCTATACTATTATGTTTATTAAAGCCTAAAACTGCCATACTAGATAAATAGTTGCCGATTCTAGATTATTGATATTATAATAACAATTAATAAGATTAAATGAGGATATTAGTAGTAGATCTATTCTTTTGGATTAGTTTGCGAAGAACTAGGTCCCACAAACCAATAATAGGTGGTCGCATACCTAAAGCTATTAAGGTAAGGATCCAACCTCTTAGGTAATTGCTTATATGCCTAGTGAGGGTTTCTCCTGCTTTGGGTTATTGGTTTGTATGAGCTTATTCATTGTTTATTGGAAAACCCTGTTAGGGAATCTGCTAATCTGGCATCTCTTGTACTTATCGTTTCATTGATATGCCCCTGTGAAGGTTGGTATTGTTTTGATTACCATACGCTGTTAGATATTGTTTTCCCTATAGGGGATCTACTGATTAGTTCTTGCTTGTCTACTTTATCCCATGACATCATTGAATCTATTAGGTTCTATTGATTTGATATTCGTTCAAACTATTGTTGTCCTTGTTAATTATTGAATCCTTTGTGGTTATTTTGATTCGAAACTGCTTGATATTTTATCATTTCTTATAAAAAATAATCATTGTTAATCAAACCCTATAAGGTTCTTATGATTGGAAATTACTTGATATTTATCATCTTCTATTGAAAATGACTGTTTTAAATTGAACCTTGTGATGTTCTCGTGAAAGGAAATTGCTTGATACTTTACCATCTTTATTGGAAATGATTAGTTTAGATCGAATTCTATGAAGTTCTCTGAGCATGCAAATTTTATTTGATATTGAATTGTTATCTCGTGGCATTACATTTTACTAACCCATGCAAAGTCAAGGGTGGATACTAACCTTTGGGAAGATATGGGCGGTTACTAATTTATGGACACCATGGGCGAATATCACACGAAGAGACATTACAGAGGGAATTGGGCCTTAGGGCTAGGTTTGGAAAAGACCATGCAAAACAAACTAGCAGACGTAAGTCTTTCTGGCTAGTACCCACCGATAATCCTAGCTTACAGGTTGTTGGAAATAGCAAATTGTGAATATAAGGATTTAACATGCAGTCGACCGTGCCATAAAACAAGTTATTACTTGCCAGGCTAAGTGCTTGAGCAAAATAGAATGACCAACAACTTACTAAAATTGATTCATGTTAACAATGTACACATTATTGATTTCACTGAACTCTTTGTTGTTATCAAGCAATTTATTGAAAATCATATTTCATAAACCTTTTTTTTACATATTATTCTTTTCCTTTCCTTTACTAAGTCTTTAAGACTCACCCTCCTTGTTATTCCTTATTTTCTCATATAGGGTTGAATGAAAGATATGGATTACGAGCTCGAGCTAGAGGGAAACCTATTTTATATTAGATCAAATGGTATACGGGTTTATAGGTTTCCTTGGAATGTCATGTTTTAAGTTTAGAGATATTTTAATATGTTAGGTTTGAACTGGTGAGGTATTTAAATATGTTAAGTTTGGATTAAATATCATCAGTATATACATATTTTGATGAATGATGTGGGATCTCTGTTGTTATGTGTATAGTACTTTTGTTGTGGTTATTAAGTTGAAGGCTGCTGTTATTTTTGATAATTTTTGCAAAAATTTTGTGATGGGTTTATTGACTATAATGACTTTTATTGATCTTTTGGGGATGGTATGAATTATTTTCCTTTAATTTGATTTGTACTTTTAGACTGAACTAAGTGACACCCCAACTTGGTGCTGTCTTGAAAGGGGGTGTCACCAAAGTGGTATTAGAGCATAGGTTTAGTGATGATCTTGGCAAATGGGAATTGAGGTGATATATAATGAATCTATAGGAAGTAGGGGATTATACCTAGACTAAGAAAAGAACATTTGGTTAGCTTGTATGAGATTGGAAGTCTTTCTATGGTCAATAAAAGACAATGAATGAGATTTGAGTGATAATGAACATTTTTATTTAGACCTTTACTCTTTGACATCTGTTGGGATAAACTTGATTTAGGTTGTCAAACACCCTATAATTATATCTGCAAGATCAAGATCTCGATGTTAACGTTAGATGTCATTGTATATTTTGAAAGTAGTAAATTAGGAAAGAATTAAAGTTGATTTAGAGAAAAACTATGGCATCCCATGATGGGTCATATATACCTGACCCAAATCGAGCAGGTCGATGGGGAAAGGGTGATTGCTTTATCAATGGGCTACTGCACAACGTGTTCCAAGGCAGAGAGCATCGATTGGGCAACCAATCCTGCAAAACGAAAAGGCTTCATAGACCCCTCAGATCAATAAGCCAAGTGTAGGCCAACCAACAGAGCCCATGTCTTTGATGTGGCAACAATATATGTAGTTTTGCCAGTAGTAGGGATAGGGTCATCGAGCATCGAATGTTCAAGAGCTAGCAGAAGATCAAGCTTTAGATTGGTTCCTCTGACTGCAACCCCCAAAATTCGTAGAGGAACCTAATGATAGAAAAGCCGAGATATAGGTTAAGAGCTTAGAAAAGATATTAGGAACTCTGTGATACCCATATGAGTAGAAGATTCGATATGCCACATTCTTATTAGATGGTCATGTTCAAAGTTGGTGGCAAATGATAGGTCATAAGTAGATTGCAGAGGAAACGCATTGGACTTAGGAAAATTTCACTTAGGAGTTTATGGAAAAATATATACCCAAAGTGACCAAGTATGCAAGGGAAAGAGAATTCATGGAATTGATATAACAGGTATCCTCAGTTAGTTAGTACAAAGCTACATTTAGCTGACTGATTAGATATGCACCTCATATACTGACAGATAAGAGACAGCAAATTTGCAAGTTTGTAGAAAGGTTACAATCCAAACTTAGACGGGGTCCTTCTCTCATGTGATCTCTTGAATTACAATCGTGCAATAAGTAAGGCACTAGAGGTGGAATCAAATTTATTGGAGATCAAGAAGATTGAGAAAAAGGGGCAAAATGGGAGGTTACGGCCTAGCGAGGAGAACAATTCCAGGAAAAATAGCTAAAGTTACAAATTGGGGGTGCTAACTTGCAAGCTTATCAGACCGACAAAACCATATATCCAGAACCTAAAAAGTGTGGATTTTGTGGAAAACTGGATCATGATGAATCTAAATGCCTAATAAAGTAATGTAGATGTGTAGTCTGTGGCAGTGATCAACACCTATTCAAGAATTGCCCAAACCAAATAAGGCTAGCCCTTACGGAAAAGGGTAAATAGGTTGCAGGACCTAGTGAAAAACTAAAGGTCCTTGCATGGGCATATACCATAACGAGAGAAGATGTGCTCAATCCCTCTAATTTGGTTGGAGGTATGATTTTTATTTTTGGAATTAATGGAAATGCTCTATATGATCCTTGTGCTTCGCATTTTTTTATATCTGCAAATATATCTGAAAATAATTAAACATACAACCTAAAGTTATAGCCTATTAAATAGAGGTTCAAACACCCTTAGGAATAAGGTTAATGACAAATGTCGTTTATCAAGATTGCTCGATTTTGATTGGGAATAGGGTGTATTTAGCCGATCTTATACAAATGCCTATACAAGGATATGATGTGATCTTTAGCATGGATTGACTATATAAATAATAGGCACATGTAAATTGTTATACCAAGTGCTTTACTCTTAGGGACAAGACATTAGTACCTACACGCCATCCCACAAGTGATACCTCCTCGGTACCTATTAATTTGTGATGGAGGCTAAGAAGATTCTGAAGAAAGGTGGGCAAGGATTTTTTGCATATCTTATCAATAAGCCCCAAAATACAATTAAGGTTGAGGAGGTGGAAAGGATAGCTAAGTACCCAAAAGTATTTTTGAAAAAATGAAACTCATTACCCCTAGACAAAGAAAAAGAGTTTGTAATTCACACTTTCCCTAGGACCACATCCTTTTCTAAGATGCTTTACTAAATGGCACCGGTGAAACTTAAAGAACTAAAGAATCAACTCTAAGAGTTACTAGAAAAGGGGTTCATTAGATTGAGGACATCCCCTTGGGGAGCCCCCATATAATTTGTTAAAAAGAAGAATAGGTCTCTAAGGATATACATCAATTATAGAGAATTGAATAAGGTCACAATCAAGAATAAGTACCCTTACCCCATATAGAGGAGTTGTTCAATCTGCTACAAAGGTTAAGAGTCTTTTCGAAGCTAGATTTAAGATAGGGGTACTATCAATTGAAGATAAGGGAAGACAATATTCCTAAGACAGCTTTCAATTCTCTGTACAGTAATTTTAGATTCATGGTGATGCCTTTTAGATTAATGAATGCACTAGTCGCATTCATGAACTTAATATATCTGATTTTCAAGCTATATCTAGACTTGTTAGTAGTCATCTTTATCCATGACATGCTAGTATTTTCCACGTCCATAGAAGAGTATACTAAGCACTTGCAGTTAGTTTTTAAAACTCTGAAGAAGTATTGGTTGTATGCCAAATTAGCATGTGCGAGTTCTAGATAGAAAGAGTGGCATTTTTGGGAAATATCATATCTCAAGATGGAATAGTGGTTGATCCCTCTAAGATAGAGGTGATAGTTAATTGGAAAGACCCAAAATTGTAATAGAAGTCTGTAGTTTCTTAGGACTTGCTGGCTATTATCAAAATTTGTACAAGAATTTTCTAAAATAGCCAACCTATTAACTAAATTAGCTTAGAAAGATTAGCAATTTAACTAAAGTGATGAATGTGAATGAAGTTTCTAGGAATTGAAGAGCAAATTAACCACCACTCCAATTTTAGTTCTTTCAAAAGGATTGGAAGGATTTATTACGTATACTGATGCTTCTAAAAAAGGTTTTGGATGTGTGTTGATGCAAAAAGGGTGAGTTGTCACCTACGTATTTAGAAAACTAAAACCATATTAAGAGAATTACCCAACTCATGATTTGGAGTTGGCTGCAATAAATTTTTCCCTAACCAAATGGAGGCATTATCTTTATAGAGCTACATTTAAGGTATACACTGATCATAAAGGCCTTAAGTATTTACATTTTCAAAAGGACTTGAATATGCGACAGTAAATGTGGATGGAGTTTTTGGAAGACTACGACTTCTCTATTATCTACCCCTCAGGAAAGACAAATATGGGGGTAAATGCACTGAGTCGAAAGGCCAGAATAGCCCACATGCTAAAAAGAGAAGCACTAGAAAGTCCAAGAGTAGATGTGGTGATCAGAATGAAATAGCAAGGTTGGAATATAGGAGTGAAAGTACGACTTGAATTGTATGAGAAAATTCGGCAAGCTCAAGACCAAGATAAATAGATGTTGAAATAGAAAAGGATGCTTATAAATTTTATAGAGTTTGAATTCAGCCTTGATAACCAAGGTGCCCTCATGTACTATAAAGGATATGGGTGCTGGAAGGGATGAAAGAAAGATTGCTAAATGAGGCATGCAAAATGAGATACACGATACATCTGGGAAGCACAAAGATATACCAAGATCTTAAGAAATAACTCTAGTAGCATGGTATGAAGAGAGATATTGTGGACTATGTGCAGAAGTGTTTGGCTTATCAACTAGTAAAGGCAAAATATCAACAACCATTAAGGTTGTTACAACCACCCCTTATTCCTAATTGGAAATGGGAACAGGTCATGATAGATTTTATAGTTGGTCTACCAACAACTTGGGGAGGATATGATAGTAGATTAACTAAACAAATCTACACATTTCCTACTAGTTGGAACACAATATAATATTGAAAAGTTAGCAGAGCTGTACATAAAAGAGATAGTCTAACTGCATGGAATCCCTACTAACATTATATTAGACTGAGACCCAAAGTTTACTTCAAGACCGTAGAAGAGCTTATAGAAGCATTTGGGGACCCAACTGTGGTTCAACTCTACAGCTTGTCCACAATCAGATGGGCAATCAGAAAGAGTTATCAAAATATTAGAAGATATGCTTCAGGTATGTGTTTTAGACTTTGGAAGAGGTTGGATTTAACATCTCCCTTTGATTGAGTTTGCTTATAATAATAGCTACCAATCTACCATTCAAATGGTACCATATGAAGCCTTGTACGATAGGAAATGCCGACCACTAGTATATTAGCATTTAAAGAAATACTAAGGTAGTACCAACAAGTCACCAAATACTATAAGACCTAAGCTAATTTAAGAAACAATCGAAAAAGTACTGGTGATTAAGCAGAGGATGAAAGCAGCTCAAGATAGACAAAAAAATTATGTAGATACTCGAAGGAAAGATCTAGAGTTCAAAGTTGGTGATAAAGTATTTCTCAAGATATCCATAAGAAAAGAAATTAGACTAATCGATAAGGGCGGAAAGCTCAGTATAAGAAATGTTAGGCCGCATGAGATATGTGAAAAGATTAGGTTGGTAGCTTATCATCTTATGTTACCTTAAGAATTAGTAGGGATACATAATGTCTTGCATGTATCCTAACTTCAAAAATATTACCTTGATCCTTCTCACATCATTTCACCTAAGCACGTACAGTTGAAGGATGATTTGACAAATGAGGAATAGCCAATACACATTCTAGATTGGCAACTCTGAGAACATAGGAATTGAATGATTCCCCAAGTGAAAGTATTATGGTGTAACCACAATGTGGAAGAAGCAACATGGGAGCAAGAAAATATCATGTGCTAGCAATACCCTAAACTTTTTTAGTATTTAGGTAAGAATTTAGGGACCACATTCTCTTAAGAGTGGGAGGTTTGTAACACCCCAAAATTTTTTGATTTATAGAATTTAAAGTTTATTATTTTCAATTTTGGGAAATTTAATTATTCCTTATATTATTATTATTTTATTTAAAATTTTGGGGCTAATTTGTAATTTTCAAAATATCTAATTGAAAAAAATTTAAAACTTAAGGGCTTGCATGAAACTCTTCTAGTCAACTAGCGATAGGATGATATTTTAATTGACTAAAAGACTTAACTGAACAATCTACTAAATTAAGGACTAAATGTCAATTCTTAAAAATTTAATTTAAAAAAAATGAATTGCATTAGGTGAAAACATGTCTTCATCTTCACCATCATTGTACCATCTCTCCTTCTCTCTCTTCACCTTCTATCACTGGCAGCACCATTTTTAGTGGCTTTTCCACCACCTAACCTTACCAACCATCTTCCCTCACCACTCCTAGCAACACAATCACAACATGCACACAAACCCAACACCAAAATTTCCATGATTTGAAGACCCAATAAACCAACCATGGTAATCATCGGCAAGGAGGCCTTGAACAAATGATCTAGATGGTGATTCTAAAAGCCCATGGTGTGGAGAACAGATTGGTGGCATTGCATAGAGGAGTAGAGCAATGACAGCGGCAAAAATAACTATTATAGATGCGGTGGTAATAAGTGAAAACTAAAACTTTTGGGCCACAATTGAGGGCCTTGCTGACCTCAAATCTGAAAACTAAAGACATTGTTTGATTCAAGAAGAAGAAAAGAAATAAATAGTGGTGGTCTTGACATTTTTCAGTAACATCAATGGAGAGGATGTTTCCTCTCCTCAATGCGATGATGACAATGGTGTGCTTAGTTCGTGAATCTGAGGTTTCATCGATCAAATCATGGGTGAAATTTTGATTATTAATTAATTGATTGCTAATTTAATCTGAGTAAATTGTTAGTCTAACCTATGATTTAAATATTGGTTAATTAAACCAAAATTTTGATTCAAGACCAAGAATTTAAACATGCAGGAGTGCATAAGTCAACATAATGGATTCGGATGTGTTAAGCTAGATGCCAAATTTGGATTTAATAATGATAATAAGGATTATGTAATGTAAGACTAAGTTGTATTTGCATAGGATTAATTACATAGGGAATAGGACTAGATTGTGTGAATTAGGATGATGATATGATGTGATCATGACTTGGTAAATAAGAACTAGATATCATGTTATTTTGGAACCGATATAGACCATAATTCTAGAATAATTGATTTATTGAGGTACTTAATGTAGATAGTACCTACTAACCTATATTATTATGTTGATCAAAGCCTAAAACTGTCATACTAGATAAATAGTTATCTATTTTAGATTATTGATATTATAATAACAATTAATAGGGTTAAATGAGGATATTGATAGTGGATCTATTCTTTTAGATTAGGTGACGAAGAATTAGGTCCCATAGACCAATAAGCAGTGATAGCATACCTGAGGCTATTAAGATGAGGATCCAACCTCTTGGGTAATTGCTTATATGCCCAGTCAGGGTTTTTCCCATTTTAGGTTATTGCTTTGTATGAGCTTATTCATTATCTGTTAGAAAACCTAGTTAGGGATTTCTTTAATCTAGCATCTTTTGTACTTACCATTTCATTAATAAACCCCTGTGAGGGTTGGTATTAACTTGATTACCATACGCTGTTAGGTATTATTTTCTCTGTGAGAGATCTACCGATTAGTTTTTGCTTGTATGCTTAATCCCATGACATCATTGAATCTGTTAGGTTTTACAGATTTGATATCCATTCAAACTATTATTATTGCTGTTAGTTATTGAACCTTGTGATGTTCTTATGATTGAAAATTACTTGATATTTATCATCTTTTATTGAAAATGACTATTTTAAATTGAACCCTGTGAGGTTCTCTTGATTAGAAATTACTTGATATTTTACTTTCATTACTAGAAAATGATTATTTTAGATCGAACTCTGTGAAATTCTCTTATCTTGCAAATTTTATTTGACATTGAACTGTAATCTAATGGCATTACATTTTACTAACCTAAGGAAGTCATGGGAGGATACTAACGCATGAGAAGACATGGGTGGTTACTAACCTATGGGACACCACAAGCGGATATCACATGGAGGAATGCCAAGGGGGGAATTGGGTCAAGGGACTAGGTCTAAAAATTGACCATGAGGAATAGACCGATAGATGCAAGTCTTTCTAGCTAGTATCCACCTATAATTCTAGCTTACAGGTAGCTGGAAATAGCAAACTATGAGTATAGGGACTTGGCATCCAGTCGATTGTGCTATAAAACAAGTTATTACCTGTCAGGCTAAGTACCAACAACTTACTCAAATTTATTTATGCTAACTATGTACACATTATTGATTTCACTGAACTCCTTGTTGTTATCAAATTGTCTATTGAAAATCGTACTATGTAAACCTTTCTTTTAGATATTATACTTTTCCTTTCCCTCACTGAGTCCACACTTCAACGCTATCTTCTAATGGCAAAATAGCAATCCAGCAACTTTTGCCCAACCAAAATACCTCCAAATTTATTGATCTTTTAAGGATGGTACAAATTGTTTTCCTTAAGTTGACTATACTTTAGAACTAAACTAAGTGATGCCCCAACTTGGGTGTCGTCCTGAGAGAGGGTGCCACACTATTTCTTCAAAGTATCAGCATGAATTACTTTTTTTATTTCAATTAATTATATTTTATATGTTTATTTTCAAAACTATTTTCAAATATTTTTGTATGTTTGTATAAGAATCTACCATTGATGTTAAATTTTTATTCTACTATTATTTTAGTTGCAGCTCCCTCGATTTCTCTAGATAAAAATATTATATATACTTCATATTTGAATAATGTACCTCGAATAATGTGAAGTTACGAAATATTTTAAAGTATTATAATTTTATTAATTTGTTAAAATTATTTCAATTTTATTATCAAATAAATGAAGAAATATTATATATTTTTCTATAAAAAAATTATTAAATTTATTAGCACTTGATTTACCCATTTCTAATTATGCACATATATGATAGAATTTTTTTCATTTTTTCTATATAATATCATGTGCTTTGATAAGTTTATTTTTATAGCACCCTATTTGGGAAGTACCTGCTTTCAGGTCGAGGTGCTACTCAAATCTTTTCCATAATAATTTAAATTCAAAATACACCTCCAAAATTCAATCTCAATTTATGAGACTGCACAACATCCCAAAATTTTACAACTTAAGTGATAGCAGCTTAGCATTAACTCAGAAGATCATTTTAGAGTGCACAATATGTACAACCAAAAGCAACAAAATTTCAAACTCCAAGAGACCTTAGAAGAAGTGCAACATATATTCACATTCTAAAATCTCATAAATAATGACATATCTCAACTTAAGATAACACTACACACCAACATTATATACAAGCTAGAAGTCTTCCAAACGAGTTCAATCTTGTCCAAAGTCTCAAATCCCATAGTCACCATTAGATGATATCCAAACACCTACCATTAATAGTTCTTCTAAGCAAGCATTAGTTCTCATTCTTTAGTATTCATACCTGTCTAAAAATATTTAAGAATTATATAGGAGGGAAAATCTCAAGGACTCGGTGAGGTCTAAAATATAAAGCAATACATGGTTCTATTGAAGAAGCAATAATTCAATAGAATTTAACTAGCATGATATGAAAAAAGCAAGAAAAACATGATTATGCCAGAACAAGGTCATCAATGTCCCATCATTTGAACCAAGAGTTTTGGGCTCATGGCTAATCCATGCCTCAGCTAAGATTAACGTCCTATTATTTCAAGGGTTCTGGGCTTACGGCTTATCTATGCATACAACAAAGTTAACATCCTATTTCAAGCTTATGCTTATCTATGCATTCAACAAGGATTAACATCCCATTATTTTAAGGCTTCTAGGCCTACGAATTATCCATACACACAACAAGGATTAATGCCCTATTCCAAACTTACGGCTTATCCAAGCACACAGCAAGGATTAACATCCTATTATTTTAATTATAGTTATAGCTTATCCATGCACACAGTGAAGATTAACGTCTTATTTTGGGCTTATGGCTTATCCATACACACAACAAGGATTGATGTCCTGCTGCTTAACCAAAAGTTTCAAGTTTATGGCTTATCCCATACACATAACTGGGATTAATGTCTTGTTACTTAACCAAAGGTTTTGAGCTTACAACTTATCCTATACACATAGTAGGGATTAATATCCCGTTACTTAACCAAGAGTTTTAGGCTTACAGCTTATTCCATGCACACAGTAGGGATTAACATCCCATTACACCGATATAATAATCACAAACCGCAATAGATAACAAAATAGATTAATAATAGATAATCAGATAACAAACATATAGGAATAAGTGCAGAATGATATCAAGTATTGATCGAGATAAATGACATGACAATAAGAAGTACTAGATGAGAACGAGTACAAAATAGATAACAATCAAAAGTTCTGGGCACTAGAACGGTTAATCAATTTGTGAATAGAATAATTTCAAAACATAAACCACTTGTGCATACAATTAAGTTTCAAATAAAGTTTATAAATTCAAAGAATTGTATAAAGCTTAGTTGAAAATAGTTATTTTCGAGAAGAATGGTACAATACCGAGCAATTTCAAATTAAGAAAACCTTACAAGATTCGATAATCAACAATGATGATGGTAATTAGGATAGGTATTAAATCAACAAAACCTAACGAGTTTAACGATATATATAGAATAACTCATAGAAGGTAAAACCAATTGGTAAATCTATCATAGGGGTAATAATAATTAACAGAGAGCGACAATCAAGTAGATATCAACCCACACAGGAGTTTATCAAGAAAATCAATAGGTACAAAAGATGCCAAATTGGTGGACCCTCACTATAATGATTTTGGTGATGAAGTTAAAATCTACTAATCTTTAGGGCCTAATCCTCCATCATCTATCTAAAAGAATAACTTTCCAGCAAAACCTTTGTTCAACCTTAACAATTGTTGCCATTTGTAATCATACTAATAATAGTCCAATCTTGGTAGTTATTCAACTAAAACATTAGTTTAGGCTTTGTTTCGATATTATTACTATAAATTTTCTATTCATGTCAGATATATAAACATTTACGGATTTAATGTAATACTGATAAAGTAATGCAACTAGATTGTGGTTACATAAAATTAGGGTTTATATCACTTAGTTAGCTATGAAACCTATAGTTGACATGAAATAATGCCATTTTAGACTCATTAGGCTTAATTAATGATCATGTGTATTATGTGCTTGTGCAGGGATGTCCTGATCGATCGTCTTTTTCATTTTCTTTGATAATAAATTTTTTTATGATGATTGGAATGTGTATACATATATATATATATATATATATATGAAATTACATACATAAATAACTTCATTTTTATACCAATTTTTCACTAACGAAGTAGAATCTCAATGATCAAAACCCATGCATGTAATCACCATGATGAGATAAAAATTTTATCTAGTTATCACTGTTATCCATCACTACTGCCTAAAGAAGCATTTTAAACAAAGCCCTCAACCAATTTAGCAAAAAACATTAAATCACCATCCAATTTTGGCTTGAAAGCTAGTTCGGCACCTCATGCCACCACATCGGTTTGAGCTAAATTTTGATGCCATTGCCGAACCATTTTGAAATCTAAATGCACCAACGAGTTCCTAGGGCTGAGGTCTGCAAAGCCCAGTCTCTATTTTCATTAATCAAACACCAAAAACCTACTATTCCCAAGCTCCACCATAGTTAGCATTCGATCACAATTTTCACCACTGTTCATCGGTTGTTTTCATCTGTATGAAGGTGTTTTGAAGTCCGAAAGTGGAGAAGAAGAAAATGGTCAGATTTAGGGTTTGTAGAAAAAAATCATTCGAGAGAGAGAATGAGTTAGAATTTGGTGAAGAAAAATAAGATGAAATAGGGGGTTGAATTAAAAATCTAGGAGAGTACTTTTCTTAATTATAGATTAACCCCAAGTTTCCTACTTAGTATTCAATTAAGTCTAAAGGGATTTGATTGAATTAAATTTGGCCACAAATCTTAGTTAATGCCTAACATGTAACACTTTGACTCAAAATATCTTTCATGCAAATGCCAACGTTTTCAATTCTAGTTCAATTATGTTTTCAAAAATTATAAATTAGCCCTATGACTTTCAAAAGATGTTCAATTAGGTTTTTCTAAATTCTCAATTTGACCCCAAACTTTCTAGAATAATTAAATTGAGTAAAATTTCATAAATCAAAAATAAAATAGGTAATTAACATAAATCATGAAATAATTAGGGGTGTTATAGACCTCCTATCTTAAGAGAATTTGGTCCCCAGATTCTTATCTTCAATTAGATAAACTTCAATTAACACTGGTACACATAACATTCTTGTTCCTCAATACCTCAACCACCTGTCACTTCAGTAATTGATATATATATATATATATCCTTCTTCTAAGTTTTACCAAAGTGCATACCTTTATATAAAAGATAGTAAGACCTTTATAGCCATAAACAACTAACAATATCACAAGATCATACCTACATAATATTTACATTAAGGAGTAGTTAAGTTCAAACTCAACATGTTAAACTTCACAACATGTCATACATTCCTAACAGCTAATTAAAGGTTCACAAAACTAAACATACTAGTTATAGTAATGAACAATCTATCTAAGAAATAAGGTTTAGAACATATAGGTTCAAACGTTCCCTTAACATTTAAAACTTAGTTAAAATCCTCAATTTTCTATTTTCCTTTTCCCCACTAGTGCTATGCCTATCCATCTGGGGTAATCTCTCACAAAGTGCCGATTGCTATCACAACCCACACATCTACCTTATTTTCTCCAACAATCAGTATCTTTATGGCCAAAACCCCCATAAAATTTACATTGTTGTGGTGCCATTCCTTGAACTAAATTTGTAACCCCACCAGTCTAATGTATTTGTTGATCAAGGCCTTTAATTTATAGTTTTTCCTGTTTCTCTCAAGGTTATCCTCTCTATCAAGGTGTATTTTTCTTTTTTAGCTCTTATCTTCAATCTTTCAGATCTCCTGTAGGTTTGATTCTACCTGTAACGCCTTACTACCTATGCGATTGTGGCTCAAAAGATCACATAAGACTAGGGCCCATCTAAATTATGGTTGTAACCCTTCCATAAACTTGCAAACCTATCATTCCTCATATACAAATATATGAGATGCATACCAAATCAATTGACTAAATGTGGCTTCATATTAGCTAATTGATGACGTTCCTTGTATCAATTCTATGAATTCTCTTTCCTTAGCATGCTTGGTCATCTTCGGTGCATATTTTTCCATAAACTCTTAGGTGAATTTTTCCCAAGTCTAATGAGTTCCTTTCATAGTCCATGTACGATTGATCATTTGCCACCAATCATGTGTAAGCCTATCCAATAAAAATGTAGCATATCAAATTTTCTACTTATCTGGATAATGTAAAGTTTCAAATATCTTTTCCAAGCTCTTAACCTATATTTCAGCATTTCTATCATCAGGTTCTCTTAGGAATTTTAGGGGTTGCAATCAGAGAAACTAATCTAAAGCTTGGTCTTTGACAGGCTCTTCAAGGTTCATTGCTTGATTACCCTGCTCTTGCTGCTGGCAAAACTACATAAATTATTACCACATCTAGAACATGGGCTTTACTGGTTGGCCCGCAGTTGGTTGATTGGCCTAAGGGGTTAGTGAAACCTCTTGTTCTGTCTAACTTTGTGGTTCAACTTGTGCTCTCTGCCTAGGGATACGTTGTGCAGTAGCCCGTGTGCTGGGCGGTCTCTCTCTCTCTTATCGACCTAGTCGAGATGGGTCAAGTATATGAGAACCTTCATGGATGCTAGTACTTTTTCTAAATTTTCCTTGACTCCTTATTAGCTTTCTATTGATAAAATTATATAATGAAATCCACAGTTAGAGTCGAAATTTGATCCTTCAAATATAATTGTAGGGTATTTGACAACCTAAACCAAGTTTGTTGTAACACCCCTGAAATTCAGAATTTTGAGAAGATAGGAATTTGAAATTCAAGAAATTAGTTGCTCAAATTTTAAGTCACAAAAATAAAATAAAAAGGACTTGATTGCAAAAATTATGAAAGTTTTGGGGTCATAGTACAAATAAACAAAACTCGATTGGAGCACATTCTAAAGTTTTTATGTTACATGGTATTTATTTTTGGTCAAAGGGCTTAATCTTATACACTAAGATTTTTTGGGGGCCTGATTGAATGAAGAGTAAATCTGGTGGATTGAATGATGCAAAAAGTTTCTGGGGTCAAATTGAAAGGTTGGAAAAGTCTCCTATAAATATATCGATCTCTATTTTCCACCCTATCTTTTTTGTCAATCTTCACCATGGCCATATTGTTTCCTCACTAGCAAATACCTCTAGCAACTACTCCAAACCCCAAACTATTTCCATATTCTCCTTCTCTTCACTCCCAGCTACACATCCATACCTCATGCATCCATAAACTCTGATAGTCTACTGAAGAAATTAAAAGCCAAGGTAAGGTCTTGACAGGTTGCGTTTGGTGAACAAGTTGGTAACATCAATTTTGTGAAACAACAACTAATAGAGCTGGGACAGGTCAGATGGTGCACGACGGCATTGAGATGGTTAGTTGAGCTTTTCGACTAATTGGCCCTCAATTTGGCAAAATCTATAAAAATTGACTTAAGCATTGAATTTTTGGAGCTAAGAGGCATTGCTTGGTAGTGGTGTTAGGATTTTTTGACAACAGACAACAACGGCGGTCTAAGGCAATTATTTTCTCTCATTGCAGTGATTGCGGTGGTTCTTTCAATTCATGAATTTGGGGCTTCGATAATTGAATCATGGGTAAAAGATTTAGGAAATGGGTTTGATTATATATATATACACACATGTTGTACCATATTACTTTAAACAATATGCCATGTTATGAAATAAGGTTATCATATGGATTATATATATAATGAGACCATGCATGGATGGAATTATGTGCCTCGTAGGCCCGAATATAATATATTATTTGGCATCTTTGGTTAATTAATGTTAATAAGTAAGAAAATCCTAAATTCATAAGTTTAAGACCTAAGTGGCAATTGTTGGGATTAGCTATGAAGAAAGATAAAGGTTTGGTTATACATGTGAAATGCATGGATCATGTTATGTTGTTGTATGATTAAGTTTGAATAATTATGATTAATGAGCATGAAATGCATAATTTTATGTATTTGAAGACTATCTATATTCTGATAAGTGAATTGATATGAAAATTGAGCTTTACTTAGTGCTACTAACATTATTAGCCTTTATTAGGACAATAGTGCCATTTAAGCTGTAGACTATCATGTTAACAGGTTAATTAGTGATATTGGATTAATGATAAGCATGATAGTGATGTACTAAGGGGTTAAATATGGATATTAACTATAATTATACTCTTTTGGATTAAGTGATGTGGAACTAGAACCCATAAACCAGTAAGCTACTGACGGTGATTGTAGTTTCTAAAACTATGAAAGTGAAGGTTTACCACTTTGACCTCAATTATTCTATTATTCTTATGGAATGACCCCTATCAAGGTTTAATGCACTTGTATATATATTTTTTCTTGTTATTGGAATTGTACTTGCTTGTGATTGAATGTTATGTGTTTATTGATATATATATATATACCCCTGTGAGGGTAGTTCTTGATTACAAGTTCATTATTGTTCATTTTAGTGCCTAGAACTTTTGATTGTTATCTGTTTTGTACTTGTTCCCATTTGATACTTATTATTATCCTATTGTTTATCTCGATCAATACTTGTCATTATTCTACACTTATTTTTGTCTATTTGTTATTTGATTATCTATTATCTGTCTATTCTATTATCTATTACGATTTGTGATTGCTATATAGGAGTACAGCGATGTTAATCTCTACTCTGTGCATAGGATAAGCCATAAGTGCTAAACTCTCAAATAAGTAATAAGACATTAGTCCCGATTGTGTGCATGGGATAAGCAGTAAGGCCACATTACTTGGTTAAGTAACGTGATGTTAATCCTTGCTGTGTTCATGGGATAAGCCATAAGCTCAGAACTCTTATTTTAAGTAACAAAACATTAATCCCTACTATGTGTATGGGATAAGCCACAAGCCCAAGACTAATGATAAGCTGAATCTAATAAGTTTGTTCTGCTTTGATTCGTATTTTGACTGTAGTCTAATTGTTTGTACCCTGCTCATGAAGCACCAAGGGTAGTGACGTTTCTTAGTCTTGATTGAGCTGTTGTCTAACCCAAACGAGCCATCTGTATTTCTTCACAAACTAATCCAGTTGAGACGATCCCAGGCCGTTCAAGCCGACAATCACAATTCCCAAGCTAGTACCTACTAATAATGTTGAACTTGTTAATGCCTATGACTATTTCTAATTGTCTATAATTGATCCATTTGTAAATTGATTCTTGATTGCTTGTACCCAATATATTCCTATTTTTATTGTTAAATGATGATCTATTGGGTTGATTTTCCCTTACAGATCCCTATTGTTCTTTATTATGAATATCCCTCACTGTGTCCTTTGGACTTATCCTTGTCCCCTAATTTTATCTTGATTTTTTCAGATAGGACTGAATATAAGCTTGGACTTTTCAGTCAGATTAGCAAATATAATTTTGTATTAGAATAGTCGTGTGTATTTTCTTATAGGCATACTTGGGCATGTTTTTGTAACCCTAGAGATGTTGTGATATGTTAGATCTGAGTTTGACATTTGCAAGGTATATATATTATGTTGAACATTTTAAAACTACTAATGGTATATACTTAGTACTTATGTTGTATGTTGTGGGATCACTAAAGCTTGTAAATAGTGTTTTGTGAAAGCTGATTAAGTTGAAGTATGCTGCTATCTCTAATAATTCTTATTTAAATTACTTAAGTTGAAATCCTCTTCTACTTCTGATAAGTTCGAAATGTTTCTTTGATTGGTTAATTGATTGTTATGGGTCTTGTATTAAGACTGAACTGAATGGCACCTTAAGTAGGGGTCACCCTAAGAGAGGCGCTACATTTATCATAATGGAAATCAAATCATTTGCCAAATATGAACATTCATTATTGCTCAAATCTCATTCATAATCTTTTCTTAACCACGAAGAGGACTCTGATCCTATACAAGCTAATCAATTGTTAATCAATTGTTAACTTCTTAGTCTAGATATAATCCCGTACTTCCTACAGTTTCATCATGCATCAGCATAATACTTATTTTCCTAGGTCATCATCAACCTAAGCTCTAATACAACCTCTATAGCAACCCATCCAAGAGGTGCCTGCTTTTGGGCCGAGGTGCTACTTAAATCTTTTTCATAATAATTTAAATTCAAAACATATCTCTGAAGTTCAATCTCAATTCATAAGACTACACAACAACCCAAAATTTTACAACTCAAGCGATAGTCGTTTAACGTCGACTCAGAAGATCATTTCAGAGTGTGCAATATGTACAACCAAAAGCAATAAAATTTCAAAATCCAAGACACCCTACAAGAAGTGCAACATATATTCACATTCTAAAATCTCATAAATAACGACATATCTCAACTTAAGATAACAGTACACACCAACATTATATATAGGCTAAAACTCTTCCAAATGAGTTCAGTCCTATCCATAGTCTTAAATCCCATGGCCACCATCTGATGATATCCAAATGCCTACCATAAAAAGTTCTTTTGTGCAAAAATCAATTCTCATTCTACACTATTCAACCTATCTGAAAATATTTAAGAAATGTATAAGAGAATGAGTCTTAAGCATTCAGTAAGGTAAAAAATATAAAGCAATACATGGTTCTATCAAAGAATCAATAATTAAATAGAATTTAACAAGCATGAGTAAAAAAAATCAAGAAAAACATGATAATACCATAATTTGATGTCCCGTCATTTGGATAAAGAGTTTCGAGCATACAACGTATCCATACCTCAGTAACAATTAATGTCCTATTATTTCAAAGGTTTTGGTCTTACAAGTTATCCATGCACACAATAATGATTAATGTCCCATTCCAGGCTTACAGCTTATCTATGCACTCAGTAAGGATTAACATCTTGTTATTTTAAGAGTTTTGGGCTTACAACTTATCTAAGCACACAGCAAGGATTAACGTCCTATTATTTTAAGGATTTTAGGCTTACAGCTTATCTAAGCACACAACAATAATTAACGTCCCATTTCAAATTTATAGCTTATCCATGCACACAACAAGGATTAATGTCTCATTATTTCAAGGGTTCTGGGCTTACAGCTTATCCATGCACACAACAAGGATTAATGTCCCGTTATTTTAAGGGTTCTGGGCTTACAGCTTATCCATAGGCCTACTACTTATCTATGCACACAGTAAAGATTAATGTCCTATTATTTTAAGGGTTCTGAGCTTACCATTTATCTATGCACACAATAAGGATTAATGTCCTATTCCAGGCTTATAGCTTATCCATGCATACAACAAGGATTGTCATCCCATTACTTAACCAAGAGTTCTGGGTTTACAACTTATCCCTTACACATAGCAAGGATTAACATCGTGTTACATAACCAAAAGTTTCAGGCTTATAGCTTATTCTATGCATATAGCAGGGATTAATGTCTCGTTACTTAACCAAGAGTTTCAGGCTTATGGTTTATCCCATGTACACAGTAGAGATTAACATTCTGTTACTCCAATATAACAATCCCAAACTATAATAGATAACAAAATCAATGAATAACAAATAATTAGATAACAAACAGAAGGGAACAAGTGCTGAATGATATCAAGCACAAATCAAGACAAACGAAATGACAATAACAAGTATTAGATGGGAATGAATACAAAATAGATAACAATCAAAAAATTTGGGTGCTAGAATGGTCAATTTATTTGTGATCAGAATAGTTTCAAAACACAAGCCACTTAGGTGTACAATTCAGTTTCAAATAGAGTTTATAAATTTAGAGAACTTCACAAAGTTTGATTGAAAATAGTCATTTTCAAGAAGAATAGTACAATACCAAGCAATTTCAAATCAAAAGACCCTCATAGGGTTCAATAATCAACAACGATGATGGTAATCAGGATAGGTATCAAATCAGCAGAACTTAACGGGATCAACGATAGATATAGAATAACTCATACAAGGTAAAACCAACTAGTAGATTCTTCATCAGGGTGGCAATAATAAATAGAGTATAGTAATCAAGCAAATATCAACCCATATGAGGTTTATCAAAAAACTTTGATAGGTACAAGAGGTGCTAGATTGGCGAATTCTCACAATAATAACCTCAGTGATGAAGTTACAATATACTAATCCTCAGGGCCCAATCCTCCATCACCTATCTAAAAGAATAACTTTCCATCAAAATCTTTATCCAACCTTAACAATTGATGGAATTCGTAATCAAACTAATAAATGTCCAATCTAGGAAGTTATTTAACTAATATGTTGGTTTGGGTTTTGTTTCGATATTATCTCCATAAACATGCTATTCACGTCAGATATATAAAGCATTTATGGACTTCATCTAATACTGATAAAGTAATGCTACTAGATCGTGGTTACATAAAATTAGGGTTTATATCACTTAGTTAGCTATGAGATGTACGGCTCACATGAAATAATACTATTTTGGATTCACTAGGCTTAATTAATGATCAAGTATGTTATGTACTTATCTAGGGATGTCCTGATCGATCGTTTCTTTCATTTTCTTCAATAATACAATATTTTACAATGATTAGAACGTGTGCACATATACATGTAATTACATACACAAACAACTCCATTCTTATACCAATTTTTCACTAACGAAATAGAATCTCAACAATCAAAACCCATGCATGTAATCATTACAATGAGATGAAAATTCAATCCAATCACCGCCGTCGCTAAGAAACTTCACAACCACCACCAAAAGAAGCATTTCAGCTCAATAAACTAAAGCCCTCAACCAATTTTAGCAAACAACATCAAATCACCATCCAATTTCTACCTAAATGTTGGTTCGCCACCTCACGCGCACCGCATCAATTTAGCTAAATTTCATCATCGTTGCTGAACTATTTTGAAATCTGAAAGCACCGAGTTCCTAGAGTTGAGGTCTACAAAATCCATTCTCTACTTTCATTAATCAATCGCTGGAAACCTGCTCCTATCAAGCTCCGTCGTGGTCAACTTTCGGTCATAATTTTCACCACCATTCGCCGAACATTTCTATCTGTAAGTCGATGTTCTGAAGTCATAAAGTAGAGAGAAAGAAAATGGTTAGGTTGGATTTGTGTGTTGGGGTTCTACGAAGAGAATCACCACATAGAGAAAAAGAGTGAGAGTATGGCAAAGAAGAAAAAGATGGAATGGGGGTTGAATTGAAAATCTTGATATTTATAGGAGGGTACTTTTCTTAGTTATAGATTAACCCCAAGTTTCTTCGTTAGTATTCAATTAAGTCCAGGGGACTTTGATTGAATTAAATTTGGCCACAAATCTTAGTTAATGCCTAACATCGAACCCTTTGACTTGAAATATCTTACATGCAAACCCCAGTTGTTTTCAATTCTGGTTTAATTAGGTATTCAAAAACTACAAATTGGCCCCATGATTTTCAAAAGATGTTCAGTTAGGTTTTTCTAAATTCTCATTTTTTACCCCAAACTTTCTAGAATAATTAAACTGAGTAAAATTTCATAAATCAAAAATAAAATAGGTAATTAACATAAATCATGAAATAAGTAGGGGTGTTACAATTTCTATTGGTTGAATCTTTACTTATTTAAAATATTTTTTTATAAAAAAAATATTTTATTTCTCTTCAATAAATAAATTATTTATAAATGTTTTTTGTATATATAGTTAAAAATCAAAATTTCATTGCTTAGTAAATATTTTTACATAATTGATATATTTCATATAAGTAACTTATATTCACTTTGATAATATTAACAATCAAAGAGTAAATAAATATACAAAGTAATGAAATTATCTAATAAATTTGAGCTCCAACAAATATTAAATTATTTTTTATTTAAAGAGTGAAACTTTTATTTTTAATTTAATTATACATTTTTATCTAGGAAAGCTTAAAATTTATCCAAAAAAGGTAGTTGACAACTATGTTATTCAAAAACAACAACCAAAGTTTCATATTTAATCATTTTTTTTTTGTATTTATTTAGATACAATCACATTATTTGTAGTTGAAGTAATATAATATTCAATTATTTATAATCAAAAAATTAATAGATAAATAAAATTATTCAATCACTTGATCAAATAAATTATTTTTATTTGTTAATTAAATAATTATTTTCTAAACAATTTCAAAAGTAAAATTAAAATACTTAACAAACTTGATTATCTCTTAACATCATGACTGACTTAAAAAGTTTACAACTTGTTTATTGCTTAAGAAGGAGATAAACAAATATTTATGTAAAATATCATACCACTACTTCTTTATTAAAGAGTTAGAAGTTTGAGAAATGAAAAATCATAAATTAATTGATATGCAGGTCCTCAATTTATCTATATTTTTAAAATTTAATTACTTTTACAATAATATTTTTAGATATATAAAATATTTTTATATAATATTTCATAGAGAGAGAGAGAGAGAGAGAGAGAGAGAGAGAGAGAATATATAATAAATAATTTCATTGAAGAATTTATTTCAAATATAAACAGTTACTTCTACAACAATTATAAACTCTGAACTTTATTTTTATATTATGAATTTAAATCATTTTAGTTTTTCTGCATTATAATAATAGAGAACTCATTTTCAATTATTTGAAACAATTTTTTTTATATGGGACATATATAGTTCACATAATTGAAAATTTTCAAAAGTTTTATAAATGACTACTTAAATTGTAAATGATATCAATTTTTATATTTTTCAATATATTTAATTGCACTATTTTATAATTATATTGTGTATGTTTATTTTACTATTTTTGCTTATAATAATTCATAAAATATTTTTTATATGGACTAATGATGCGAGATCAAAAAAATTTGATTCGAAGTAAGTATTGATTTAACTATTTGTAATTTTTATATTCTAATTATAAAAGAAACATATGAGAGATTGATATTTTGTTTTAAACTAAATACTGAAAATTTACCTATAATTTTATTCATGTACATGACATATGTTAATTGGTAATTTCAAAAATAATAAAATAACCACATATGTAAATAAAAATAAATAAATTTTACTAATCAAAGTTATATGGAATATTAAGAGATATTTTAGCTTATAAAAATTGTATATTACAACCTACTTATTGAATTAGTTATTAAATAATTAATAACCTAATGTAAGCTATTTTCATAGATAAAATACAAAAATATTATATATTTACTCTAACAAAAAATATTTAACATTTAAAATTCTCAAATATCATGAAAATTGTAACTATAACTTCCACATTATTAAGAAATCATACAAAAAAACTATATATTATAAAAAAAATATTTTCTTATTTATCATATTGAAATATGTATGTATAACTATATATAATATAAAAGGCGTATTTAGTAAAATGTTCTATGTTGCTTTTATTTTCTTAATTGTTTTATTTATTTTTCAAATTTTATCATTTTATAAATTTTTGTATATTTTAAAATCTTAGAGTAATCAATTCTTGATTTTATACAACTTACTTAAGTACAAATTATCTTCAAATATAATATTTGTAATTAAAATATTCATATTATTTTATTTAAATGGAAATAAATTTTCTTTCATTAAATGATAAAAATAATTATAATTCTTGTTTAATCACGTGAAGTAAAATAAATATTATCATAAAATAAATTATATAATCTTATAATCATTTTCAATTGATGATACTGGGCAAATGCTAGTTATTATATATAGTACAACTATGTGAGATCTATAATTGTGCAATTTTGATCAAATTCTGAATTATTAGAATTTTTAGTCTTTTTAATTAAATTTAAAAATTACTTTTTTTGTTATTAAATTTAATATTATTTATTCCTTTCAGAGATATCTAGATTTTTTAAAATATTTTCTGGATTAGAACTAATTATTTTTTATTTATGTCTAATACCAAAAAATAATTGCATTTTATCCACAAAATCTCTTTTATTTCCACTCTCAATATGTGGAAGATTCCTTGATTATTTGAATTGTATAGTTTGTGTTTGAATTGGGTTGCATTTTGGACTCTTGACCCAATAGACATCCGCATTTGAGTGGATCTTATCTACATTTAGAGGGAGTTGTAGTTCATTAGAACTCTTCCTTTTGAAGAAATGTGGATAGATAGTATTTATCTATATTCAGGAGGATAAGTCTCCCTTATGAGGGATAGACATTATTTATATCTCCTTTCATAGTCTTTGTTCGATTGGATTTTTGGAGCACTCGCCGATAAATTGACCCTTTTCCTAGGAGTTTAAGACACACAACTTAATTATTCACTCTCTTCACATCCTCTCTTTGTATTCTTCTCTCTCAATCTTTCCTAAATTGTCACCAAATTGTCTCCAAGGGTTTAAGATGCATAAGTTTGTGGAAGCTTTGGTAGCAATTCCACTACCGAAGTAGAGATTGAGAAAGCCACTTGAGATTAAAGAATATGGAGCTATACTTGGAGATGATTGACTCAAGAAACTTGAAGTCTACATATAGTCAGAGGCTTGTAGGTGAACTTTCGATCAAGAGGCTTGTAGGTGAGCTTTCGATCAAGGATGGTATTCACGAAACATTCACTGATTAAAAGGTAACATTGAACCATCCATGTTATTCTATATGGATCAAATAATTGTTATGTGCAATTACTTTCAATAGTCTCTTATCTTTAATAACTAATTTATATCTATATAACTATATGTAGAGTGCTTTGAAAGTTATTTTATGAATATTCTTAGTTTCTAGCATTTTTTCACTTTTTTTTTGTGTGCCTCTTTATTTTCTAGCATTTTTCCACTCTCTCTTGTTGTGTGCCTCTTTATTTCATTCTTCAAATTGTTTATTATTTTTTTGATTTTATTGTTCACTTTTTTATTTTATTTTATTTTATTTTTGTTTACTTTAGGTACATGATGGAAGAGATTTTTTGGATTTTAATGCTATAATTTTCTTTTCAACCATAAATAAAGTTTATCATTTAGCTTTCACTATTATTAAATTTGTAAACTTTTATATTTTGTTTTGTTTATTACCCAGTTTAAGTTATCAATTCATTTATTTAATTTTTTATTTTTAAATTCTATATTTTTTTTATTTAATTTTATAATTTTACAAGACCAGATGTATTAATTGCTCTTAATATTTTCTAATTTTATTTTATTTTTATTAGCCATATTTCTCTCTTCAATTATTGATAAATTTTTTCATTTAATTTTTATTTTATTTAAGTTATTATATGTTTAGTATCCTTTTGCTCTCCATTTGAACCAAGTTATTGATTTATTTGTTAAGTTTTGTAATTTTTTTTGCAAATTTTCTTTCTTTTTTTGTTCATCTAAGCTCATAATTTCATAGGATAAAATCTTCTTTGGTTTTAATATTTTTAAAATTTATTTTACTTTTTTAAATATTTATAATTTTAAAAGTATGTCATTTAATTTTTATTTTTTATCCATATGTATGTAATTATACATGCATAAGTATGTATCATTCAAATTCTTTTCAATTTTATATACCACTTCATCAATATATAACCTAAGATCCTTTTTGATCTATTTGAAAAAATTATGAGATGGTCATTTTAATAGAAAATATACCCATTAAGTTTTTATGTTTATTATATTGGAGATTATTTAGTCCATCAAAATATATACTTAATTTTTTTTATTTTTTTAAGTTTTGATTGTTTGGAAGGTTAACAACTTCCTTTGTTATTCAAATGCAATTTTTTTCTACTATTTGCGAAATATGATATGAAGATCCAATTATATTTATACAAAAAATTTGAGAATGAACATAATAATTTATTTTTTTATATTTTTATTTTGCATTCTAAATTCATCCTCATAACCTATCATTAATTTCTATTTTAAAATTGATTTTTAGTTTATAACTAAATTTTCAATTTACTATAATTTTAATTTTGTATTACTAATGTAAACTCTTTTCTTCTCTTAAGTATTTGATAACTAAGTTATGAGTCAAATTAAAAGGTTTCCATTAACTAATATACGGATATTGATTTTAATTTTATAATTATTTTATATTTGTATTTTTATTTTATCAGATTGTTCCAATTTTATAAAATAAAAATAAATATATAAAATAATATTAATTCTTATTTTTTTTATCTTTACTATCATAGTTTTGTCTTGGCTTACTTAATTTTTAATCAAAAATTAAAATTAAATAATATTTTTTTAAAAAACTATTGGCAACTAATATATTATCTAATTCCTTATATGTTAAGCTTTAACTTATATATCCTCATTGTCTTTTAAGTTTAAATTAATTTTAAAATATTATAATTTTAAAATTTTGCTAACAACTTTGAAGCCATCAATCTTGTGTTCTATATCATAATTTTTTTGTTTTTTCTATTAGTTTCTTATTGCATAATAATTTCTTCTTTTTAATGAAATATATAATCATATTCTTAGACTTTTATGTTTGAAAGTTTTGAATTTTTTTAGTCTCTCGCTGAATAATCTTGAAATTTATTTCCATGATATCATGTATATGAGATATATTTATATGTTCTAAGCTTTTAAATACTAAATTTTAAAGATTTAAATTTAATTTATCTTAACCATTTTTTGAAATAATATTTATTTTCACTAATTACTTGACTGTTTTTTGTGATATTTTTATTTTATATTATTATTTTTATTTATATTTATAATTCAATAATTACATTAATATATAATAATTTTAAAGAGCCCTACGCCAAATATACAGGTTAAGGTTTTGAATTGGGTCAATTAATTAAGTTGTTCCTTTTTGATTTGGCACAAGATCTTGAAGTCTAGATATCGAGCTCAATGTCCAAGTTGCCACTGCACATGATCTCGACTTCAAACTGATTATGCTCCGCACAAGTGATTTAGGTCTCTGACTTGACCACAAAAGCACACATCAAGCTAGCTGAGATAGTCCTCAATTAAGGCCCTCCAATGCCTAAGTTAGTGAACTGTTCAGGTGATCAAATGAGAGCTCAAATGTAAAAGATGGAAAAGATGAAACGATGATACTGTGCAAATTCTCCATTTTATAGGCATTAGTTGTCCTCTTCTATATGGATTGAGGTGGCAAGTTGTTGTTCCTTTGATTTATAACTTATCAATGGTTGATAATTGGGGTCACAACCTAGAGTGGGTCAAGGTCTTCTAGGTTGGTTCAAGACCCAAATAAAAAAGACACGGATCTTCATCTTATGAGGATATTTTGCTAAAACCAAGGGCAAATTGTTACTATTAGCTATTCTCATTAATTACCATTATCATTAATTCTACCACCTTTAAAGTGTATTAGTTCTTTTCTTTGTTATGGGGAATGAACCTATACACTATTGAAAGTAAGCGTTAGATCTTCTTAGCCATTCAATTTGGCTCTATTAATCTAGATTGTCGATGCCATCGTGGTAAGTGAACCATCATATCCTGTTGCTTATAAATACTTCCCAGGCGTCCCTAGGACTCCATTTTACTTCTTCACTTATTGTCTATTTCTTGCTCACATCCCCGATTTAGATCACGATCTAATTAACCATGAGCTAGTTTCCTCACTAGGTTCATTTTTTACCCAAGAATGAGTTCAAACTCAGGCTCTTCTTCTAGTAAGACTCCTAACCTTAGTCAGTTAGGATCGAGCAAAAGCAATCCTTTACCTTCAGGCCCAGAGGATGTTGATTCCCATTAGTTCTCTCTTCTTTCCAGCTTCTACACAATCCCACCTTCCGTTGGCCTATAGGATCCCGATCTTATGGTTGGTTCCCCAATAAGAGGATTACCTCTGTCTTTGCAAACGATTCAATTGTTGACCCCAAAGCTCAAGAATACTGCCTTGGCATGTCTCTCTAGATGGTCATAATTCCAAAATTTGGGGCTCTCAAAGTCTTTTAGGTCAGGTATAGATTCTTTATTTCCCCTAATTATGAAATAATTTTTCCAAATAAGCCAAATAGGATGTATTTTCCCTCTGAAAGCTATGCCACCTTCCATGTTGCTATGCTTAAAGTGGGTCTTAGATTCCCTACTCTTGACCTAATCTAGAATATCTTATTACAACTTGATATCTGTCTAGCCCAATTGGTTCCCAATGCAATAAGATATGTACTTTATTTTTACGTCTTAATGACCTATTTTTCAATTGAACCCTTTTTGGCTCACTTCTGGGTTTTGTATTCAATTACAACCTTAACCTAAACTAAGGAATACAAGTTATGTTATCTCACCATGAGGCCTATGTGTAAATTCCTTGCCAAGATCCCAACTTCTCTAGGTCATTGAATAAAGCGGTTTCTCTTCACCCAAGTACTTACCAATTTCCCTTGGCAATTTAGGTTTAAATGAAAGCATAATAAGCCCAAACCCTCTGTGTTTGATAAAGTTACTTGGGGAGAAGATTTCGTAGACCCCCTGACTGATAATTTGTATAAGGCTGATAAGCTCTTGAAACAAGAAATGCTGAAGATCGATGGCCTTTCTCTAGCCAATATTCAAGTTCAAAGATCTCTCAATGATAGTTCTTCTTGCCATTTATCGTTTTGCTTCCTTTTTTTCTCATTTTTTTATTTTTTTAACTTAACATCCTTTGTTCTTTTCCAACCATGTTGAGATGCGATCTCCGTATTTTTGACAAGATAAAAGCTCAGAAAGAAGCTTTGCTAGCTAAGGCTCAATTTTTTGAGCTTGTGCCCATTTTGCCCTCTCCAGCTCATATCTCGACTTCTAGCCAACAGGCTGAAGAGTTTACTCAACAAATGGAGGTTGTGCAACTATTGCACCATGATTCAACCCTACTCTTTGAATTTGAAGTAGCATAGGTTGAGAGCGTGCTCTTGAGGGAAAGAAATGCAAGCATAGTTCTAAAGACAAGAGCTAAAAGTGCTCTTCACCCAATCGTGAAGGTTTATGCTGCACAAAGAATCCAAATATTTTAAGAAAAAACTAAATAAACTAGCCCACACAACAACACAAGGATATAGACATGCATAGGATTCAGATTTAGAATAGGAAAATATCTAGGTGAAAGAAAAAAATTCAAAAAGTAAGAAAACTCCCTTCAACCATCAAACAAGCTTTTCACCGGTATAGCAAGATCACCACCAATGTTTCCTTAGATGGACTCCTTCATTTTAGCTAAAATTTTTACTAAACCTCATCAACCCTTTGAAGATCCTTAGTCCAAATTTTAGGCTGATTAGAATAATAGAGGTACTCCCAAAAGAAGTAAAAACCAATAGTCAGAAACTACTTTGGTCAAGAGCAGAAGCAATCAAAATAGATTGCCTCTAATGCAAATGTCCACACAACAAATCTATGGCCTATTCTATACGAAAAGGCTAGAAAATATGCAGAGAATAAGAGAAGAAAGACTGGGAATATTGAGGTAGAAGGAGGAGGGAGAATGAGAGAGTGATAGGAGGCTAACAATTTAAATTTCCATTACACAATATTGTTGGGAGAAAATCACACAAAATGTGCACACCTCACACACATCTAGCCAGTCACTCTGCCATATGTATATATGGGAGTGGTCAAACACCTCCCACAAGGAGGTGATGCCAAAAGTCCCTCGCTTAGGTGGCCACAAACTTGGTGATTAGTGGATTTAATTGAAGCACAAATTTCATCTAATGAAATATCTTGCAATTAAATTCTAATTCTTATCAAATGGACTCTTCATTTAATAATTCTCCAAACATTATCTCTCCAACTTAATTAAATTAAATACTTTAATTTAATTCATAATTATTTGACTTAACTCTTAAGTCAAAGTGCTTAACAATTTAATCTAGTCAAAATTAACTCAACTCTTAAATTAATTTTGACCAATTGATAGTCATGTGACATTAATTAATTAACATTTAATTAATTGATCTTAATTTAAATCTTAAATTGATCAAGCCAAAATGACTACAATTTTGCTTCCTCCAAAAGATGGTCATTAATTTTTCTAACTCTTAGAAAATTCTCATTCCTTCAATAGACCATGTTATTGGCCTTTGTGTGTGACCTATTAGATTTTACCATTCATTGTACATGAGCTCACAACTCCTTGTGACTTTTGGAATATCAAATATTCACTTTAGTTTAAACTCCTTTAAACTAAGTGACTCAATTCAATTAATCTCATTAATTGAAAAGTACATAATCTGCATGGTCGATGTCCAATCTCAAGCCCATGGATCCCAACTAATTGGCAAAAATGAATGCTTTTGAAGAATCATTCTAGCATTATGCGTACCATGTAAATATGGTCCTTTTGTCGCATATCTTCTAAAAGAGGTGGAGGGTAGGTTATTTATTAGCTCCCTAATAGCCTTAACACTATATTTCTATTATTAATGTTTGATTCCCTTTGTGACCTCATCTTTGGAAATACCTTCCCAAATTGTCATATCACCTTGTGCAAAAATTTCTTGGAATCGATCATTATAGAACATATAAGAGATGTACTCGCACTTCACAAAGAAGAGGAGTCAGATTCCATCTTAGATCTCACAAACCTCCATGCCAAGTAACTTATACCTAATCTCAACCCAAAAGACCTGCTAGGTGGTCAAAGAAGAGTCAAAGCATGAGGACCAGACACAAGTTTACCATGGAACCTTAGGTCAGAGGACTAATAATATGCACTAGTGTAAGCAGAAAAACTAGCTACTACCAACTTGACACTATGGCTATCTAGTGGATTCTCTGGTGGTCTTCATTGCCTTATTCTCTAACAAGCACCTACTAATATATACCCGTATCTCATATAGTTGCTCATGGAATGGAGCAATCTCCAACCTTTAAATTTATGAATCATTAGTGCAAGTCTATCTGGATCTTAGATGCTTTGTCTCATAAGATCCTATGACTTGGAAGATTTAAGATCACGACTATGTAAGACTTATTCCATGATCACCACCTAGTGTATACCAAGTCCCATAGTCTTGTATGATCTAAGAGCTTCATCCAAATGCAAGTGAAGTAAATAAAGAGCATAAGATAAAGATGGCTATATTATGAATATTAGCTGATCAAGATTATCTTACAAGGAAATAGTTTACAAGGCTAATCTAATTAGATTGTGGGGCACTATTTCTACAGTTCGAAGAAAGGGACCCACATGGAGCCAGTAACCAACCTTTCTTCTCCCAATGAGATTGAAATCCATGCTTGGTATGAGGCCATTCTAGCAGAAGCATATAATACAATACCATTAATTCATAATTTGCTAAAGACCTTTTTCGTCCAGCTCTAATCCCTAATTGGAAAATTACAATCTAGAAATCCATTCTCAAGTCTTGTGAGGAGCAGACCTCTTTCAAACTCTATAAGAGGTATTTGATGACCTAAGATTAAGCCATGCTCACTCCAACTAACTTAACAAAGTTAGAAGAGAATAAAGCTCACGCTATGATACTAGTATATCTTGACACCTAATTCATGTTCTCAAGTTATTATGCTATGTTGTTGGACTCTTTGTTTCTTCAAGGGATTACTTATCTCCACCAGATCACTCTACAATACTTTTATTAGAAAAATTGCTTCATTACTTAAGACAGAGAAGCTATGGGGCTCCAAGAAGCTAAGGTAGAACTCGAGGTTCACCTGAAGTCAACCTAGGAATACATCGATAGTAAGCTAGCTTTCCACAAAGAAAAGCTCAAGGATTGTGACAAAAAAATTCAAGAGCTTGAGCAAAAACTAGCTAAGATGAAAAAGTCCTTAGCATTTGAGAAGAAGGCCTCTTACAAGTAAGGGTATACTTAAGGTTAACAAATTTTTAGGAGTTCCTCAGAGTATCAAGAGCTAATCCAAAAGATACAACTGGATGACACTCGAGCTTTTAAGAAGTCCCATACCTTTGAGTCTTTGGTCAAGGAAAAAATAGCTGAGGACACCTTCATAGGGTTTTTGAAGTGCCAGGTTCAATTGACCAAACTGGAAGAGATCATAGATAGGTTTAACTTGAAGAAGTTTGATCACCCTAACGATGCTGACTTAAAAAACTATCCCACAACTGGCCTTTTGAATAAAGAGAAAGAGCTTGAAGATGAGTTTACATTCTTAGCTTTTGAAGACTTGGAAGATGCCGCCCAAAAAGCATTAGAATAGAATGAGATCCCAACTGGATCTTCTGTTGTTGCCGATATTGGGGGTAATAATAAAGCTGATGAAACTATTGTCGATGCCAGGGGCTTAGAGCCATGAAGCAGGAACTCCAAACTTTCAATTCTCTTTTACTTTTTCACTTAGTTTATAAGTTCTTATTTGAAAGCCTAGGCTAGAGATCGTTTGATGCTTTCTTTCCATGTAAACTTGAGCCAGGACATTAATAAGTATTTGTAAGTGAATATTTGTAATTGAAATCCATATTTGTAATCAAAATTTGATCCAAGTATGTGGGTTCATTTAATCAAAGTTCCTGGTTTCTTTTTAGTTCTACGTATCTCTCTCAGATTAATAAAAGTCTTGTAACCTAGCAAAGATCTATTTTAATTTGGGACCCTCTAACTTTCCCACATGATCTATTTCAATCAAGATCATGTGCAAATCTTACGAAGTCTCTATGAGATCTATCAAGAATTAGATTTCATCTAATTCTACTAAAATCCTTAACCGTGATCCTACACAGGACTTGTTCAGATCTTGCCAAGACCATGTTTAGATCTTATAAGATTAGTTCCTATGGGATCTTACTTAGACGAGATCTCACCTAAATCTCATTAAGATCTCTGTTAGATGAGATCTTGCATTGATCTTTATTAAGATCTCTCTTAGATAAGATCTTATCTAAATCCTATGAGGACTTTCTTAGATGATACCTTACACAAATCTCCATTGTGATCTCTATTAGATGAGATCTTGTCTAGATCTTATGTGTTCTTGCTTAAATGTGATCTTGAGTAGATCTCTGTTAAGATATCTGTTAGATGAGATCTTGCTCAAATCTTATGAGATCTTAATTAGAAGAGATCTTGTGTTGATCTCTATTAAGATCTCTCTTAGGTGAGATCTTGTCCAAATCCTATGAGATGTTTCTATGATAAGATTTTGTATAGATCTAGGTGAGATCTCTTCTGGATGAGATCTTGCTCAGATTTACTAAGATTTTTCTATGAAGATCATACACAGATCGTTGATGAGATCTCTTCTAGACAAGATCTTGTTTAGATCTATTAAGATCCTTCTGTGAAGATCTTGCTCTGATCTATTAGGTTTTTTTTGTGATAAAATCTTACATAAATCTTGGCGAGATCTCTTTTAGATAAAATCTTGCTCAAATCTACTATGATTTGTGAAAATCTTGCACAAATCTTTAGTGAGATCTCTTCTTGATGATATCTTGCTTAAATCTATGAGATCCTTCTGTAAAGATCATGCACAGATCTTTGATGAGATCTCTTTTGGATGAAATTTTCTTTAGATCTATTGAGATCCATCTATGAAGATCTTGCACAAATCTTCGATGAGATCTTGCTATGAAATATTAATATCTTTCCATGATATGACTTTACATAGATCTTGGTGAGATCTCTTTTGTATGGGATCTTGCTCAAAGCTATTGAGATCCTTTTGTGAAGATCTTTGGTGAGATCTCTTCTTAGTATAATCTTACTTAGAACTATTAAGATCTTTCTACAAGTCTTATGAGATCCCACTTGATAGAGATCTCACTTAGATCTTCAAGATCTTTTTAAGGTCATTTTAGATCTTTTTCAGATCATTCCAAATCATTTGAGATCTTTTGTCAACTCTTCCTGGTTATAATTTGAGATCTTTTTGAGCCCTTAGATTTATTACTTCTGAGCTCCTCTAAGATTACTCTAGGACCTTTCAATTTTTAGATCCTTTGTGGAGTCTTTTCTAGATGATATATGAGTTTAAGGTTTTTAGAACTTGTTTCTTTTTTATTTCTTAATTTGGGTAGCTAAATTTATCTTAGCATAAGAAAAGAAAGAGAAATGTAAATAAATCTTTATGCCCTTATCAAGAGCATAGAATAATTAACTCTATTACTTAGAATTTTAAACAAGAGCAAATGCATCAAAATAAGAGCTTAGATGCCTTAGTAGTACAAACTTAATTTTTATATTTTAAGCATAGAATTTTTTCAATTATACCTTCTTAATGGAGACTCACTGCGATCTCTTGTAAATCTCAACCTCGTGTACCTCTGATCATTTTAGGATCTTGAAACATCCTTTATCCACTCATGGTCTTTCATATTATTTATCTCTTCCTTATGAATATAGCTTCACACTATCTTTATTAACTATTCCATATCTGTCGATGCTACTCTGGCTAGAGCTAATGTAAATATCATTTCTTGAGCCCATGGATAAGCATGGTAGTGATCATATCAATGCACGAATCTTACACCTCAAGCATCTCAAAGTCTCATTATCTGTTTGTTGTATGGTGAACAAATATGTCACTGACCTCTTAGCCTTCTTCTTGCTGATGAATTGATGCAAAAATTTTCTTATGTGCTGGTCATACGAATCCTAAGGACTTGACCCATAAACCAATTTTAGGCTCTCCCACTTGATGTAGTATGAAGATCTTTGCATTCATAGCATCAAAGGTTGGGGTTGCTTGTAAGTGGGATCATCCTAGTTCAGCATTATTAGTTTTCCCCTTGATGCATCTTTTCTTTTATAAACATTGGGCAAATAGTCTAGCCATCGAGTAGCCTTACTCCGTATTTTATTTGAGTTTGCCATTTCTTCGCCCCTTGAGAACTTAAGACCTTGCACACATTTAACCAACGATGGTCCCAATCTTTTATCCTAAAACAATGGTCTATTGGCTAGAGTTAGGGCCACCTAAGTGGGAGTTGCCACTATAACTTAAGCTATATGTTTATGTTTCTCCTAAAACCTTTAGCTCATTTCCAAAACCAGCCACTCTAAATCCCCTCTACTCATTTGAATGACTTGAGCCCCACTAGGGTCTTGCATCAATGTTCCTTGCCCTAGCTCCACTTGAGCATTTTCAGGGTATTATGACTGCAAGAGGTGTAGGAGATATGGGTGAGATTGATAGTGATGGATATATCAGCAATATGGGGATTGGAGTGTCTAGCGATCATCCCAGAGTTTTATTCATAACTAACTATTCACTCTTACTATTGGTGAATCAAATCAAAGTTCCCACTAATGGCACCAATTGATGTGGCATGGGATCTTGAAGTGTAGATGTCGAGCTTAAAGTCCAAGTTAACCTTACTCACAATCTTAACCTTGAACTAGATCATGCTTGGCATAAATGATTTGGGTTTTTGACCGACTACAAGAGCACATGTTAGGCTAGTTGAGATTACCTTCTGCTAAGGCCCTTGAATGCCTAAGTTAATGAACTAGTGAGGTGATCAAATAAAAGCTCAAATGTAAGGTCAATAACTCAAGTTATAGATGGAAAAGATAACACGACCTAATACTGTGTAATTTCTTTGTCTTATAGGCATTAGTTGTCCTTTTCTGTACGAATCTAGGTGGCAAGTTGCTATTCCTTAAATCCATAAACTATCAACGATTGATAATTCAGGTCATGAGCTGGAGCGAGTCAAGTTCTTTCGGGTTGGTTCAAGACCCAAATAAAAAGGTGTGGATTTTCACCTTGTTAGGGTATTTTTGCTAAAATTGAGGGACAGATCGGTCCTAGTTTCCATTCTCATTAATTACCATCATCACTTTCCTAATTATCAATTGAACTTTATATGTATGCTTCAAATGAAATAGTTTTTCAATTTTTTATTTCCATCTCAACGATAAATTTTAGCAAGTTCGTCTTAATATACAAAAGAGTCCTAAATGTCAATATTAGAATCATGCATTTTTTTCCCCAATGAATATAGGAAAAACAAAAAGTCAATTCCACTCGAACAATAAATATACACAAATATAATTTAGTCACTCTCCTATACCATAGGGAAGTCATATTCTGAATTTTTTGGTTCATATTTGTGATATGATGTTGAAAGAAACAAGTTACTAAAGTAGGAGATCTAAATCATATAAACTGCAATGTATATATTCAGGTATTAGTGTACGTACATTAAACAATTAATAATCTACCTCGAATCCAATTGATATGATATCAAGAAAACTACATTATGCTTGATAGGGATGAAAATCAATCTAGAATAGTATAAGTTGTTGTATAAGAAAATTTCACTTGTTCGATTAGAGAAAATAGTTGCGAGGGGATGAAAATAAAAGGATAAGAAACCCTTCCAAGCACAGTTTTGCATAGTTTCTGGGAAGAATAAGCGAAAATATAAAGTTGAAAAGATAAAAAGATCCTCTATTTTCTCAATGTTATATGATTCCTTAAGCATGAAAAGGGAGAAAAAGAACAAAGCTCAGTAAAAAAAGAAAATCATTAAATAGTAACAACACATAAATTACTTTTTACTTCCTATCTTATTTTCCTTCTACCAAATATGGGAAGCATTTATAATTTACTTTCTTGTGGATCATACAAAACAACTCTAACAAAACAAATAATTCACTTAATTCAATGTTGTTTTGGTTATCCTGAGAAAAATGTTATGGGAAAATTTATTTAACGAGTGGGATTGAGGAATGTGGTGTATATTTGGTTTTATTCTGAAAGGTAGTTAGAGATTATCTTGAAAGAAATTGTGGTGTTTGGTTTTGTTTTAGGGGAAACCACTATCTATTATATGTGTATGTGTGAATATAAAAAATTGTAAATAATTAATTTGATTTTCATTGGATTAGAATGGTCAAAATAGGTTCTTATATTACTTTTTTTATATGAATAATTTAATAAGTGCATATATATGTGTGTATTTGTGTAATTGTGGTGCTCCACATGAGAACTGGCTAAGGGAGAATAATGAAAACTATATTCACAAAAAAGAACAATTACAGTGTTTGCATATGTACATTACTAGCTAATAAATGCTAATTGAATACTAACTAACTAGTGCTAACGCTAACAAACTGCTGACAGTTAATGAGCTAACAAGCAATAATTAAGCAACCTATTAAGTCCCTATTATTATTAATTTTAATATCATATGTAAGACTTAATGAATAATTTTTTTGTTTAAAAAATTATAATTTCTTTGCTAATTCATGAAAATTTGGAATTGCAGAAATACAAGTGGAGAATTAATAAGGGGACAAATTGATACAAATTCGTTGGAATGCTAAGAAGATGACACCTCATGATCTAATTAAGGATGGGTACAAGTGTCCTTCTATTTATTTGAGTCATATTATAATTAGAAGACTCTAATAATTAGTTATAAATAGGCCTTTTAGACACTTAATCATAGGATTAGATTTGGATTTTCTATTTTGCAGATTAAAAGTATTGCAAAAATTCGGCATTTGGGGGAGGACAAGTGGAGATTAGATGCATCTAGGAATAGAGTTTCTTCTTCAGTTTTTGATTTTCTTTTTAATTCTGAATTTGAGACAATGTTTTGTCTCATTCATATTTTATTTGACAATTCAATTGTGAACTAATTCATTATTCTAGAATTATGATGGATTCTTTTGAACAAATTGATGCATGATTTTCTTCAATGAAATTAGTGACACTTAAGGTTATTTCTTCTATTGTGTGCTTTTTTTATTTGATTGTCTAATCAATAGTCAAGTGCATCTTTAAACCATAAAGGAGTCTTGGAAAAGAGAATCTAGAGATTGATTGATAATAGAAGACCTTAGGATTAATTATTCAAACTGATGAATTAAATAATTTGTGATAGGATAGGAATATACTTGTTTGCCCTAGGGAGTTAGTAAAGTGGTATGACCTTATCCATATTTTAGTTAATTCACATAGGAATATAGTGAATTGAATAAATTAGGAATTTGATTGTCGGTAATTTGGAAGAATCCCATAATTGTAGAAGACTAAAGACTAATAACCTATTATTAATTTCATATGGAGAAAATTATGTAATCAAGTCATTTGATTGATGAATTCATAATTCTAGGCTTCTATATCTTGGAGGAAATCTTAATCAGTATTCTTTTTCTTATTTTCATTAGTTTAGTTTTAATTCCTACATAATTGATTTTTGTTTGAATAATACACATGTGTAACAAATTAGTAATTAGTAGCAAATAAATTAGTTCCTCATGGGATTGACACTCTTCTCATCACTTTATTACTTGTTGTGACATCTGCACTTACATATTTGTTTGCATTATTTATTTTGCACAACCAACAAACTTTTGGCGTTGTTGCTGAGGAACTAAAATTACTTTGTTTTTGCTAATATTAATTTTAAATGCCAAGTTCTAGTTCAAACTTTTTTTTTTACTTATGTGTTTATTTATTTTTGTTTGTTTATTTCAAGCAAATGAGGATACTGCTGAAATGGCCAAAAAAGATAGGGAATTATGTTATCCCACAAATTCAAAGCTTTCAGATAGGAATTGCTAGACCATATGATCAAGCCAAAAATTTTGAGATCAAGCCTGCTTTCGTTCAGATGATACTGAGGTTAATACAATTTGGGGGGCCTCCAATAGAAGATCCGAATGCTCATCTAGCAAATATTTGGGAGATTTTTTATACCTTCAAATATAATGGATTTTCTGATGATGCAATCCGAATGAGGTTATTTTTATTTCACTAAAGGACAAAGCAAAGAGTTGGTTATCTCTTTGCCATTGTGCTCTATTGTCACTTGGGAGGATTTAGTGCAAAGATTCTTTGTTAAATTTTTCCCACCATCACGAATAGTCAAGTTGAGGAGTGACATTACTTCCTTTGTCCAATTTAACTAGGAAGCATTTTATGAGGCATGGAAAAGATGCAAGAAGATGCCCTCATCATGGATTGAGAAAAGTGGCTTTAAGTGCAGGCATTCTACAGTGGAGTATCCGTACGAACAAGAGCAATAATTATTGTTGTTGCAAGAGGTACACTTATGAGAAAAAAGATTGTGGAAATATTTGAGTTATTTGAAGAGATTGCAGTGAATAGTTATCAGTGGCCAACTAATAGATTAACTCAACTAATGAAAACTGTAGGAATCTTTGAGGTAAAAGCTACTACATCTTTAACTGCACAGTTAGAAACTTTAACAAAAAAGATAGACCTGCTTGCAAGTACTATACCCCAGCTAGTGTAACAAATTCAAGCATTAGAGCCCAATTTATTACTTGCAATAATTGCAGGGATGTGCATTCAAATGATCAGTGTCAGCATACATTGGAATCAGTTGAAAGCAAGTAAGGTACTAAGATCTAATATCAAAACTTCAAAATAAGAAATTAACTAGTTCCTACAAGCTAAACAAGGATCTAATCATGCTTAGGATTCAAATTTAGACAGAGGAATACTTTGAAGAGTAAATACAAGGAGTAGCAAGTGAACACTTCACTGGTTCTAGAATCTATCTACTATTAGCGCAATGAGAAGATTGTGATAATCTCCCTAGACAATCACCTCAAAAAATTATGAAATAATATCTGGAGTTTTATAACACCTTGATAAATGTCCAATTAAAATTTCAGATCAATTCTCCATCTAGAACTCCCTAAAGAGAATCACCAAGTCAAACTCTATACAGGTGGATCTCTAGAAACAAGCAAGTCACACACCTTGCCACTATTGTAATGATCCACACACCAATGAGATCTTTCTAAATCTCTAGTTTATGAGCTAGAGTAAGACTACATATTTGCTAATGGTGGAGGCCAAATTTAGGCAGGAAGAAGATGAAGGAAGCTTAGCTTTCAATACATGAATGCTAGCTTGTAAATGGTTTTGGAGGGAAAAGTAGAATCTAATTCTTCACCCCAAATGTGATATGCATGACCTCCTCTCTCTATATCTATAGATAGATGCTAAAAATATGTGATTCCAAGTTGGCATCACAAAATACATTGGGGGGGGGGATGTCCAAATGGGGGTTGCCAAGGTGGCAAATTTGAATCCAAATCTTATTTGAATTTCATTTGCATCTTAAATACATTTGGAATCTCATTTCAAGTTAATTAAGATGCTAATTCAAATTTTATTTGAATTTTACCTCCAAAATTCATTCTTCCCAATTAATTAAATTAAACTCTTTAATTTAATTAATTATCCTTTGATTTAACTCTTTAAGTCAAACTGGCTTAACTCCTTAAGCTAAGTTTGTTAACTTAACTCTTTAAGTTAACTTGACCAATTGATGGTCATATTGGCACCAAATAATTAACTCCTTAATTATTGGTCTAATTTAGCTCTTACAATAGTTAATTAATTTAACACTTAAATTAATCAAATCAAAATTGACCCTCAAACTTGGTACCAAAAATCGGTCCACTAGGTGAGATCATTTTCTAATACCTTAGAAAATTCTGTCCATTAATTAGGTAGCTAATTGGATATTATGTGTGACCCAATAGGTTCTACCATTCATTGGACATGGGCTTACAACTCCTTATCACTTTTGAATATCTTATATTCATTCTAGTTTAAAACTCTTTTAAACTAGTCGACTCAATTTAATTAATCTCATTAATTGAATAGTATCCAATCTCCATGTTCGATGTCCATCCTCAACCCACGAAGCCCAACTAATTGGCTTAAATAAATATTTTGTAGAACCCTCATCGCTCTACGCATACCACGCAAATATGGTCCTTCCATGTCTTATCTCCTGAAAGAAGCTTAGGGCCAAATATTTGTCGGCACCCTAATAGCCTCGATACTATATCTCTATTCTTAATGTTTGATCCTTGTTGTGTGACCTCACCTTTAGAAAACTCCTTTTCCAAATTGTCACACCACCTTGCATGAGGATCTCTAGGAATTGATCATCATATAACATATAGGAGATATACTTACCTTTATAACTACGAGGAGTCAAATTCCATCTTGAATCTCACAAACCGCCATGCCAGGTAGCTTATATCCAATCTCAACCCAAAAGACCTACTAGGTGGTCAAGGAAAATTCTTAACATGAGGACTAGACATAAGGTTACGATGGATCCTCAAGTTAATGGACTAATAATATGCATTAGTGTAAGTAGGAGAACTAGCCATTACCAACTTGCCACTACGGGTATCTAGTAGATTCTCCGATAAGTCGTTAATATCTTATTCTTTGATAAGCACCCATTAACATGTACCTGCATCTCATACAGTTGCTCATAGAATAGAGCAATCTCTAATCCTTAAATTTATGCATTGTTAGTGCAAGTCTATCCGGATCTTAGATGCCTCATCTTTAAAGATCCCATAGTTTGGAAAATTTAAGATCATGACCATGTGAGGTTTATTCCATAGTCACTAAACCAAATCCCACAAACATGGGTGATCTAAGGGCTTTATCCAAATGCTAGTGAAGTGAAATAAAGTATAAGATAAAAGTGGCCATATTAAGAATATCATTCAATCAAAATTATTTTACAAGAAAATAGTTTATACAAGGCCAATCTCATTGGCTTGCAGAGCACTATTCCAATAATCTCCTACTTACCCTAAAGCCAATGCCTTGTAGCCTAGAGACCCATCTTTATAAGATTTCCTCCAAATACTTTTAGCTTTTTAGGGATTTATACAGTGGTTCTGCTATGTTCTCTTCTGAGGTAACTTTCATCCACATAGTTGTCACCTCTATCAATTGATATCATATATCAAATAATAATGCATTTAATGTGTTTGGATCACTGATGCGATCTTGGCTCAAGTTCTAAGTTGTCTTCTAAAGACAATTGCAGGCCTATGCACGCTAAGCACTATATCCCTTGGATAAAGTTTTTTTATCCAAACACTTTTCTTCATGGTTTCCAAAACCACAATGTATTTCACCTTAGTGGTTATCTAAGCCATGGTGTCTAATTGGAACTCTTTCAACATACCACGCCACCATTAAGGTAAAATATGTATCCAAAAGTAGATATTAGGTCACCTACATTTGAATGAAAACTAAAATCCAAAAACTTCATGAGTTTCATTATTCTATTGTCATATACCAAAAATAAGTCTTTAATCCTTCTCAAGGATTATTTTAACAGCCTTCCAATGACAATTACTAAGATTGGATTGGAACCTACTCATAATGCTTAGCGAGTGTGCCATATTTGATCTTGTACATTGAACAGCATACAAATTTGCTCTATGTAATGGAAGCATAAGGTATATGCAACATTCTATGTCTCTCGTTGACACTTTAAGAGGCTATAGACTTGGAGAGATGAAGATCACATCCCAAAAGGAGGAATACCCTAATAGATTCTTCCATACTAAACCTCTTTAGTATTTTGTTCAATGTATGGAATTTGGGAAAGCCCCAGCATCCTCCTTAATCTATCTCTATAGATAGATATTCCCAATACATAGTATGCCTCCCCAAAACCTTTATGGAGAATTGTGTAGATAACCATATTTTAGTACACTCTAACATTTCTACCTCATTTTCAATGAGAAAGATGTCATCGACATAAAGTATAATAAACTGTATACTACTCCCACTAGCCCTCTTATACACATAAGGTTCATACACCATTTTGACAAAGCCAAACAATTTGTCTATCTTATCAAAAATGTATATTCCAAGTTCGGGATGCTAATTAGAGTTGATAAATGAATGTCTGTAGTTTGCAAACCTTTTGCTCACTCTCTTTGGATGTAAAACCTTGTAGTTACTCCATATGAATTTCTTCTTCAATGTCACCATTAAGAAAAGTAGTTTTCACATTCATTTGTCATATCTCATAGTCATAATATACAGCTACTGCAAGTAGAATTGGAACGGACTTAGGCATAACGACCGGTGAAAAGGTTTCCTCAAAATCAATGCCAGGTCTTTGAGTATAACCTTTTGCCACTAGTTGCGCCATAAAAGTCATCACTTCTTTATCTACCCCAAGCTTTCACTTATAGATCTATTTGCAACCAATGAGAACTATTCCCTTTGGTAGATCTACCAAAGTCTATACTTTGTTTAAGTATATGAGTCCATTTTAGATCTCATGGCCTCAAGCCAACGTCTTGAATCTATGTTTAACATAACTTCCTTGCAGGTCTTTGAATCTCTATCATATTAACCTATCTCATGAAGAAATTTAAAGTTTTTAGATTACTTCTTGATCCAATCCTACCTTCTCAGAGGTTGTGTATGAGGTACTCTGATATTTATTTATTTCTACTACTTGTGGGATTTATTAATCATCTTGAACTTCATCAAGTTCAATGATAATACCTTTTCTATATGATAGAAAATCCTTTTCCAAAAAAGTGGCATTTCTCGAAACAAACACCATTTGTTCTAAGGAATCATAGAAGTAATAACTTATAGACTCTCTTGGGTATCCCACAAACTTGCACAAGATAGATTTGCTATCCAACTTATCTTTCATTGTCCGTCTCATATAGATGGGAGATCCTTAAACCTTTAGATAGTGGTAAGAGGGTGCTTTGCCATGCCATATCTCATATGGTATTTTTTGCACCAACTTTGAAGGTACTACTCTTAGTAACTTCGCTATCATCATTAAGGCGTATTCTCAAAAGGATATAAGCATATTGGAGAAGCCTATTATGGAATGTTCCATGTACAATAAGGTATGATTTCTTCTCTCAGCTACTCTATTGAGTTGGAGTGTGCCAAATGGAGTCCATTGAGAGAGAATTCCGTTCTTCTTTAGATAATCTAAGAATTTGGTACTTAAGTATTCTCTCCATTAATCCAATTGAAGAGCTTTAATACTAAGTCTCTTTTGCTTTTCTACTTTACTTCTAAACACTTTGAACTTTTGAAAGACCTTGAACTTATATGTCATAAGATACACATATCCGTGTCGACTATAATCATCAGTGAAGGTAATGAAGTAAGAATAGCCACCTCTCCCACTTACTCTTAGAGGTCCACAAATATCCATATGGATCAAATCTAAAGGATTCGTGGAGGGCTCCATTTGTCCTACAAAGGAGCCTTGGTCATTTATCCCTTCAAATAAGATTTACTAGTAGGAAGGTCCTCAATGCAATAACATTTAGTGCTTTGAGAGCTTATAAGTTATTTATCCTAATGTTTGGAGATATGAACAAGTCTTACATGTCATAAAATGGCATATTCTTGGATATCTAATTTTCTTACTTAGTTGAAAGTGCATTAGTGATGGTTGAGAATCCAACATGTGCAATCCTTTGTTAAGTGTACTAACAGCAATTAAAGAACCTATTCTTTAATGCATTTAATCTCTCATTTGATGTAAAAGGACCAAATCTTTCACTATCCAAAATAGAAATTGAAATAGTGTTCTTAACAATATATGGTACTTTATGACAAAGGTCCAATACAAGTATGGAATTCTCTAGGTCTAACTTATTGTATACCTTCGGTGATGGTCACAACTCTTACTCCTTAGTTAAGGTGGTGGATCATATCCACATCACTTTGTTCTTTTCTTCATAACAACTTACAAAGAAAAAAACCACATATGATATCATACATCCATGAGGAAGAATTTATCCTAAAATGCACTTCAATAAAGTTCATACCCTTCTTAAGGGTTGCAAGGCAATCTTAGAAAATAGCATCCAGTGGCCTATTTTGCCAAAGTAGAAACAAATAGCACTGACTATTTTCTCTATTATCTTCTTAACTCCTCTAGATACCATTGATAGTTGTTTTCCCTTTGAGAAAGAACATTTCTTCCTTTTACCTCATTTTCTAGTACCCTTAAGGTCCATAAACTTGTAGGAGGAAACAAGTGTCAAAGGTTTGCCCTTATCATGGTAGTTTCCTTCTAGATCAACACTTTGATCAATAAAACATGACAAGGATGTGAGGATCAAATCCTCATGGAGATCATTGTCCATCACTACATCTAAGTAGAAAGAAGCTTCCCTAAGCCCAATCATCTTTAGACAGTAGTTGATGACACATGACTTCATATCCATCCTAGCTTGAAAAGTCTCCTTTGACAACATAAACGTCTCATACCTTATTTGCTTTACAATTCTTTGTAAAGTTTAACCAAGGTTCTATTTATGTGTCCTTAAGACTTTTGAAGTTTGCAGACGCCATCATGAGATTAAGGGATAGGACAATCCTATGCCCAATTCATGAACTTTTCATGTGTCTTTAGATCTACATTAATCCCAAAGGGATTAGGAGTGCCATGATATAAGACCTATATCCGCTTCTTAGAATTTAGAATGATTATCGAGGTTATGTTAATCATGGAAGTTTGGCCCAATTAGTTTATTGGTTTCCAAAATATTGTTGAGTGGAATTTTAGCCATTCTTAAGATATCACAAATCCTAAAAGGCGAAAAAGAGAATATGCATGTGATTGAATTTGATATTAAAGCATGTTCATGGTCTTTTAAGCATGTTTTTCTCCTAGTATTTTATCAAATTCTTCACCCCCAATAAGAATTCAAAAAATCAAAATTTTTAGTGAGAATTAAGACCCCAATGACTTACCAATGGACCCTCATGATCGGGTGACATCTACAAGCAATCAAAGGCAAGCAACATTTGGTAATTGCATCTTATGCAACTCTTGATATATTTTATCTCAATTTTCATATAGACCCACGTGATCATGTGCCATCTACATTACTAAGTGTCAAGTTAAACCTACCAATCAAACTTTATCTCAAAACGGCCTCATGACATCCCCTATGAAAGAGTGCCAATGAGTGAGGGTTCCCAAGTCAAAGGTGTATCTTATGCTAAATGTATGCTCATAGTTTTTCTCCTAAGTGTGACTCCCATGACCAAGTACCATCACACAAAATTGATAGTATCATCATGGCACACACTAATGGTGGAAGGCTTAGATTAATTAAAACTCTTTTAACTTGTATTCATTTTGACTTAATATTTGAAAAGCACTTAGACATTCTAAGTGGAGAGATTTTTCTTGGAAAGATCTCATCATTTTTATCTTCTTATTTAAATTCTCTCTATCCTAATCATGTATCTCATACATTGATAGGATATGAAAGGCGTAGATAAGTAAATGCACCTAGCACGCTCTAGGGTGGGATGACCACGAGCCTAACCAAGTGATGCATTTAGAGCCATAGGCGCATCACTTTGGTTGATTTTAAGTAGGTTGATTAAACCAAACTATTACATAAGTGTATTCCATACATTCATAGGTCTTCAAGAGGTCTCCATGCCACCAATGGACTTCTTACTCCACGCAATATTTAGATGAAATGAAAATCCTCACTCCTGGTGATTCTACTCTCATAACATTTACAAGATAGAACATGAGGCATGCAAGCCCCATTTAATACAACTCATTTCAACAACTTTGAAGCAAATAAAATAAATATTAAAGGCTTATGATCATCCCCATTCATTCATCATTCATTCAACAATTAAATGAACAATAAATAAATCTAGAATTAACAATTAATTCCAATAATTAAATACTTATCTCATAATAAAAAATTGAACCAAGCATAACTCTTATGCCACAAGTTGGGAATCAACTTTGACAAGTTTTAAAAAGCAACAAAATTGTCAAACATCATTTTGAGGACTTGCACAATACATGTGCATCCATAGCATATGATTTGACATTATTTTTAGCCACTTAAGGAGCCCCAAAATTGACTCAAGACTTGATCAACCCCTTACCGACCACTGTTGGCCAAGCTAAAGCGTGCCACTGCCTTGGTGGCATGCTCAAAGTTGGCCAGCTGCCTTTATTTTAGGGTCAAAGGCTAGTTAAGCCATTTTTTAGTTCAACTTTTGCACACCAAAAATTATAGAACATCTTCTAAACATTAAATCACGTATTATGAATCAATTTCCATATTTGAAACTCATTTCAAAACTGAAAATTGAAGTGCTCAAACACGCTTCAAAAATTCAAGTTTAAGTGAGAGTCAAATTCTCCAAAAAAACTCCAACAAAACTCCAATCTCATTGGATCCAAAATTGACCAAAACTCTTTCAACCATGAATCAATATGCTATATCAACTTATAACATCAATTAACGCCAAATCAACATTCAAAATTAATGGCTATGAATTAAAACATATTAACTACATGAATTAACTCTTAAATCACATAATAGCATACTTTTAATTCATCAATCAAGGAGCCACACACAATATCAACTAAATACTCCAATCCATTAATTGAATCAAGAATGTGGAAATCTAAATTAATCCATCACAAGAATCAATCAACCAAATAAAATCCAAAGGAAGCATGATTTAGGTTCCAATACCACTACAAAGCAAGTAAGGCACTAGGATCTAATATCAAAACTTCAACATAGAAAATTAACTAGTTCCTACAAGCTAAACAAGGATATAATCATTCCTAGGATTCAAATTTAGATAGAGGATTATCTTGAAGAGAAAATCCAAGTAGTAGCAAGTGAACACTTCACTGGTTCCATAATCTGCCTATTAGTGGCACAGTAAGAAAATTGCGACGATCGCTTTATCAAATGACCTCCAAAAATTTTGAAAAAATATATGGATCTATCAACACCTTGATGAATTTCCATTAAAAAATTTAGATCAATTGTCCATCTGGAACTCTCTGGAGAAAACTCCAAGTAGAACTATGTGCAAGTGGATCTCCAAAAACAAGCAAGTCACATGCCTTGCCTCTATTGGAATGATCCACACACCGATGAGATCTTCCTAAATCTCTAGTCTATGATCTAGAGTAAGAAAAGAGATTTTCTATTAGTGGAGGCCGAATTTGGTAGGAAGAAGAAGAAAAAAGATTAGCTTTCAACACATGAATGCTAGATTGCAAATGTTTTTCGAGGGAAAAGAAGAATCTAATTCTTCACATCAAATGTGATATGCACGACCTCCTCTCTCTATATCTATATATAGAGGTTGAAAATATGTGATGCCAAGTTGGCATCACAAAATGCATGAGGGAGTGGCCAAATGGGGTTGCTAAGGTGGCAAATTTGAATCTAAATCTTATTTGAATTTTATTTGTATCTTAATTACAATTGGAATCTCATTTCAAATTAATTAAGATGCTAATTCAAATCTTATTTCAATTTTTCCTCCAAAATTCATTCCTCCCAATTAATTAAATTAAGCTCTCTAATTTAATTAATTATCATTTGACTTAACTCTTTAAGTCAAACTAGCTTAACACGTTAAGCTAAATTTATTAACTTAACTCTTTAAACTAACTTAACTAATTGATGTTCATGTTGACACCAAATAATTAACTCCTTAATTATTGGTCTAATTTAACTCTTAAAATAGTTGATTAATTTAACACTTAAATAAATCAAGCCGAAAGTGACCCTCAAACTTGGCACCAAATATGGGCATCATAAGTTCTACCATTAATTGTACAAGGGCTCACAACTCCTTGTGACTTTTGAATATCTTATATTCATTCTAGTTTAAAACTCCTTTTAAACTAGTTGACTCAATTCAATTAATCTCATTAATTGAAAAATACCTAATTTCTGTGCTTGATGTCCAACCCCAAGCCTATAGACCTTAACTAATTGGCTGAAATGAATATTTTGGAGAACTATTATTGCTTTACACGTACCATGCGAATACAATCTTTTCATTTCCTATTCCTCAAAAGAGGCAGAGGGTAAGATATTTGTCAACTCCTTAATAACCTCGGTACAATGTCTCTATTCTCAATGTTCGATCCTTGTTATGTGACCTCACCTTTGGAAAACTATTTTTGCAAATTATCACAACACTTTGAGCAAGGATTTCTAGAAATCAATTATCATAGAATATGCACATGAGATGTACTCACCCTTCACAACAGCAAGGAGTCGAATTCCATCTTGGATCTAACAAACCCTCATGCCAAATAGCTAATGCCCAATCTCAAACTAAAAGACCCTCTAGGTGGTCAAGGAAGAGTCAAAGTATAAGGATCAGACACAAAGTTACCATGGATCTTCAAATCAAAAGACAAATAATATGTACTAGGGTAAGCAGGAGAACTAGACACTACCGATTTGCCACTATAGCTATCTAATGGATTCTCTAGTAGGTCTTTAGTACCTTGTTCTCTAATAAGCACCTACTAATATGTATCCATATCTCTTACAGTTGCTCATGGAATGGAGCAATCTCCAACCTTTGGAATTATGCATCATTAGTGCAAGTCTATCTGAATCTTAAATGCCCCATCTCTGAAAATCCTATGACTTGGAAGATTTAAGATCACGACTTTGTGAGACTTCTCCTATGGTCATCAAGCTAAGTCCCGTAGTCATAGGTGATTTAAGGGCTCTATCGAAATGCTAATGAAGTAAAATAACGTATAAGATTAAAGTGGTTATATTAAGAATATCATTCAATCAAGATTGTTTTACGAGAAAATAATGTATACAAGGCCAATCTCATTGGCTTGCAGGGTACTATTCTGACATCAGTGCAGTTTATTAGAAACTTCAACTGGAATCAAAATATTCCAAACTCAAATACTTATAATCCTAGATGGAGACAACACTTTAATTTCTCATGGAGCAACAACTAAGGACAATCAGCTCCTAAACCACTACCAACAAGCTTTTAGTAGCAAACAAGGCCACCAACTCAAGAAAAGAAGCCTTCACTAGAGAAGATGTTTACGCAGTTTATGACAAAAACTAAACTAGCAATTTAAAGTCAATCAGCTTCAATCATAACACTAGAAACATAAATACGCTAGCTGGCTACTACAATGAGTATGAAGCAGCAAGGAACTTTACCAAATGATACTAAGATAAATCCTAAACGAGAAGGCAAGAAACATTACAATGTTTTTTCTTTGAGGAATGGTAGAGAGTTGCAAGAATTTCACCCCCAATCTTTAGAGAAATTGGAAAAAAAATCACTAGTTGAGAAAGGAAAGGATGAGAAGCAGAAAACTAAAGAAATTAATCTTATCAGACCACCTCCACCCTTTCCTTAGAGGCATAAGAAACAAAAGTTAGATAAGCAATTTCAATAATTTTTGGAGGTTTTCAAAAAACTCCACATAAATATTCCATTTGCTAATGCCTTAGAGCAAATGCCTAGTTCTGTAAAATTCATAAAAGCGATTTTATCAAGAAAAAGGCATTTGAGTGAATTTAAAATAGTGGTTTTCATAGAAGAATGCAGTGAAATCATCTAAAAGAAGTTACCTTTGAAGCTCAAGGATCTTAGGAGTTTCACCACACCATGCAAAATTGGTACTAAATTTTCTAAAAAGGCACTTTGCGATATGGGAGCAAGTATAAATTTAATGTCACATTCCATCTACCAGCGACTTGGATGGGAAGAGATTATGCCAACTAGCGTAACCTTGCAACTTGCAGATAGAACATTCAAGTATTCTAAGGAAATAGTTGAAGATGTATTGGTGAAAGTTGATAAATTTATTTTTCCTACAAATTTTATTATGTTAGACATAGAGAAGGATACTAAATTTCCAATCATCCTTAGGAGACCATTCTTGGCCACAGGAAGGACTATCATAGATGTGCAAAAAAGTGAGCTAGCCAAAGGTCCAAGAAGAAAAGGTAACTTTTAATGTGTTTAAACCATTTAATTTTCCTAAAGTCATTCACAAATGTTTTGCAGTTAGTGTGACAAATAAAAAAGCCAAGTTAAATAACGGAGAGACTAAATATAGGAGTCATTGAAAAATTTTGAAAGATCAATTAGAGCTAGGTGAATAGGTATTATTCTACAACTCTTGTTTTAAGTGGTTATCAAGAAAGCCAAGATGACGATAGTTAGGGCTGTTTTGCATAATTGAAATCTTTCCACATGGAATGATGGAGTTGGAAGAAATTCATTCAAGAAGGTGGTTTAACGTGAATAGGAAAAGAATTAAACACTACTGGAAAAATGATTTGATCATCAATCATCCTCAACTACCTTAATCCACATCAAGTGAAGCCCAAAATTCAAGCAGAAAACTACAAATCAAGTGCTTATTGAGAAGCAACCAAGTTTTAAATTGCTTTTGATTTTCATTTTTTAGTATTTTGTTTTCATTTTAATTGTTTGACTGTGTTTATGCAGTTAAAAAAAAACCAAAAAATATGGTTAAAAGACAGTCTGTTGTGCACCAAGGCACAAGAAATCTGTGCCCTAACACGCAGGCGTGAATCTTTTCACACCTTGCATAGTCTTGGTTGAGCCAGGGGCACAAGAATTCTTCACCCTGGCATAGCCTATTATTAAAAAAAAAAGTGATAGTGGATGGTGTGCTAAGATTCAAGGCATTTGCACTCGGCACGCGGCATGATTACTAATGCTGAAATTTGCATTAAGATGCAGGTTGTTTGTGCCCAGCATAATCATTCCATTCAAAAAATTGAATAAATGGCAAAACCAAGGTAGCAAGTTGCCAACCAGCTAATCCCACCTAAACTTCTCTCCCTTTGCCTCCCGTCACCCATTTCCCAATTTCTTTTTCTTTTACATTTTTTTCTTTTGTTCTTTCCTTTTCCTTTTCCTTTTCTTTTTTTTCTACTTTTTTTTATCCATTTTCTTTTTCTCAAACAAACACATCTACACCACCACCTTCATCATTCTCTCTTTAGAATAGTTTAGATATATTAGTATTTTAGATTGATTTAAATTTATAAGCATTTATTATTTAGGAAGGACTATTTTATTGATTTGATAGTTTGGAATTAGTTAAATTATTTTTTGAATAATTTAAATTTAGTGGCTATTTATATGAGATTATTCAAGAAATAATTGATTGATTATTGGGGTGAATGGTGAATGTCTACATCGTTATATTGGTTTTGCAATTCCACCCCTAGATGTTGAGAAAGATGATAACACTGTCAATTGATCAGGGTGTATTTCTTCCTTTTTTTTCTTTTATTTTTAATTTTTTTTTCCGATCATTTTTCATATTAGTATCTCTTATTTTCTTCTTATTTTCTTGCTTTCTCTATCATGATCGTATTAGTACTTTGAGGGCAAATCTATAGAGTATTAGAGTAGAGTCTTGACTTGTACATAAATTAATCCAAATTGCCAATAACTACTTGTAGAGAAATCACACACATATATAGGGCATTTATTTGAACATTGTGTGAGCTTATCTGTGCATATGAAATTAGATCACAACTGTGCTTGACTATGAGCATAGCTTTGAAGTAGTTAAGAGAGTAGCAGAAAGAAGTGATGTTTTTGTGCAAGCATTTTAGTGTTGATTTGTTTTTTCTTAGACTATCTTTAAGTCTTTTCTTTGTGTTGCTCGAGGACGAGCAATGTATTAAGTTTTGGGGTGTTAGTTTAGTCCCTATTAGTATTAATTTTAATATCATATTTAGGTGTTTGTTTAGTCCCTATTAGTATTAAGGTTAATATCATATTTAGGACTTAAAAATAATTTTCTTGTCTAAAAAATTATAATTCCCTTGCTAATTGATGGAAATTTGGAATTGCAGGAATATAGGTGGAGAATTTACACTAAGGGGACAAATTGACACAAGTTGATGGGAATACTGACAAGATGACACCTCATGATCTAATCAAGGATGGGCAAAAGAGTTTTTCTATTTATTTGAGTCCTATTTTAATTAGAAGACTCTTGTAATAAGATATAAATAGGCCTTTCAGATACTTAATCATGGGACATATTAAGATTTGCTATTTTGGAGATTAGAAGTATCGCAAGATTTTGGCATTTGAATAAGGACAAAGTGGATATTAGATTTGTCTAGGAATTGAGTTTCTTCTTCTCCTTTTTATTTTCTTTTTAAATCTAGATTTGAGACGATGTTTTATTTTATTCATATTTTGTTTGACAATTCAATCATAAATTAATTCATTATTCTAGAATTATGATGGATTCTGTTGAATAACTTGATGCATGATTTTCTTCCATGAAATTAGTAGCACTTAAGGTTATTCCTTCTATTCATTGTTTTTTGTATTTTATTGTCTAACCAATAGTCAAGTTCAACTTTAAACCCTAGAACAGTCTTGGGAAAGAGAATCTAGGGATTGATTGACAATAGAAGCTTTAGGATTAATTATTCAAATTGATGAATTAATTAATTTATGAGTAGGATAAGAATATACCTATTTTCCCTAGGTGGTTAATTGAGTGGTACCACCTTATCCATAATTTAGTTAATTCATATAGGAATATAGTGAATTGAATAAATTAGGGATTTGATTGTAGGTAATTAGGAAAAACCCCATAATTGCATAAGACTCAAGACTAATAACTTGTTATTAATTTCATAAGAAGAAAATTATGTAATCAATTCATTCAATTGATGAAATCATAATTCTAGGCTTCTATATCTTGGTAAAAATCTTAATAAGTGTACTTTTTCTTATTTCATTAGTTTAGTTTTAATTCCTACATAATTGATTTTTGTTTGAATAAACAAGTGTGTGAGCTAGTAATTAGTAGCGAATAATTTAGTTCCTCATGGGATCGACACTTTTCTCATCACTTTATTACTTATTGTGGCACATGCACTTGTGTATTTGTTTGCATCATTTATTTTGCCCAACAAGCATAAACCTAATCTAATATTTACAAGTTTGGAAAGTAATCTATGTCATACTTGATTGAGTTGATTCTAATACCCCCTCTAAATCAAGATAAACAGGCTTACACATAGACATCTTGGATAGTAATGATCAAGAGAAAGCACTAAGAGAGCCTTAGTGAAAAGTCATCAAGTTGATGAATGGAGTGTACAAGAAAAAGCTTAACTACACTACTGACTATTTTTTCAAGGACAAAATAGGAGTCTACCTCAATATGTTTGGTGCACACATGGAAGACTAGGTTGGAAGCAATGTGAAGGGTAGCTTGATTATCACAAAATAGAAAGGCAGGAGGTGTTAGGTTGACATAGAAATTAGTGAGCAACTATTGAATCCATATGATTTCACTTGTAATGGAGGCTAAAGCATGGTGTTTAGCTTCAACTGATGAGTGAGCAATAGTAGGAGTTTTTTTTCATTTCTAGGAGATAAGAGAAGCACCCAAAAATATGTAGAATCTAGTAGTCGACTTGCAAATGGAAGGGTAAGAGGCCCAATTAGCAATTGAGAAGGCAAGGATCTGTAATTGAGACTGAGGGTGAAAAAGGATTCCTTGCCCTTATGTGGCCTTAAGATAATGGAGAAGAAGTTGAGTAGCAAATAGGTGTGATGTGCATGGACTCATAACAAATTAACTAAGTTTGTGGACGGTAAATGAGACATTTGGTCTAGACAAAGTGAGGTACATAAGCTCACCAATGAGCTTTCTATACTAAAGTGGATTTAATATGAGAGAACCTTTATTAGAGTTGACTTTAATGTTAGGATCCACCATTATAATGTCATCAACATAAACAATGAGCACAATAAAAAAGTTTCCAAAATAAAAAATGAATAGACTATGATCCACCTATAATTGCTAAAAGCCTAGTCTAAATAAAACTTAAGAGAGCTTTCCATACTACAACCTTGAATCTGGACGGTATCCATAGAGTGATTTATGTAACCAGCAAACCAACTTAGAAAAATAGTTGTGTTATGGTGTGTTTGGTGTATAGCCAAGTGATAAGTCCATATAAACATCATCAAAAAGATCACTGCTTAAGAATGTATTAACATTGTCTAGTTGTGCGAATGGCCAATTGTGAATTGCGGCAAGAGTAAGTAAATTTTTTACTGGTGTGAACTTAGCAATAAAGCCAAAAGTCTAAGAAATCAATGCCTTTCTATTAAGTGAAACCCTTGGCAACAAGTTCGGCCTTGTGCCTCTAAATAGTGCCATCAGCATTTGGTTTTACTATGTAAACCCATCTACATCCCATACTAGTTTTGCCAGTGGAAAGTGGGATAACTGACTAAGTATTGTTGGAAGTCAAGGTATCTAGTTCAGTTCTCATAGCAGTGTACCATTTAGGGATCTTGGCTACTTGTTTGTAAGATTGGGGTTCTATGTGGGCTGTGTGTTAAGGAAAAAATATCTATAAGGTATGGAAAATGATGAGTAAGATAGATATTCTAAAATAAAGTATGAGCATTGATCCGCTATAGGTGTAGAAGATTAGAGTGTGTAATGAAAGCCTTTTAAGTAGTTAAGAGGTCTAATGAGTCTTGTAAACTTTCTGATGGGAGGATTTAAAGGTGAGGCAAAATTATGTGTAGTGAATTAAGGTTGGGTTGTTGGATAAGGATGTGGAGGTGTTAGTAGCAGGAACATGCTCATTAGATGAAGTAGGAAGAGCAAAATTTTAAAAAGGATTAGGTATAGGAATAATGTTAGAAATATGGTGGAAAGGGAAGATTTATTCATGAAAAATGACATTTCTAGATATGAAGATATATCTTGTCACAACATCATGAAAGTTTGTAGCCTTTAGAATTAGGGGGATACCTTAAGAACACACAAGGTGTGGCTTGAGGATCAAATTTTGATCTATTAGCATGGAGCGTTGAGGCATGTACATGGCAACTATAGATACGAAGATGATCATAAGTTGGAGGAGATTTATAGAAGAGTTAAAATGGTGTTCTGTTGTGAAGACTGCAAGAGGGAGTCCTATTGATTAAGTATGTGGTGGTGAGAAGATATTCACTCCAAAAAGTGAGAGATATAGGATTGGAAATAGAGAGCTCATCCAATGTTACGTAGATGTTGATGTTTTCTTTTTACTATAGTATCTTACTGTGGAGTTTTGACACATGAGAGTTAATGGATTATTCCAAGAGACTCATAGAAGCTAGATAGGATGAATTCTTTAGCATTGTTAGTTCAGATTGTTTGAATGTAAGAGTTGAATTGAATGAGGATAAGCGTGTAAAACTTTTGGAGTATAGTAGTGACTTCAGATTTATGCTAAAGAAGGTATGTCCAAGTATATTTTGAACGATCATCAAATAATGTTAAGAAGAATCTATGTGCATTATATGGGGGAGAGGGGTGAAAAGATCCCTAGATGTCAGCATCAACAAGTTCAAATGGATAAGTGGACATATTATTGTGAGGTACAAAGGGAAGATGTCATGGCTTTCTAAAAGGACACACACAACAAAAGGACACAAAGTGTCAATAGTGATGTTTTGAGTACACAAAGTTCCTGGCAAAAAGGATGCCCACAAAGTCTATGGTGCTAAGTGTGTGTAGAAATCTTACGGACAGAATTTATACAAGAAGAAACAGTATAACAAGTATTCAAAATGTAAAGATCATCACGCATTTCATCTTTGCCAAGTACAGTTAATGTCTTGGTTTCCTGTATTAAGAAGTAATCATAGAAAAATGAAAAAGTGAGATTGAAATCTTGTAAAAAAGAACTAATAGAGAGTAACTGTATGCATAAATTAGGAACATAAGAAATATTTTCTAAGGTGATGGCAGAATTAAGAATGATAATGCCTATGAAGTGAACTAGAATGGATGTGTTGTTTGGTAGACAAACTATGGTATTGTAGATAGATTTCATGTCACAGAATAAGGACAAATTGGAGTAAATATGGTGAGATGTTTCTAAATCTACAATCTATGTAGTAGATATGGGAATAGATTGAGTAGAAAAGGTGAAACAAACACTTGTAGCAGGAGGAGTGGACTGAGCTTTACAATCAGGTTGACTGAGAAGTTGAGCAGTGTGGCTAGTGAGTAAAGTAAGAAGTTGATTTATTGAGTAGGAGACAAGGTGTGACAGAAATCACCAACACCATCCAACTTGATTGTTGCTAGAGCCTTGATTCACTACATTGGTGTTGTGAGATTGAACTAGAGAGTGAGTAAAATTTTGCATAGAAGAGTTAGCTAGATAGTGAGGCTTGAACATAAAGTTGGGAGGGTAGTTCTGTAATTTGAAATAAGTATTGATAGTATGCCCAAACATGGAAAAATAAGTGTAATATGGCTTGTCTCTCCTTTGATTATTGTAACTAGAAGGAATCAGAGATTTTGTAACTGGTTTCAGTGTAGATTTGTAACTTTTAGATTGAATAGCAAGAGTAACATTGTGAATAGGATCATGTGGAAGAGTAAGCATAACTTGCGCTACTGTTCCTCTTGAGAAACAAGTGAGGGATATATTAGAAGTATTTAGCTGTGGATTAGGGATAGAACATTATTCAAATCCATGAGAAACATCAAAACTATTCACTCTGATAATGATCTATAATAGCTTGAACATCGCCATAAGAACACCGATTGCAAGAACAAACAGGTTAGTAGTTACTAAGTTCTTCCTAAAGTATTTTCAACTTAGTGAATTTCGTACTGACAGTGTTGTTTTCTTTCACATTTGTGAGAATTTCTAAATGAAGTTGGTATAGTCTTGGAGCTATACTCTACTGAAACCTATGCTTGAGATCAATCTAAATATCATGAGTAGACTTAGAGTATATCACACTGGCAGAGATTTCTTTTGAGACCAAACTTAACAACCATGAGATCACTATATTATTATTTTTGATCCACAGATTCAATAGAATCTGGTCATCAGTAGATAGTTTTGAGATCGAACCATCAATAAATCCAAGTTTGTTCTACGCCGATAGGGCAATTGTCATTGCATGACTCCACGAAGTGTAATTTTCACTGGTTAATAGCTAAGAAACAAAGAAAAGGCTGGGATTGTCCAAATGATGTAGAAACAAAGGACTAGAGTATCATCAATAGCTAACTGACCATTAGATGCTGAAGAGGTAAAGGACTAAAGATTATCCATGGAGGAAGGATGAGAAAATAAGAAGGCAAAGATATGTAGATTTTAGGAAGAAAGCAGAAAGATTGAAGAAGATTTATAGGGAAGATATGGCATAGCTATGGTGAAATTCTTCTAATACTATTTTGGAAGGTGAGGGTGCTATGCATGAGAACTGGCTAAGGGAGAAGAATGAAAATTGTATTCATGCAAAGAACAATTACAGTATTTATATATGTACTTAACTAGCTAATGAATGCTAGTTGAATACTAACTAATTAGTGCTAACCCTAACAAACTGCACATAGTTAATGAGGTAACAAGATATAATTAAGTAATCTTAATCTTATATTTACTAGTATGGAAAGTAAGCTACATCACACTTGATTGAGTTGATTCTAACAGCAAGGATTAAATTTTTGAGGGAATGAGAATGTGATTTTAGGATGGCGAGCACTTTGGGGAGAAAGTGTAAATTTGAAGTGGCCTCAAGGAAGGTGTTGATATGTTTGGTATTGTTCTTTCAATTGAAAAATATTATGGAAGAGCACAACCAAACAAAGAATGATTCCCAACTAAAATTAATTAAATTCATTCTTATTATGCCTTTGCTTTCTTTTCTAATCAAATAAAACCTGAACCTCAAAACTTTAACTACTAAATGGATGAAGATTACATACCTTCCAACCAAGACATATAATACCATAAAGTGGGTTACGACTATCACTCCTAAGGTTTGTCATACTTATAAAAAGATCCTCACTTTTTCGAAAATTGCAAAAATCACCTTAAATAACAAATCTAATTGTAATGTAGACAAAATTTGAAAAACGTTTAAAATACCCCTAACAACAAAGCAACTAAAAAACATAAAACATGCTGAAAATTAGTTTGATGGCAAAAGTACTAAATAACCCTATATGTGTTATGATATCTTAAGATTTTGAATTATGTTAAATAGTATACAATCTAAAATAGGCTTTTTTTTATAATTAAATTCATTTAATAAAATTAAATAAAAATATATTTGTTAGTTGTGTTACATATTAAATTCTATTAAATTAATAAGCATATCTAAAATAATTTAATTAAATTTAACTAAATTATTTATTAAAATAATAATCATATTTAAAATCAAGATATTTAAAATGCTTAATTATTTATTCAAATAATTAACAAAATTTAGTTTAATTTTAGTTAAATTTATTCATTAACTAAAGGCACAATAAATAAAAATTAAAAACTACATTAAATAAGAACATATAAATGAAAAAAAATTAAATATATGTATTTTTAACTAAATTATTTATTGTTTAAAAATGATAAAGTTTTTAAATTTTATATAATATTATTTATCACAATAATCATATCTGAAATAAAGATATTTAAATAATCAAATCATTTATTCAAATAATAAATATATTGAACTAATTTATAAATTTAGCTAAATTTATTAATTAATTAAAAAGATAATAAATAAAAAATTAAAAACAATACCAATTAGTTATAAATAAGTAAAAGAATTAAATATATATTTTAACTAAATTATTTATTAATTAAAAAGATAAAAAATTTTAAAAAGATGCAAATCCCACCCACATTAACCCCTCCCTTCCCAATTCCCCTTCTCAACCCTTCTTCTTCTACCGACCATGGCCGCTTGGCCATGGTAGCGGCTGACATGGTCAGATCTAGGTAGGAGAAGAAGTAAGGGTGGTTGTGTTTGTGTGTGTGTGTGTATACGCATATATATATCATATATATAATATTATGTTGTATATGTATGTGCATGGATGTAAATTTTTACATGATTTGTTAATATTTGTTCTTTACTAAGATATTAGGGCATTTTTATATTTTCATACAATGTGGTTATTAATTAGATTTTCAAAAGGGCAATTATGGAATTTCAAGTGCTATTTTTAGTAGCAATTTGAAGAAAACCTAACAGCAACTAACGATTAAATTAAATGATTTGACTATAACAAATATTAAGGGGTTCTTATAATTTTTGAAAAAAAGAGAGAACTTTTTCGTAATTATATTTAATATCAAAGATGGTAGCCATAATTCACCCATACTGGTATCCTTCTCCAAAATGGGATCTAAATTCATACCTCTTGAATGAGAATGAACTATTTGAATTTTGTTATAACCTCTTGACCTCTGAAGGTATTTCAACATTGATGTTTATTTTGCCTCAAAGTTCCCGACAAACTGCTCAAAGGCTAAATGGGAGTCAGTGATCGCGATAAGGTATTCTACTCCCCTATCTATGGCCATTTTAATATCGGCAATGAATGTTTCATATTTGCCCTCATTGTTAGTAACTAGTAGCTTGAGCTTGACGGCAAGTTGTATTTCTCTATTTAAGGGGAGCGTAAGGAGATTTTCACTTCTTCTCCTGATGTTGAAGAGGATCCATCTACATGTACAGACCAAAAGAATGGCTGCTGCTCCACCACTATGGGGAGGTTGATGCACTCTACCATGAACTCTGCTAAGACTTAGGCTTTGATAACAATCTAGGGTTGGAACTTGATATTGAATTCTCCCAACTCAATATCCTATTTTGTCAATCTATCGGATGTGTTTGGTTTCAATATGACCTATTTGAGAGGCTAGTTTGTTAAGATAATGATAGAGCAAGACTAGAAATAAGGTGTTGATTTTGTTAAGGCAGTGACCAGAGCTAGAGCAAATTTCTTGATTTCTAATTAATTATGTTCGTAACCTTGTAAGGCATTGTTGATGTTGTAACTGGTCAATGGTTATTATGGTCGGTTGATACAAGGATCGAACTAACCTCCGGCTATTGTGTTGATCACACCTATCAGCATTGGTTTCTCAACTTCTACCTTTTTTTACCGTTATCCTCTCTCCTTAAGCTTCCTAACTTTCTCTGTAGAAAATCTGGTCAATTTGCCCTCTAGCTTTTTGATCTTTTAGCCAATATTTTTCTTCAAGTATCCTTATCTGATAAGGCGTTCAATTTTATCTTGAAGTTGAAAATATTATTCCGTATTATGGTCTTTTCACTTGTGACAGTGGCAATAACTTTTGGAGTTTTTCATAGTGCTCATTTCATTGACCTTTCTCAATTTCTGAAAGAGGTTGTCATTTTGAATAGTGAACAAGATTTCTTTCCTTGGTGTGTTGAGAGGCTAATTCCAGCTTGACAAGAAATTCAATGGCTATCCTTTTATGTAACACCTTGAATTTTGAATATCAAAAAATTAAAATAATAGAAATCTAAGTTTCAATTTTGACCAAATATTAAAAGTCAAAGGCCAAATATTAATTAAATTTAAGACCTAATTGCGCCAAATAAAAAATATTAAAGGTCAATATAAGTTAAAAGTTGAAGAACTTCAAAATAATTAAATTTGGACTTAATTACACAAAAACAGTAATGTTAGGTGGTTAATGTGCAAAAAAATAAAACTTCAAGGACTAAATTGATGTTTTAGGTTCAATTTGTAAGACGATTAGACATTTTGGATGCAATCGAAGTCGGTCAAAAATTTTTGGGATCAATTTGCAAAGGGCCAAAAATATCTTTATAGATATAAATCAAGGATAGAAGTTTTCATAGTCTTCAAAATTGACCCCCAATATCACCCCAATGGCAAATTGCCAAAATGATCGTGAAACTCAAAAAGAACACCAAAAATAGCTTCCTCCAATTGAAAGAAACCTAACCATACCAAAAACAATGGAAACCATTGAATATTTCACTAGGAATGATGAGGCCAACAATAACAAGCTGCGAGTGTGGTGGTTATTCAGCGTATAACGGTGAAAAGGGGCTAGATGCAAAAGGATTCTTGTCAGAATCTAAAGGGCAAGGAGTTGGTGGTTTCAATTGATGGTTTATCCATTGGTGGAAAGATAATTGGCTATAGGCAAAAGATTGTGGTGGATTAGGGTTGTACAGCTATTTTTGGCCAATTCATTGACAAAAAAGCGGTGGAATTAGCAATTGACAAGTTTTGCTCTCCTCAATAAGGTACACTAGTGGCTAGTGACGGCCTTCATCTCTAATGGCAACACTTATTTCATGACTGAATTTTAATTCGATTAATTTATGGAATATAATTGAAATGTTGGATCCAAGCTTAATCATAATATGAACTAAGATTGTTAAACTATGGTTTAGCCTAAGTAATGGATTAATCTTATAGTTGTTATAGTGTTGAACCCAATTGACTCTATGGGATTACCAAATTGCCATTAGGGCTTTAGGTACGACTTTAACAACTTGTTTAACGACTCATTGAGTTAAGAACAATGATATATTACTATCTTAAACATTTGAGTATAACATGAAAATTGAGAAAATTATGACCAAACAAATAAATCAACTGAGGAACTTGATAAGGACATTTAAGTGCAATAAGAGTTATGACTTAGAAATTAACATGACGTTGATTTAGGTTATATTAATATGAACTTTGAATTGATTACAAAACAAAGACATGGACTCTCCAAGCAACTAAGGATTGCCACATTTAATCATGTCAAACATTTAGATATGAAACAAAGATTAACATAATTTTATCAAAATAACCTTGATTTTGATGAAGATGCCAATTGTATTTATAATTAAGAATTAGAGGGATGGCAACTCCAATTATTTTATATAGTTTTTGGTTTAACTAAGAAGCTAGGATCTAATTGTCCATACAACTAAGGATTTCTCTACCTTTTTCAGATGAGTTTGTACTAGGTTTCTTTATTGGGGAAAGAACTTATGAAATTGCTATTATATCTTTGTTGCTTGACTTTGATTGTGTCGAGATTTAATAACTATTAATTATTCTTCATGTGCTATTCTTTAGCTTTTATGTTGTGTTTGATTGTCTGTCTGAATTGTTCTTCTTGCTTATAATTTTGAATCCACTATTATTTAAAATCCAAGTCTATCTTGATATGAATTTTATCTTATGTTTATATAGTAGTAAATATATCATTAATGTTTGACTCTTTCTTTGTTGAAGATTGTTATTTGCCTATGCTATTTTGATCTTCAACTCTTATGTTAATCTTGACAGTTGGTTTGTGCTTTCATTCTTCCTTATTATGTGATTCTTGAGCTATTTTTACTTGAATTCCCCTATCCATCTTGAGGTGTTGAATTCTTGGCTCGAATAATTCAATTGATTCATGTTTATACAAGTTTTTGGAAAGTAAACCACTTGATAGCCTATATGGACCTCTATTCTTCTTGGCTCGTGGTTTTGAACCATTGTTATCTAAATTCCCTATCCATCTCGAAGTATAGATTTGCATAGCACCTTAATGAGAATAAACACATCCCGGTTGGGGTGCTATAAAGGTGGTATCAAAGATTAGGTTTGAAAACCTGAGCTACACTAGGATATGTTCCATGGAATGTGAAAGTTTTACTTAGTAGAGATTAAGTGTAACTCTGAATTTGATTAGGACATGAATTTTTTGGATAATGTTTGATTCATAGGATGTGAAGGAAAGATTGGGCAGTTAACTAGTCGATAATCCATAACTCCTAAGGTATCTAGCATGTGACATTTATATTTGAAAGGAATAGTACTTTTGGGGACTTACTTTGAAAGGATTAACAATCAAAACATAAGGACATTAATTGAAAATGTGGGAAAGTCTTTAGAACATCGAGAAATAGCCATATATCATTGATAAGGATTTGTGGGACAACAATAGGAACTGAATATACTTCTTTAAACTTGGGATCTAGATACTTTACCTCGTGTAAACTACATAGCCTATCGTAAAAGTCTATAATTATTTTAAGTTTGAGCCAATGTACAGAAAGAATAGATATATTGATAATTACCTCCTACTTATGGAATAGATACTATGAATTGAAGAAGAGACATTTAGATTAATCAATGCTCTTACAGCATTTACATAAAGATATATAAGGTGTTCCAATTTAATGGATTAGCTTCTAACGATTTTGTTAAGAATAATTGATATATTTAAAATTGAGGAAAAGTCTCTATTACAATTACGCCTGAACTTGTTCAATTCTTGTAGAAATATAAGCTATATGTCAGCTTGATCATTTGAGTATCAGTTGAGGTAGAGATATAGTTGAGGCTATGTAACACTGTGAGAGAACAAAAGAGTGATCCTACTGAAGTCAAGGTCATAGTCAATTGAAAATAACTTGGGAATATGTTAGGTATGTGAAACCCATTAGGTTGTACCAAGTTAATGCCAAGAGTGTATTCGTGGTTTTCTTATGGCAATAGATTTGTAGACCTATCTAGCTTAGAAGAATGGTGATCTTATTAGATAGATAAGAATAAGAGGTGGTTTTGTGAACTAAGGAAAAGAATTAGCTTATGCTAGTTACCATTCTCCTTACACAATATAAGAGATAATGCATGTGTCTAAAGGAATTCAAGTCATGGAAATAGGATTATTCCATGAGGGATATAGAATTTATTGCCTTAGGTTGCCTTGTTGTAATAAGGCTATTTTTTTGTAAATTAATGGAACTTCTTAGAAAAAATATGTTCATAGCATATCAAGTTAAATTTCAACATCAAATCAAAAGGGAATAAGAAATTGAAGCATTGCAAGGAATCTAAACTACGGGTTTTAGGCAAACTAATCCTTCCATGACATATAATGAGATACGAGACACTTAGTATTAACATTAAGTAATTTGAGAGACTTGTGCGGAAGTTGGCGAATTAGGGATCCATGGTTATTTTTGGTCAATTTGTCAATAAGGAGAGGATAAAATTCAAAATTGGTTAGGGCATTTTGCTAGCCTTGATGAGGTACACCAGTAGGTGGTGTTGGCCTTCATCTTCAATAGCAATGCATGTAACAACTCCTAGATAGCTAGCAAAAATTTAAATCTTGAACTTGTCTGTGCCATTTCCAATTGGAGATTGGATCTCCATTCGATCCAATTTGGGTAAATCTTGTAATTGAATTTTAATTCTATTAGTTTGTTGAATGTAATTGAAATTTTGGATCCAAAATTGTTAAACTATGGTTTAGCCAAAGTTATGGATTAATCTTATCTCTATTATAGTGTTGAACCTAATTGACTCAAAGGAATTACTAGATTGTCGTTAAGCCCTTAAGTACGATTTTAACAACTTTTTTACCAACTCGTTAAGTTAAGAACAGTGATATATTACTATCTTAAACATTTGAATTTAACATTAAAATTGAGAAAATTATGACGAAATAAATAAATTAACTGAGGAACTTGAAAAGGACATTTCAATGCATTAAGAGTTATGATTTAAAAATCAACACGATGTTGGTTTAAGTTATCTTATTCCAAACTTTAAATTGATTAGAAAATAAGAACATGGACTCTCCAAGTAACTAAAGATTGCCACTTTTAATTGTTGTAAACATTTACATATGAAACAAAGATTAATGGAATTGTATCAGTAACCTTGAGCTCGATAAAGACACCAACTCTATTTATAATTAAGAATTAGAGGAATAGTAGGATGGTAACTAACTCCAGTTGTCTTTTGATAGTTCTCAGTTTAACTAGGAATCTGGGACCTGAGTGTCCTTACAACTAGAGTTTCCTCTACATTTGCCCAGTTAGTTTGGACTAGATTTCTTTACTAGGGAAATAACTTATGAAATTGCTATTATATCTTTGTTAATTAACTTTGGTTGTGCCAAGATTCAATAACTATTAATTGTTCGTCTTGTGCTATTCTTTGGCTTTAAGGTTGTATTTGACAGTCTATTTGAAATATTCTTCTTGCCTATAATTCTAGAGCTACCATTATTTAACATCTATGTCTGTCTTAATACAAATTTCATCTTATGTATATATGTTAGTAATATATCATTAATGTTTGCCTTTTCCTTTGTTGAAGATTGTTGTTCGCCTATGCTTTTTCGATCTTCAACTCTTGTGTAAATCTTCACAGTTGGTTTGTGCTTCTATTCTTCTTTACTACATGATTCTTGAGCTATTTTTACTCAAATTCCTCTATCTATTTCTAGGTGTTGATGTTGGAATAGTACTCCACAAGCCAATTGGATTGGCATGTAAACTATTTCACTTATGATACAATCTTGGTTAAATAATATTCTTTAAATGGCCATCTTCAATTTATGCTTATATTTACTTCATTGGCATTTGGTTGAAGTCCTCATATCACACAAGACTATAGGACTTGGTCAGTACATTTGCTGATGATCATGAAACAAGACTTACACAATCATGATCTTAAATTTTCCAAGTTGTAAGATCTTATGAGATAGGGCATCCAAGATTTGGGTAGATTTGCATTAACAATGCAAAAATCCAATGATTGGATGTTGCTCTATTTTATAAGAAATGCCATATGAGATATAGATATATGTTAGTGGGTATTTGTTAGAGAACAAGGCACTGAAAGTCTACCTAGAGAATCTACTGGACAGCCAAAATACCAAGTCGGCAGTGACAAGTTCTCTAGCTTTTGCTAATACATATAATTAGTCTTTTGACCTAAAGATCCATGGTAACCTTGTGTTTAGGTCCTTATGCTTTGACACTTCCCTGCTATGTAGTGGATCATTCTGGTGAAGATTGGGTATCAGTTACTTTGACATGAAAGTTTGTGAGATCCAAGATGGGATCCGACTTCTTATTGTAGTGAAGGGTGTTACTTATTGTATGTATTTTATAATGATCGATTCCAAAAAAAATTCTTGCATAAGGTAGTTTGATAATTTGAAAAAGAAGTTTTCCAAAGAGAAGGTCATAAAGTGAAATCAAACATTAGGAATGAAAATATAATATCGAGGCCATTAGAGAGCCAACAAATATCTTACCCTAGGCCTCTTTTGGGAGATAGAAAATGGAGGGACTATATTTACATGGTACACGTAAATTTAGAATAGTTCTCTAGAAGTATTCATTTCGGTCAATTAGTTGGGCTCCATGGGCTTGAAGTTGGACATTAACCATGGAGATTGAGTGCTCTTCAATTAATGGTGATTAATTGAATTGAATCATTAGTCTAAAAGAGTTTAAACTAATATGAATATTTGATATTTTGTAAGTTACAAAGAATTGTGAGTTCATGTCCAATGAATGGTAAAACCTTATAGGCTACACACAAAAGCTAATTGCAAATCCTACTTGACGAAGAAAAATTTCATAAGAGTTAGAGAAATTCCTTCATGACCGATTTCGGAGGTAGACAGTTATAGTTATTCTTGGCTTGATCGATTTAATTGCTAAATTGATCTAATTAATTTAAGGAGTTAAATTAAGACCAATTAATTAAGGAGTTAATTATTTGATGCCACAAGACTATCAATTGGTCATATTAACTTAAGGAGTTAAGTTAACAATGACTAGCTTAACTATTAAAGTTAATTAACTTAAAGAGTTAAGTCAAGGTAATTAAATTAAAAGAATTTAATTTAATTAAAATGAAGAATTAATTTTGGAAGAAAAATTCAAATGAAAGGCCTATTTGGTATGGCATTAAAATTTATTTGGATGATATTTCATGAGATAAAATGAAGTTTCCAAATGAAACATAAAATTTAAATTTGCATGCCAATTTGTGTGCTAGTTGGCGCCACTCCTTAAGGAAGTGTGATGTCACCTTCACATCTCACCATCCTCTCTCTCTATATATATAGATATAAAGAGGGATAGACAACACACTTGCTTGCATTACATTCCATGTGAATTAGAACTAAGAATTAGATTCTCCAATTTTCCATCCAATTTCCAAGCGTTGTCTCATGTGTTGAAGCTTTACTTCTCTTCTTCTCCTACCCCAAATCAAGCCTTCATCCTTGCATTTGTTCTCTTTATTCTCCTACTAATATTAGGGAGAATTGGATATTTCATTGGTGTGTGAATCATATCATTAAAAGCAAAACAATTGGATTACTAGCCTTTTGGAGATCCAATTTTTGGTAATGAGGCACTTTCTAGTTTACGATCAAGGTGAAATTTGAATTGTAGATCCATCAAGTTGTTAGTGAGTTCCCATAAAAGTTTCAACTAGAGAAAAAATCATTTTGTTGGGCAAAAGATACTCTGAAACTGCTATGTTACTGGGGAGACAGTTTCAAGGAGTTAAAAGCTTCTTCCTAGTTTCCTTTGATTTATAGCAAATTAAGGTAATCCTTATACCAAATCTAAATCTATGGCATGTTTACATCCTTGGACTAAAGTGTAGCCTAGTTATTTTAGCATTTTTTAGCTTTGATAATCGGATCCTTATGCTATATGTGCCTTTAGTTGAACTATTGGCTCAAACAATTCAATTAATTCATGCTTATGCAAGTTTTTGGAAAGTAAACCGCTTGACAGCCTATATGGACTTCTCTTCTTCTTTGCTCATGGTTCTTGAACCATTGTTATTTGAATTCCCTATCCATCTTTAGTTGTTGAAATCCTTGAGCCAAATATCATATTTTCACAAGTTTTGAAAAAGTAAACTATTTGTGAAATCCTATCACACATCACCTCTTTACACTAATTATGACTTTTGATTGATCATGATTTATGATGTTTTACCTTAAATTGGCTATTATGTTGGGAAAACTGAAAAAAGATTTTGAAATGTATTTTTTCCATTATCGCCATTAATGTCACCATAAAATGAGTTTGATGTTGATTAACTAATTACTATTTATCATGGCAATTGGACTTGATAATTGAAATATTGTTGGATGCTTATAGTATCCTGATTATTGAATATCCTTGTGGGTGGGCCCCTGGATTGGCTTTGGGAAATGGTCGGGTAGAACGAACTTACGGTCACTGATCTTCAGTTGATACCCTTCTAAGTACAATTTAGCCTCATAGCTAATTGGAGGTAGCTGTCTATAAGGGGATAAGGTATGTAGCTAGTCATGTTTGCTTTTGGTTAACTGTTCGAGCCAATCACTCAAAATTGAAGGGATAAGGATTTTTATGTTTCAAAAATGGAGAGATAGGGTATGAGAATCACCGATAGCAGGTTTTGCTAAAAGGTTATTGATTTGCTAATGGTTACAATATGCTTTGTTCTCTATTGATTCGGAACTTATTAAATTATTATTACTCTATGTACTTGTGTTACTTCTTTGTAACTCACTAAGTCATTTGGACTTATATTGTTTGTATTGTTTTCTTCCATTCTTTACCCCAGATAAGAAAGAGCAACAAAAATAGACTAAACTATGAGACACGTGAGGTAATAAGCCCAATAAATATAAGGATCTACAGATTGTAGCCTGTTGAGTTTCTTATGTGAATATAATAAGGTAGGTTTGAAAATATTATGTGTGATCTATGATACTTTGGTAACAAGTTAAAGTGTTAATGGATGCCACTTGTGTAAATTAAATATTTTAGATTTTTCAAAGATTTATCTTCTCTTATCCAGGGAACTTGAGGGATAGCTTTAAGTAGCACTTCGATGGAAGCAAATAACTCCCAGTTGGGGTGTTACACCTTGGAATGTGATGACTAACATTTTAGCATTGATTTTGTCAATATATCGTGGAGCTACATCATATGCTTAAACTGCAAGAGGTGCTCATTTGGATTGGTGGAACTGTCATATTGGGGTAGGCCAGTAGGAATTTTTACATCAATCACTATACATTCCTCAATTATTTCCTGAATAAATGATTACTCCCTTTCCTAATAAAGTCGATGAGCATTTTCGAGCTGTAGGTGTCTTTCAAAATTTCATCTTGAAAATTTCCTTCCATCACCTATTCAATTGCTGAACTTGATGGAAAACTTCTTCCCACTCATCGCAATTTGCTTGGGATAGATTTCAACTTGGCTAAACTTGGGGCACTCGACCCTTTCTAGCTTCTAAGCTCAACAGAGTTGAGCGAGATGTTCGATTGAAGCTATTATTTCTTCTTAGGGATGATGTCAAGTTTGTTCATATGGAAACCATGCTAGGCTGTATTTGAGCTTACTATGGTGAGGCACTGCTCAAATTTCCTTCATTCTTTTCTTGGTGTCATTTCCTATCCGCAGGATAAGTGGGGATGGCATTTGCAACTATTTCTGACTGGTTATTATGCCTCTATAATGCTGTGGAAAGTTGAGTCAATAATTAGATAGATATCTAGTTACTGATCATTTGCATAAGCTATGGGATAGTCAATGTGGTCACCTAGTCTGGCTGGGCACTTGGACATATATGTTTTTGGTTTTGTTAAGTTTGAAATGAATGTGGTGGTAGTCTCCTATCACTCTACCTTTCTAATGTGGCATGCTTGGTGTTTACCATTTTCATAGTTGTGGATTCAATACACACAAGTCATGTCAAATGGTGATGATATTTTCTATTGGGTGGATTTGGTACACCGACAGAGGGAAACAATCAACTAGAAGATAGAAAGTGGCTCAAGGTACGACAATGGAGTAAATGGAGTTCTACAACTAAGGAACGCATGTTAGGCCAACCAAGTTGGCCTTTGGCTAAGGCCCTTAAATGTTTAAGTTAACAATAATTCAACCAGAAGACAAAATGGCAGAGTGACAGCTTTAGAGAGAGGGTATATATAGTGCTCGCAATCTGAAAGAGAGAAAGAGGTTGGAAAGATGTTATTCTCCCTATGGCCTAATAAGGCTCTTCTCCTCCATATAAAGGCTTGCATGACTTTTTGAGGTTGACTAGACGCCATGCCTTTGCCCAGCCAAAAATAAGGATTGCTCTTGCCAGTAATTAATGTGGAGGTGATTGATTAATAGGGTCTTTAATACGGACAGGATAATGGCTCGGTTGCATTAAATGCAAAAATAACTAGTGGCATCTAGTGCAATTAATGCGATTATGACCATGTCAATTGTTTCAGGCTTGGGTTGATCGAATTTGCATGAGGTCGAGAATTCAACAAGTCTTTGTTTGGATCCAAGAAGTTAGGCCTATCTCAAAAGTTAGGCCTGATCTTGAATAGTGGGTTTGTGAAGCTCACCCTTATCAATATGTATGTGTATGGATATAAATATTTACATAATTTTTTAATATATATTCTTTAATAAGATTTTAGGGCAATTTTGTATTTTCATACAATGAGGTTATTAATTAGATTTTCACAAGGGTAATTAGGGAATTTCAAGTGCCATTTTTAAAGGCAATTTGAAGAAATTCTAACGGCAACTAGCAATTGAATCAAATTGTTAGGATGACGATAAACCTCAATGTTTTGTTTGTAATTTTCGAAAAAGCGAGACTATTTTTGTAATCATGTCAAATATCAAAAATGGTAGCTGTAATTCACCCATACCAATGTCCTTCCCCAAAATGGGATCTAAACTCATACCCTAAACTATGTAATATAAAACCAGTTGAAACATTCAGCTACCCTCACCGCAACAATGAAAAGAAAAGTCTACAGAATTTTGCTTGCTTTTGTAGATATGAAAGCCATCCCCTTTGAATGTCCAGAATCTGATGAACTAAAATCCAAACTCTTCAATCAAGAACACCAAGTTCATCGATAAATTAATGTGGGCACTGGCCGAGCAACTACAGGACTGCTACCATTACCATATGTACTACTACTCCACTCCACTTACAGTCCCATTAGAACCCTCAACAACAGCTGATCAAATATGAAGGAAAAACTACAATCTGTCAGGGTGGCAGTGCCTTGTTTTTCTTTACTAGAAGAAATCGGGTTAGTTGCAGCTTCCATTGACTAACAGGCTATGAGTTGTTTAAAAATTTTGAGGCCTTTGTTAGTTTGTTTGATTAATTTATCAAATTTACGTAACGTGCATGTTTGAGTTTCAAATTCTATATGAAGCGGAAGGTCTAATTGCCTACAAGCTTCTAAATTGTATTGATTTTCATGAATAATTGAAGTCAAAATATTATCGCGAATTAATTTTTTTACAAACAGGCATGAGCTGGAGATTGTTACCTGTTTCAACTTAGCTAATGATGTCTTCTTTCTTAGGAAGTGGAGAACTAAGATGCATAAATTTTTGTTGCGGAAAATAGAGCACAATTATGGAGGTTACACACACATCTATAATGATAAAATTCGTCACCAAATATTGAAAATTCACAATGAGAATTTATCTAGTCATCATTTGGGATTTTGTCCCTATGAAAATGTATCATTATGGAAAAAAAGAAGAGTAGCTTATAAATCATATCAAAATCTCTCAACTCATATGAAGTTAAGACCACTTGGTATCAGTACTATGATTTTGCAGTTGCAATTCTCAATTAAAAAGAGCTTAAGGCCTTGTTTGTTTGCAATTTATCAAACTTGATTGAATGGCACTCAAATGGTTGGATTTTATGCTATGGTTCCAATATTTTTTAAGAAAAATATGGGTGGTTTAAATTTTTTATTTTATTTCTTATTTCATATTTATGAATATATAACTTGTGTATTAAATATTTTTTTATAAAAATAATTAATTAAAAATTAAATATAAATAATATAAATATAATAAATTAAAATAAAAGATAAAATATATAATAAAATAGAGGATGTAAAGCAACGGGTTAGTTTTGTGCCCATAAATAAGCAAACTGCTTGCCAATTTACAAATGAATGGGAATAGTTTCATGCCTATTTTAATTTAGGGCCCATTATTTGATGGATAAGAGGTGACAGCTAAGAGTATACTAGCTTACTTTAGAAAAATTGTAAGGACCACCACTAACTAAAGCGAAAATAAGAATTAATACAAATATGGAGATAATAGATATGACTGAAGAGTCGCATTCTTAAGCAATCACTTGCGTTTGGAGTTTTGCCCAAATGGGACCCCAACATATTTGTCAATTTCATGAAATTGTTTACAATATAAATGCTAAAACTATTCAACTCAATAACAAGTACAATAAGATAATATTAGCAGTACTGACTCGAAATTTGGCTCTAGTAGAATTATTTTTAAAATGATTACGATCACAAGATGCTATAAGGATAAGAAGACTACGCCATTATGCCCTAATTGTTCGTACACTTGTGTATTTGTGTTTTAATTTTTTTTTTTATGATTTAATTGTATGATCTTCTCATTAATTTGTTGATCAATATTTCCATCATATCATTGCTAACTTTGTCCTCTCTAAATTCTAAGATTGAATAGCGTTTTTGAACATTAATAATTGAAATTTATTTTTACTTAACTACCATTTTATTTAGTTAGTCAAATGTATCGTGATTTAATTAATGATTCACATGAATAAATTAACCAAACTCCCTACTAAAGTAACGGACTTGGCAGGCACAATTAGTTGCTGGTAACTTCAATGAGAAAAAGTCTATCGTCATATCATTGTCTCACTTTTTATCTTCTCCAAAATTTGGGTAACTTCCACGAGAAAAAGTCTAGTATTATATCATTGTCTCACTTTATGTCCTCTCGAAATTCAGAGACATAATGGAGTTTTGTGTGCTTCAATAATTAAAACTCATTTGATTTAGTTATGACACTCTCTTCAGTTAGCGAATGCCTCGTTACGTCATTGGTGATGTGCATGAACATATAAGAGGGTGTTTGGAAGATTGTATTAGTTACTCAGAACATATATTTTGGACGTTTATAGGACAATACAAAATGTTTGACAATTTTTTTGATAATAGTGAATACGACTTAGGTTCGAAATTTGATTTGTATGAATTCACAAATTATATTGACAAAATTAATAGCAAAAATAATACCTGACGGTTGGAAAACAGACGAGCATATTCACTGTTGTGTGTCGTGTGAAGTGAAACCACAACCAACCGAACATGTGACAGAAACACCTGTCGATGAACTCCCAATTGTAAAATTTCTCCATAATATCATTGTCCCACTTTATACCCTGTCCAAATTCTAAGACAGAATGAAGTTGTGTATACTAACAGTTGAAATTTATTTTAGTCACTGTAAAAAAATTAGGTATGATACTATGAAAATAATTTTGTATTTGCAGTTGAAAATTACAATTATAAATTTTCATAATAAAAATAATTCTTTTAAATTATAAATAACAAAAATTATTAATTATCAACCCACAATCTTCTATGTTCTAAGCACAACAATTAACAATGCACTATTTGTAAGAAAATTAATATACATATATATACATATATATTTATACACACAAAAATAGACATTAATTGTTGACCTCGGTTAGAGTTAATTAACTATAAAAACATCTAATTTGGATTTGATTAAGGCATTTTATAGATAAAGTTATAAATTTTTCCTATAAACTACAAAATGACTATAGCTGATGCCTCTTGTTTTTTAGGTTTGGCATAATTATATAAAGATTTTCATTATAAATACCCCTCCAACCCCAACCCCTATCCCCCCCAAAAAAAACAATATAGGAAACCATATGCTATACGAACATAAAATGTGAAAAAATTGAAATGCCCTTACAGCAAAATCAAAAAAGTAAAAAATAAAAGAGAATTACAACTATACCTGATACTACTGAGAGTTGGAAGGTCAAATATTCCGGTTGATTCAAGTTATTTTGGGCTTGAAATCTACAACCAAGAACACACGTCAACTAGCCGAGAGGCCCCCGATTAAGGCACTCCGACGCTTAAGTTAGTTCCGCTAGATCGGAGAATAGATATAGTATGTAGTGAACAGTGTAAATGGCATTACCTTGAGCGTAGAGGTATTTGTAGTATTTATAACTTGCTGTGAGCGTGATTTTACCCAAGTACCATTATCAGGTGTACTTGGCTTTTCCCATGATAGGGGGTTGGGAGTCATTCTTTGT
>JACGDI010003086.1:624890-637650 GCA_014898725.1 Jacaranda copaia
TTTTGAATGTATGGCTGAGGTCGAGTAAGTGGTCTTGGGCTTTTTCCGTCTTGATTATCATGTCATCAACTTAAACTTCCATTGATTTTCCAATCTCATCTTTGAACATAAAGTTCACTAATCTTTGATAGATTTGCCCGGGCATTCTTCAAACCAAATGGCATAACCAGAAAGCAATAGACACCATTAGGAACCACAAAAGATGTTTTATCCCTATCCTCAGGTGCCATAAAAATTTGATGATAGTCTTGAAATACATCCATCATACTAACAATTCATATCTAGCAGTTGAATCAACTAATAAATCTATCCGAGGTAGGGGGTAAGAATCTTTAAGGCATGCTTTATTCAAATCAGTGAAATCGTTACACATCCTCCACTATCCCTTAGTTTTTAAGACTAGGACAACATTACAAAGCCAAGAAGAGTACAAAATTTCTACAATATAATCAGCATCTAAGCATTTTCTGACCTATTCTTTGATAATCTGTGTCCTTTCGGCGTTGAATGTCCTCATCTTCTGCCCGACCGACTTATATGAAGAGTCAGTGTTGAGGCAGTGCACAATTACATTCGAGTCGATCCCTACAGGTTAAAAGCTTTCCAAGCAAATACGTTGACGTTCCTCCTCAAGATGTCGACCATGAGACGTTTCAGGTGGGTCCCCAAGTCAGTTCCGATACGGGTTGTCTTCTCAGGATTGCCCTCTTCGAGCTCGATTATCATGAATTCCCTGATGGGCTCCACCCTGGTATCCTCTAGTTTTCTTTTATTGCTCGATTGGGACTCTTTGGGTTCTACTACAGTAGCGTCCCCCGAAGTCTTTAGCTGTGGTCGAGTCTTCTGCCTAGATAGCTCGACTGAAATGTTGTAACATTTCCATGCTTTCTTCAAGTTGCACAAAAGTTTGCTAGTGCCGACTGGAGTTGGAAACTTTACCTTCAAATGATATGTGGAAATGATGGCACGAAAGTCATTGAGGGCGGGTCGGCTAATGATGACATTGTAGGCAAATGGGGCATCGACTACAAGATAATTCAGCATTAATGTTCTCCTTCTAGAAGCTTCCCTAAAAGATGTGGTCAAGTCAATCGACCCCTCTGGTATGATCTCTGACCCCCCAAACCCAACCAGCGGTGTACGCACAGGCTGGAATTTCAACTTTCCCAAGTTCATCCTATTCAAAGTAGATAAGAATATGATATTTGTTGAACTGTCGTTATCGACCAGGACTTTGCGCACCTCAAAGTTCGCAATCTCCATATTCACAACCATTGGGCAATCTATTTTATGATCAATATTTTTGCCCTTAAGATGGGACAAGTCAACATCCGTGAATGAGATGGGCTCTGCACTTGTAGAAAGGTGGAAAGTTGTCCCACGGGTATGGTTTTATTTGATTCAAGTCTCCTCTGAGTCTGTCTCCGTGCAGACTTTGAGTCCCCCCCAATTGGACCTTCTGTGATCATGTCAATGACTCCTCTGATCGGTGGGTGGTCCTCCTAGGCAGGTTTTTTCCCTTTATCATCTCTCTTAGGGTTAACCGACCTTTCTCTATGGGGAGTCCGATCGATTTTGCCCCCTTCAGCTCTGGCCTCTACTGCTACATATTTTTTCAAATGGCCCTATCAGATCAATCTTTCGATCTCGTCCTGGTGGTTGAAACACTCATCAGTGTCATGCCCCTTCTGTTTGTAGAAGTGGCAGTACTTCTTTGACTTTTTCATGGCTTTTGTCTCCGTCAGTTCCCTAGGCCTTTTAAGGAGTTTGTCGTGTTGGATGGCGTACAAAACCTCTTTCCTTGGTGTATTCAATGGTGTGTAGTCATGGAAGCGTTTAATCAGAGATTGACCTCGTTCTCTATGTTTCTGGTCGTCTCCCTCCTTCTTTTTCTTGTCGACCTCAGAGGATCTGAACTTGAGCTTGTTCATCTCCTCCTGGGTCATGTACCTTTCGGCCAGGTTGAGCTCCTCCATCAACTTGGGCCTCTCTCACACGAGGGCATTCGCGCACTCTTTATGCCTGAGCCCCAAGAACAGCACATCGATCAAGAATTCGATCCTGGGGTTGTCAATCTTTAGGACCTCCATGTTAAACCTAGTGAAGAAATCTCAGAGAGACTTTCCCTCATTTTGCTTAATGGCATGGAGGTAGGTGTGGGGGAGCTTGGCCTTTCTCTTGCAAGCAAACTGGTACAAAAACTTATCACACAGCTGGTCGTAAGAGTAGATGGTAAATGGTTCCAGCTTCATGAACCAATCCAGTGCGATGCCCTAGAAGGTAGTCACTAACATTTTGGCATGGATAAATTCGTTGTGATCGTGTAGTTGTATCATATATTCAAACTGCATCAGGTGCTCATTGGGGTCGGTGGAGCCATCATACCTCGAGAGATCGATCAAAATTTTGGCATCCATGGCGATTCACTTGTTGATGTTCTCCTGAATGTACGGTGATCCTCTATTCCGATGAGATCTTTGGGAAGTGTCCATATTTGGTGCTTTATCTGTGTTTCTCCTCAAGATATCATCGAGACGTCTGTTCAGCTGCTGCACTTGATGGGAAACGTCTTCCCACTTATTTTAGTCTGCTTAGGAGGTAAACCTGATGAGTTTAGCCTTATCGCGCTGATAGGCTCGACTGGACCGATGTGCCAAATTTGGAGATTCTCCATGATCCTCGCGGCAGTCACGATTTAGGCATTCGACCCTATCACGCTGCAGGGCTCGATTAGGTCGAACATGATCCTCAAAGTCCGCCACCTCCTCACATGGTTTTGGGCGTCTCTTCTCCACTAGTAGATGTTTGGGACTAGCCTCACGCCTAGCAAGTGGTTGCATGGCTTCGTGGTGGGAGGGGCTGTGCTCCCAGGGTCTATTTTTTGAAGATGACGGCTGTGGAACTGCACTGGCATCGAGGGCAGGCACTAAGGTGTGCCAGTTTAGGATAGCAGATAACTGAGTCGATATTTGGGTGGAAATCTGCTCACTAATCAGTTGCATCAGCTGGAACATGGGTAGCATCACCAACTGTTCCTGGGAGGCGTTGGCGCACGAAGTAGTTATGTGTTGCTGAGGGTTAGGGAGTGGTGGGAAAATAGATCTTTGGTTCTCCTCCCTCCTAGAAGTTACTCTGTGCATGTTTACCTTTTTTACGCTGCAATCTCAAGAGTTCCCACAGACGGTGCCAAATGATACTGTTGAGAGTTGGAGGGTCAAGTACTCTGGTTGATTCAAGTTATTTTAGGCTTGAGATCTGCAATCAAGAACACACGTTAACTAGTTGAGAGGCCCCCAGCTAAGGCACTCCGACGTTCAAGTTAGTTTCGGTAGATCAAATAATAGATATAGTATGTAGTGAATAGTGCAAATAGCATTACCTTGAGCGTCGTGGTGGTTGTAGTATTTATAGCCTGCTGTGGGCGTGATTTTACTTAAGTACCCTTATCAGGTGTACTTGGCGTTTCCCATGATAAGGGGTTGGGAGTCATTCTTTGTCCAGATCCCAGTACTGTGCCAGGTGGCGCATCTCCTATTTTCCCTGATAACCATGCCAGTAGAAGCACGTCTCTACCAAAGTTGTTGGCAGCGGTCACATCAGCTGCCACGTGTCATCAAGTTAATAAACATTACAAGAAAAAAAAATTGTAGCACCCCTCTTGGGACCGCATTCAAGCTGAGGCATCACCAATTCAATCTTAATTTAAATTCATAAACAAGTAATAGGCCTATAAATAAATTTTTCAAAACTTATTAGAGACTGCCGTAGGCTTCAACTTAAACAAACCTCGACAAAACACTAAACAGATCCCATGATTTATTCCTTAACACTTGACAAAACATATACATACCTTTAGGTTGTTATTGTCAATCCTGACGTATCACAACATCTCAAGATCCAAACTTAACATTCAAATGATTTCAAATATACATTCAAACACCTAATCTATTACAAAATATGTTTGTGTCCAAATCGAAGGTCCAAGTTCATCACCTGTTCATGTCTCAAAATATCAAAATAGTATAGGAGAGTAAGTCCAGGACTTAGTGAGGGAGAAGGAAATGATAGGATTCAAAGAAGAGCTATTGAGATATAATAATCAATATTCAAATTCAGTAATAAGCAAAACTTTTCAATATGAAAAAATTTTGATAAGCGAAATTTTTTAACAAGATCAACAGAGAACATGACACATATGATATCGAACATAACAAATTGTTGATCATTCCAATTTGATTACTCCCTGATCAAATTTTATAATTGCTACTACTGGACGTTGTTACAGTATAAATAGAATTTTGTTATCTCTCCATTTGCTTAAGCATACAACTCAACATACAATAACTTGTTATATAGCATGGTTGATCGCATGTCGGATCCTATCACTCATAGTTTGCTACCTCTAGCTACATGTAAGTCATGATCAGCTGCCTTTCGAATTGAGTCCTTAGGCCTAAATCCCCCATGGCATCCCTTTGGGTGATATCTGCTCATGGCGTCTCATGGGTTAGTAGCCGCCCATGTCTTCCCATGGGTTAGTATAATATAATGCCAGTAGATAAGAATTTAACCTTTAAAGCAATAAACATAAGTACAACCAAGTAAAGTTTGGAGGAGGTCTAGCACTAAAGTCCAAAGGTGCTAATGGGGCAGACTCAAGAAGAGCCCCCACTGGACATGCCCTATCAACTAGTGTGGCTACTCGACACATATTTTATAGTATCGATTGAACAAGACATTTAAAAGAGTCAAGAATACAACTAGGTACAAGTTTGGAACAATTAGTATACATAATATGTTAGCTAGCAAGGCCATTTCGGGGCAAGGTTGTGCGGTACCAGGGACAGAAAATGAACATCATAACAAAAGTTCTGAGCTCCAAAACAAAAACAAGTAATAACCTCACAGGGGTGTACAAGTCAATTAATAAATAACAAGCGAGAACTTAAGCAATTACAGATTTCAACTAACATGAGCAAGTATAGTACAAGCACGTTTAATCCTCATAAGAGTTTATCACAACAATAGAAAGTATGAGAAAGTGCTAGATTGGCAAACCCTCACAAGGTATAACAAATATGGAGTAAGCTTATACAAAGCAAGTACCAATTGGTGGACCCTCACCTCCGTAGTCTCAGAAATGCTGTTGTCGCCTACTAACTTGTGGGACCCACTTCATCATAACCTAACAAAAATAGTATATTTACAAGCAAAATCCTCATTCGACCAAATAATCACAATTACACAAATAACGGCCTAAAATTAACACTAATTTGGCTAAATCGATAGCCTCGATAAAGACATGCTATAGTGCCAATCTCGTTAAAGGAATATAATTGGGTCCTTAACTACAAAATAACCTTACAACAATGTGCCAGATCAACAATAACAGTTCAATTATTCTCAATTATCCAATTATTGCCACTTAGGTCTCAAATCCTTAAAATAAGGATTTTCTCTTCCGTTTAACTCCTTTAATCCATAATTATCTTATAATGATACAAATTCAAGTCCACTAAGTTATATAATCATACATGCATGGCACATATATATATCCAAATCCTACATCTATTCTTCATTTTCTTTCGGTAATGTATATGATTTAGACAAAATTAAATGATGCAATGTATCAATTCCAATTCCAAGTCTTTACCTAATAAAAGGTTAGTGAAGCCCCAAAACCATGATCAATTTTGGTGTATACAACAACCACGACAAGGCGAAAAAACTATTCTAACACTGCTACCATCTGCCACCCTAAAAAAAACTCACCGCCACTGATAAAAGATGCGTTTCAACTCCATGATTCAAATCCCCTAATCAATTTTAGGTTTAGACATAAGTTGGCCTATCAATTGGCTGGAAAACAGTTAGTCTGCCACCAGTATTGCCACCCCAATTTCCTTTAATTCCGCCACCACCATTGGGCCAAACCTTAATTCAAAGCTACCACAATGTTCCGCATGTTGGACTCTACCAGACCCACACCCAAGTTGCAACTTCAGCTACCGGAGTGTAAAGACCTACCACCTCTGTTGTGCACCACCTTTAGTTCCAAGTTTTACGGCAAGCTACTATTGGTTTGGATGCAAAACTTATATAAGTTTGTTCCTTGAGCTGAGTGGAACAAGGTGGTATGGTTGGTTCTTAGGTTTCGTTAGCGTTGGAGGAACTTCATCAGAGAGAGAAAATGGGAAAAGGATGCTCAATTGAATGAAGAAGAAAGAGAAGGAAATGATTTTATAAAATCCAACCTTTTGAAATTAGAAATTGACTCCTAAAACTTTTGGTCAGTTTTCAATTGGGTCCACCAAGAGTCAAAACCTTTCACTTTGGCCTTAAACCTAATTAGTGCCCTATTTTGGCCCTTTCGACCAAGAATATATACCATGCAACCTCCAAACTTCTAAAATGTGATCCAATCAAGTTTTGTGTATTTTCAATTTGATCCCAAAATTTCCAAAAATTCTTGGGATTAAGTCCTTTTCATTTATTTTTTGAGCCCTAAAATCCGTCCAACCAATATCTTGATTTCTAAATCCTTATTTTTCAAAAAATTTGAATTTCAGGGGTGTTACAAAATTAGTGACAAAATAACAAATGACAATACAACAGTAATCACTAATTATAAATATATTAAATGACAAAAAGTTTTTTTTATCATCTTAATAATTTTTTCAAACTTAATGGAGACAAGAATAGTATTTAAATTGTCATAATTGACAATTATAAATGGCACACCTATAATGATGGCATAGTAACATTGAAGATATTATCACAAATTATAGTAATAATTTTTACTGTAACTAAGTCGTCATTGTAACATTGAAGATATTATCACAAATTATAGTAATAATTTTTATTGTAACTAAGTCGTCATTATAAGTGTGTCATTAATTGTCAATAGTGCTTAAAACATTAATTCTTATCATAAATATTAAGACATATTATAACAAAATAAAAATTATTATCATTTAAAAAAAATATTATTAATGATAAAATAAAAATTATTATTTATTAATATATTTCATATTTAACAACAATTTTTATATTTTCACTTATTTATTTTACTGGTATTGCACTTTTTGATAGTGCAATCAATCTCGCGGGCCCTGGAAATGTTTTGGGGGTAATTTTAAAAGTTGACATTTTTTTTTGCAGCACATTCAAGAAACTTCAATGACAACTAACGAAGGAATTCCATTGTTGGATGGTGCAAAACATTTACGAAACAACATGGCATTTTTAATAATTGCTCCAAACCTCCAGAGGTGTGGCAGTAATTAATTTAGCTTTTATTTTATTTAATCTTGTGGGTGTTGTTCATACGAGCCAACCATTCACTTCATCAAGACATCAACAATCAGGGAAACCCAATCTACAGAGCTTAATATTTTAAATATATTCAATAAACTATAATGTCATTAATTTGTCCGATGTTCAAGATGGCAAGTTAATTAATCAACCTTGCTGGCCCTGGAAATGTTTGAGGGGGCAAAGCTTGTAGCAACAATCGGACTTCTGACGCTATATTTGCCACTGGACTCAATCCAAGTCAAGGAACCATAAACCAATGAATCATTCATCAGCTTTGGATCTTCTATTCTCAGCTTGTAGCTTTTCTTCTCGTACTTTTTACTGAACTCCAACCTGTCGGGCAAAACGCTGACTTTTAGTCCACTTAAACCTGTCATTTTGGCATTATAAACTGAATTTCCATCTCCAATATTAGTAACAGTTCTCTGAAATTCTTTTACTGTCAAGCTATCGGAGTTAGAGTCATTTGCATTGAAATAGGCAATGAAAGAGGGATAATTCAGGTCCAGCGATGGATTTGAGCAATTATAATAAGAAGTCGATCTAGTGATTGTTTGAATCTGTTTCGAAGTGAAGTTCAATGCACAGAGAAGATTAATGTAATCTTCTGAGCTTGCATCATATATAAGTCCAGGATCTAATGCCTTATTAGGATCAATGTGGCCAGCTCCCATGCCCAGAGGATTTGCAGGTTGGTTATTGGATCCAATATCTTCTATCTGACTATCCGTATTATCCAGCACATTGGCTGTTGTCATCATGGCCGATCTAATGGCCGCTGGGCTCCAATCGGGATGTGCTCCTTTCAGAAGGGCTGCAACTCCAGCGGCATGTGGGCAGGACATTGATGTTCCTGATATAATGTTGAAGTTGTTGAAGAGATGTTTTGAACCCACATCTGTTATGGATAAATTTGAAGGCCAGGAAGCTAGGATCAGATCACCAGGAGCCATAATATCCGGCTTTAGAACAAATGGACAGCTCTTTGATGGCCCTCTCGAGCTGTAGCTCGCCAATTTTGGAGCTGATTTGGCGCCAAGGAGCGTTTCTTGGAACTTTAAGCTTCCTCTAGGCTCAGGGTTACTTTTAATGTAGTCGAGAATTTTCTGGCCTTCCTCAAGTGTGAAAAACACTGCTGGAAATGAATTTTCAAGAAAAGAAGCCAAGTCCGTATTGTTAGATATGAAGACACCACCACCAACTTTGGCATTTCGGACATAATAAACTTGTTCACTTAGTGTATCATTCGTGTCCAGGCAGACAACAATTTTGTGTCCCACTTTCTTTAGTGACTTCTCATCCTCGCAATCGCCCATATAAACAATTGGGAAGTGAGTTGAAGAAAAATTTCCAAGGTAGAGAGACAGCCCCATGGCTGAAGCTCCATTGCTGAGAGTTAAAGTTCCGTGGAATTCCCTGTCAGTTGTACCAGCAGCAACAGTGAGAACCCAAGGTGTCCCGTTGTGCAAAATCCGGAAATATGGCCCCTCATTGCCTGCTGAAGTGGAAACAAAAATGCCCTTCTCCGTAGCTGCAAATGTTGCTATGGCAATAGGATCATCATATAAAGCAAGATCATCAATGCCTAATGATAGGGATACAACATCCACCCCATCCATGATTGCATTATCGATTGCAGCCAGAATGTCAGAAAGATAAGCTCCTTCATCCCACAGCGCTTTGTACATTGCAACTCGGGCCATTGGAGCCATCCCTCTAGCAGTCCCAGAGGCATAGCCGAAGAAGGACGCATTCTCCACATTACTCCCGGCAGCAGTGGAGGACGTGTGGGTCCCGTGTCCGTCTGTATCGCGGGCAGAATTCATCAAAATGGTCAAGTTGGGGTACTTGGCAAGCAGGCCTTTGTTGAAGTAACGAGCTCCAATGAGTTTCTTGTTGCACATGGAGGAATAGAATTTTGTGCCATCCTCACATTCTCCTTTCCATCTTGATGGAATTTCAGCCATTCCATCATCGTTGAAGCTTTTACTCTCTGGCCAAACGCCAGTATCCACCACACCAATTATGACATCCTTGCCATAGTCTGAAACTGGCCATGCCCCATAATTGGAATTGAGACCGAGGAATTGGTAAGAATGAGTTGTGTCAACTTTAACTAACATATCTTTAATTGAAGAAACATAGCCCGGGAAGTTCTTGATTGCTTCAAATTCAGAAGATGTAAGAACTGCACTAAATCCATTGAGGGCAGTGGTATAAGCATAAACAAATTTAGACTGCGACGATGGATCAGTAGTGCTTTCAGCTCTATCTGTGATGGAGGAAAGTGTGGCTAAGTACCAGCTATGGTGGCTGGAGAAGGCTTTGGGCATGGCAGATAAATCCATATGGACAATGTAAGTTTCAGATTCTGCAAAAGTGATGGAGAGAAAACATAGACACAGACACAAACACAATGGATTAAGAATTCTCATGTTTTTGCAATGAAATGGAGTATTCATGAATATTCTTGGATCATAAGCCAATGTACCTATATATAGCAGAGAAAGGCATGGGACTTCATTTCAACTTGTCTTTTACTTTGCCCAATTGGTATCACTCACCATCAATCACACATACATAATGGGACCTATCTGTTTTTGCTCATTTAGTTGAAATCCTGCCGTGAACTTCAATATCAAGCAGCCACTACTTTGTTTTAATTTAGCACCACATGTATGTGTATACTTGTGCCATAGGATTAGGCAGCCTAGTTAATGAGCTGGAAACTTAATTCTTGCATTAATCTGCTTAATATAAAGAGATTATTTACAAGGGATAAAAGAATATGGTGTCCTGTCTCAATCCCAATTGATTTTCAAGCCTTAACTGCTTAGCTATGGGCACTCCCATTATTTTTAAAGAAACCAGTTCACCCATCATCAATCATGGACTTGAAAAATAACGGAGAAAACAAGGGAATCTAAAAGCAGGATAGCGGATGGAACTATCGTATATAGCATGATGCCCACAAAAACAGAATGAAAAGATCAAATTCAAGGAAAAGACTACTTGGAACATATTAGAATATCCAGAGGTCCATTAAACCAACTTGTCAGATAAAAATTATTGCAGTTGATGGCATCACATTGCCCGCGAACACTATACTAAATAGTTTCAACAAACTCAAGCCAATTATATGATAAGTAAATTACACTATGAGGTCTGTCTTAAATCCAAAAATCAGATATTAATAACAATAACTGAAGTCTAGAGATGGCGGCCGCCTAAAGAACTCCTAAAGTTAGGGTACCCATTTCATTATTTTGTTTCCTCAATTACAAAGTAGTAGTAATTTCTAGAATAGATTATTTTTACATCAAGGTGATGATTGATATGCATAAATGGAAATAGGTGGGAGTAGAATGACATTAAGAATGGAATTAGGTGGGAATGGAATGACATTAAGAATGATACTGGTATAGCTTATCGTATAATTGGTATGTATAAAAATAAGAAAGAAATGAAATCACCATTCCTTTCTTGATTTCTATTATAATGATTGGTAAATAGGAATTACCAGTAAAAATGGAATAATTTTTTTAAATAACCAAATTATCCTTTGCTAAACAATTATTAAAATAAAAGTATTTATTAGTAAAATATGTTTTATATGTTACTGTAGACATATATATTTTGTGCAAGTCTATAATAATATAGTTTTAATATTATACGAATTGCATAAGTAAATATATGCATTTTTTATGTTGTCAACAAGTTATATATGTTTACGAAAAAAAGTATAAACACAATTTGTTTAAAATTATTATTTTTAAAATTATAATTTAGCTTGCTCTTTTGAATTTTTTGATAAAATTAATTAGAAAAATTATAAAATATTTTATAACTAGAGTGCTTAACTTTTTTGTGACAAGAGAATAATTTATTATACATTTTTATAAGTTTAATTTGAAGAGTTGTTGATAGGATGAACAACTCTTCATTTATTAGATTCATATATATTTTTTAATCATCTGAAGATATGCAGATATAAATAATATTTTAAACTATATATTTCATTACTATGGACCAAGTCGATGATGCTTCTACCTTTTTTATATTATTTTTACTATTTATTATTTATATTTTTATAATAATTTAATAATTTTTATAATATTACTAAAAAATATATGAATATAATATATAATTAAAAAAATACATAGCAATCAAATAAGTTGGAATATAACATCAAATGCTTGCAAAGTGAAGATTTTTTTCTCAAATGTAAAAGTATTTTGTTAAATTTTTGAGTGATATAGGTTCATATCCAATGGATTGGGAATAGTTAAACCCATGGGGGAGAAAGGAAATGGTTAAATCTATTCTTTTAAGAATGGGGATTTCGACGGAATGGCCTTTCTCATCTCTAAATTATACCAATCATGAATTTATGAATGAATTTAGAAATGTCCATTATATTTCTATCTCATTTCTGCATACCAATCATACAATAAGTTGGCAAAATAAGTTCTTTTTAACAATTTCAATTCCACATTTTAGCAAAATGATGATGAGTGTGAAGTAATTGCTATCACATATTGACCCTTATTTGTGGGTTCCTCCTTCGAGAGTGATGAAATAATACTAGGGTCTATCCTAAGATATTATTTAGGGTGAATTATAGTTACTATTCTTAAGATTTGATCTAATTATGAAAAGGTCTTCATTTTTTTTAAAATTATAAAATAGCTCCTAAAATAACAGACCTAATTGTAATATAGATGGAATTTGAGGAAAGCCCAAAATATCCCTAACAACCAAATAATTATAAAATAAAAAATGCTAAAAATTGGTTTGATGGCTAAAGTCCTAAATACCCCTCTATGTGTTATGATTTCTTAAAATTTTGAATTAGTTTAAATAATATATATTTAAAATAATTTACTTATCTAATTAAATTTATCTAATAATATTAAATAATAAACTATTTATTACTTGAGTTACATATGAAACAATATTAAACTAATAACCATATCTAAAATAATTTAGTTAAACTTAATTAAATCATTTATTAAAATAAAAATCATATTTAATGTAAAGATATTTATCATTTATTCAAATAATACATATATCTAAAATAGTTTATAAAATTTAGCTAAATTTATTAATTAATTAAAAAATAAATAAATAATTAAAAACTATATCAATTAAGAATAAATAAGTAAAAAAATAAATATATGTACTTTTAACAAAATTATTTATAATTAAAAGAGAAATTTTAAAATTAAAATTATATTATTTATTAAAATAGTAATCATATCTAAATTAAATATATTTAAAATAATTAAAATATTTATTCAAATAATGAATCTCTCTAAAATAATTAATGAAACTTACTTAAATTTATTAATTAATTTAAAACATAATAAATAAAAAATTAAATATGTATCTTAATTAAATTATTTATTAATTAAAAAAAAGTTAATTTAGAAAGAAAAAAAAA
>JACGDI010003086.1:637685-668529 GCA_014898725.1 Jacaranda copaia
CCCCCCCCCCCACCCATTCTTCTTTCGGCGGCCATGGCATGCATATATATGTATATGTATAGAAATATTTTACATATTTTTTAATATGTATTTTTTATTAAGATTTAAGGCATTTTTGTATTTTTATTAAAGTTTTAGTATATTTTTGTACTTTTACACAATCAGCTTATCAATTAAATTACTAGAAGGGCATTTATGGAATTTCATACACTTTTTTTAATGATAATTTGAGAAAATCCTAATGACAGTTAATGGCTAGACTAAATTGTTGGGCGGTGACAAACCTTAGAAGGAGGGGGTTGTATTTTTTAAAAAAATGAGAACCTTTTCATAATTACGTCAAATCTCAGGAATAATAGTCATAATTCACCGTATTATTTTTTCAAAAACTAAGAACTTCAATCAAATGTGTAATGCGAAGAATTTTGGGTTGTGGAAGGAAAGTGGTTTCAAGTTTGCATACGAAATTAATGGTGGTCTAGTTTCTTACATGGATTATGAGAGGAATGTTTAGATTAATTTCGCAAGCGTTAAATAGAGTTTTGTTGCAATTTTGGTATTAATTTCCAAAAATGAATGTAAGTACTAAATAATTGCTAGTTGAATTTTATTAGGACAGAAGCGAGTCCCTCTCTATAGGCGCTGAGAAGTGACCCTACCACAAGAAAAATTGCATTAAAATTGAGGCTAGCTAGAGACGCTGCTCGAAATTGCTTTCGGATTAAGAATATTTCTAATACATGCATTCTTTGGTTTCATACAAAGTGCATTTGTAGAATGAGAACATGCTAAATTCATTATTAAACTATATTCACGAAACATTTTCCTTGCAGTTTCTATTTTTTAATACTAATGTTAAAGAGAGAAATTTCACTTACAACATACAAAGCTAGAAGTGCTCGATTTTGTCCAAACCACATCGCTAAATTAAGCATGGCAAATGAACTTACAGCTTCAATAAGCACTTAGTAAGCCACATATGTGATTGGACTTAAGGTAGATTGTCATTTAATTAGTGATACGTTACCAAGAAAAGAGCTATTCTCTAAATATATAAATTAGCTTAGAAAAATTAATTTATTGCTATATGTTTATACAAATGAAGAATACAATATTTTTAATGCTGTTTGCCAAAATAAAACTCACTTTCTTAACCGTTTTAAATATTTCAATCAATAGTTATAGTGGTTCAATTAGAAACAGCCTTATGTGAGAACAATATTAGTCATTATATAGTTTTTATCTAATTAAAAAGTGTTGGAATTTTATTCCAATATGTGTACTTCTATTAATTGAATTTATTTTTTAATAAAATAAAATGGGGCTAAATTAATACAATTACTGAGATAGACTCAAAGGACCTAATATTTTGACCCAATATTGTTAATGTCTTTTTTCTAAACAGAATTTGTATGACAGCTGGTGTAGGCCCAATCTTAGAAGCCCTTGATGGGAGAGCTCTCTAAGGTTTTATATTATACATATTATGGCTAGGTCTTCTGTCTACTCCACGTTTTGATATTACTATCCCATTAAAATAATCAAGTGGTTTGTGTGAAAAAAAGAGAAAGACTTAGCAATCAATCGTGAAATTACAGGAATCATTGATCGTTAATCTCATGACTCAAACAGGTATGTGAATAAATCAATCTTATGGTGTTTTGATTACATAGATATGTAGATCTTGGGTCTAATTATGCCTTACAGTTGGTATCAGAACCATATATCTATGAATTAAAACTTGATTTGTTGATTGTATTTCGTCGATCTCTTAATCTATCATTACAAAATTTTGATTATATCGATTCCATAATCGGGGATGAATAGTAATTACTTTTGGATTTAAATCTAGAATCCAAATATTGAGAAAGTCTATTTATAAAATTCATCATATATATGGATACTTTTGGAGTACAATCTTGGCATGATTGTTGGATTTGAGTTTAATTTATTAGTTATTTAATTATGTGATTATTTTATATTTCGACATGCTTGGTGATTGTTTATATTAAACTGTTAAACTTCGGACAATATATAGATATAGATGTTTTCTGTTTTGTTGAATATGCATGCGAAATACATCCATTTCTTTCTCTTGTTGCATTATAGTGTGTCAAATAGAATATTTAGTTGTGTTTTCTTCTTTGCTTTGGCCATAAATGATATATTAAAAAAAGAAAGAAAATTGAGATTTTGGAATCAATCATGGGCAGCAGTCACATTAGCGTGCAGATTCGGACAATTTTTTGTGCTTTGCTATGGTCTATTAATTTTGAAGAATTTAATTAGTTATCAAAATAGACTTGCTTTAATTCAAGATTTGATATATATGTTTTACATATTACTTAACGGCATTAAAATGTGCATCAACATTAGGAGATTTACACTTCCTTCATTGCTCTTTCCGTTTTGTTATTTTCTTGTATATATAAAGGGAGAAAAGGCTCACAAATTGAATTTCATGTGTATGAGTAAATTATAAGTTGCTCGACTCATTCTCGTTCATCCCCTACTCTCCATGTGAGTGTTTTTTTATATGATAAATTTTCTATCTCCAACATGACGAGGATTGTTTTTACTATATGCAAATAGATATGCTTTGAGCCAAGTAAAATAATTTAAATTTACTTTTATATATAGTTTGTTATATTAGTTTTGGAATAATATAAGATATAATTGTTCTATGTACAAGCACTCTATTTGAGGAATATTCGATTATCAAATAAATTAAATTCTAAAACAACTTGAATATTGTAAATTTTCTTTATAACTCCCCAAAGTACATATTGTTTTAGTACTCAATTTTATGGGAGTCTTGCACAATATTTTGCATGTGTAAGTTGGGCAATTAATTATTAAACTCGGTCATATACTTATTTTATCGGTTGAAGTAATAGTTATCCCAAAGTGTTCTATTTATTGAAACTTATAAATTTGTGGCATGCATATCTCGAGTTGGTATTATTAGACTTTCTTACCTGCCCAAAGGGGGTTAGATACGTGTGATAATTGGTTTTGTTGTTTCGGAACATATTGATAGAGATATATTAATTTAGAAGATCTGTTTCCCAAAGAAAGCGACTCTTTAATAATAAGTATATCTCTGTATTGTTCTTGCACGAGAGGCTTTGTGTTTTTGTGGCATGCTCTGCCCAAAGGGGAGTTTGTTATGACTCATGAGGACTCTATGAGGAATTAAGCTATATTATTTTAAGCTTATTCTCATTAATTGCCTATTATTAACAGTGATTTGTTGCATTCTTGTTGTTTTAGATAGTTACTATGAATTTAAATAATGTAAGTGCTACTATTGAAGTATTGAACAATGGAGATTATAAAAGATGGAAGCGAGATATTGAGTTTTTCCTAAGATTAGCTGATATTGATATAGCTCTCTGGAAGGATTAGCCTCCTTAACCTACTAATAATGCTTCCTATGCTGTGAAAAAAGCTTATGCCTATTGGGGGAGTCCAATTGCCTAAGTCTTCTAGTTATGAAAAAGTCTATTGAGAGCAACTGGTCAGTGCACTTCTTGAGACCAATAATGCTAGGGAATTTTTCCATGCGGTAAGACAAAGGTATCAAGTATCTGATAAGTTTGAGGCTAGGAATCTAAAGAGTGATTTGGCGGATTTGAAGTACAATAACTCTGGTAAGGTTAGGGAATACATCTTGAAAATGGTCCACGTCCAATCCAGGCTCAAGTATCTTGATATTATCCTCCCAGATAACTATATTGTTCACACTGCTCTCAATTCCCTGCCTATGGAATTCAATCAAATAAAAAAAGCCTATAACATCTAAAATGAGTCGTGAAGTATTCTTGGCCTTATTTCCAAATGTGTCTCTACAAAAGAGAAAATTAAGGGGAAAATTGGACAAATAACCTTTCTTGCTTCGAAAAATATTTTCCATGTCCCGACTTTCACTCAAAACTAAATTTCTATTTTTGTTCCAGATAATTTAGGTTGCGATATCTCTTTTGGTAAAGGGAAGGTTAGTTTGATATTAGACTCTAAAGTAATTGATTGCAGCATTTTGTTTAATAGATGTATATGTTGACCTTGGCTACCAATAAAATTTATTCTTCGTGTGTAAAAATTGACATTGGCTTCCAATAAAATTTATTCTTCGTGTGTAAAAGACCCCCAAATAATGATGATTCTTCCATATTATGGCATAGGTGTTTGACCATATTTATAAAAGTATGATAGAAAGACTAATAGCATTTTTCGTAGTCTAGTTTTGGAGATACAGAAATTTGTGTTGATTGTATTAAAGGCAAACATGATTAAATTGGCAATATAGGGGATTATTTTCCAAATATTTATAAAAATCTAGAACTGTTGTTCAATATATCATACCTGGGAGTCCTGAGCAAAATGGTGTAGCTGAAAGACATAATAGCACCCTAATTGAGATGATGAGAAACATGATGAGCCGATGTTAGTTACCTAAATTTCTTTGGGGTGAAGCCATAAGAACTACAATGTATATACTTAATTGTGTTCCTACCAAATTAGTTCCTAAAATATCTTTTAAGTTGTGGGTTGGTAAGAAGCCTAGCTTAAATCATTTTTGTGTGTGTGGATATCCTACTAAGGTTCAAATTTATAACCTTTCTGAGAAAAAACGGACCCCCCAGATTTACTCCTGGTTATTTCATTAGTTATCTAGATAATTCTAAAGGATATAGATTCTTTTATCCTTTGCATGGAACTCGAGTGGTTGAATCTCAGACAACTAAGTTCTTAAAGTATGATGTACCTGATAAGAGTGAATGTTCACATCCTATAGTAGTTGATGATTCAATTAAATTTATTACACTTTTCTTACTCGTTGCACATGAAATTGAGATTCCTCATGAACAAATAGCTACACCTAATGCTAATATGGAAGTTAATTTGAATATTGATCCACCTCAAATCATGTCCATCAAATGCCCTCTAGACGTTTTACTAGAGGGCGACGTCTAACAATTCTTAATGACTACTATGTGCATCTCTTAGAAAGTGATTATGATGTTAATCTTTAAGTTGATCCTGTCAGCTATTTTGATGTTATGTCTAGTCCTAAATTAGACTTGTGGTTTAGTGCTATAGTGGGTGAAATTCACTCAATGTAAGGGAAAAATATATAGGAGTTAGGTGATCTACTCGAAGGTCAAAAGATTGCATGATACAACTGTGTGTTTAAAGCCAAGAAACAGTCAAAGGGAAAGAATGAGAGGTTTAAGACTGGACAAAAATGTGCGGGAGTTAGTTGAACTACCTGAAGGTCAAAAGACTATAGGCTGCAACTGGGTGTTTAAAACCGAGAAACAGTCAAATGGGGTAAGATTAAAAGGTTTAAGATTAGACTTATAGCTAAGGGCTTTACTCAAAAAAGTTGGAATTAATTATGGTAACACCTTATCCCTTGTTTCCTGCCAAGATTCCTTCGGGATCATTATGAGTTAGTAGCACATTTTGATTTGGAACTAAACAAATTAATGTTAGGATAGTTTTCCTTAATGGCGAGCTTGATAAAAAAGCTTATATAACTCAACCAGAGGGTTTTATTCAAGAAGGGAAGGAACACCTAGTGTGTAAGTTGAATAAATCAATTTATGGCCTTAAATAGGCTTCTTGGTAGTGGTACTTGAAGTTTGATAAGGTAGTGACTTCATTAGGTTTTGAGGAAAATAAGGTAGACCATTGTATTTACCTCAAGACCAGTAGGAGCTAATTCATATCTTTGGTGCTTTATGTTGATGATATTTTCCTTACTAGTACTAATTTGGGTTTACTTCATGAGACTAAACAAATGTTGTGTCATAGTTTTAATATGAAAGATCTACGTGAAGCATCTTTTGTTCTTGGAATTGAGATCCATTGTGATAGAACTCAAAGCTTGTTAAGATTTTCTTAGTTACATTGATCGTGTTTTAGCTAAATTTAACATGTAGAACTGTAAACCTAGTAATATGTCAATTGTTAAAGGTAACATTGCATAGTACCCTAAAAATAAGCTTGAGCAAAAGTTCATGAAAAACATTCCTTACTTTAATGTTGTTGTTAGTTTGATGTATGCACAAGTTTGCACTAAGCCTGATATAGTTTTCGTTGTTGGCGTTCTTGGGTGCTATTTTTCTACTCCAGGATAAGAACATTGGGTGGCTGTTAAGAAAGTTTTGAGATACTTGAAGAAACTAGAGACTTGATGCTCGTACATAGAAAAGTTGACTATCTTGAGGTTATTGGATACTCAGATTCAAATTTTGCTGGTTATCCTAATAACTTGAGATCTACTTTGAGTTATGTTTTTACAATAGCAAGTGGAGCTATCTCATGGAAGAGTGTTAAGCAAATGCTTACTGCTTCATCAACTACGAAGGCTGAGTTTGTTGCTTGTTATAGAGCAGCCATGCATGTTGTATGGCTAAAGAACTTCATTTATGGACTTTTGGTTGTTGATCTAGGCCTCTAAAAATTTGTTGTAATAATGATGCTGTTGTGTTCTTTGCAAGAAATAATAAGTCCTCCAGTGCATCTAAATATATAGAGCTTAAATATCTTGCTCTGAGAGACTTAGTTAAAAATAGCTCTATCATGATAGAGCATATCAATACCGACTCTATGCTAGAGGACCTTTTGACTAAGGGATTGAGGCCTATTATTTTCAAAAGATGTGCAGAATACTGATTGAGTCTTTTGATATATTGGGTTAAGTGAGACATTTTTTCTTTATTAAAATTGTTACAATATTGAAGACTTTTGTCTTATTGGCTTTTATTAACTGTTGATATATTTGTTATAATTGTGTGCTCATTTTGTGGTTATATCTTGCTTAACATGTATCTTGAGATTAAGTGTTGATCTTGAGAGTTGGATATGTTTCATATGACACCATGTGGTATTTAGTATTGAACGAGGCATACATGACTTCTTTTGAAGTCGAATTTTCTTGAAATTTCATACTGTTTTTAGAAATTCATGTCTACAAGAAAATCATGAATTTTCTTAGGGTTTCCTATTGCTTAAGAGGCCTATATCTTATAAGAAAATCAAATTTTCTTGGGATTTCATCCATGTTTTACAAGAAAATTGGAGGATCAATAATGAAATAGTACACATATTTGGGTCATATTTTAGTTGCTATTTCTAGCTACACCACCATGTCTGAATATATGTCGATGGAATTGCTAGTATATGTGACCATGGAGGGTTTTGTATTAATAAAAGATGTAATTACCACCATGATCCAATATTAATAATTTTTACTAGACTGGATTGTGCTGGTAGTTTTGTCTCATTGATGTATTTCTTTTCTTTAAAATGTGGCCATAGTGAAAATCTTTTTGTAATTTAGCTTAAGAGTCGTCTTCTCAAACTTTACCTCTTATTTTGTTTTAAAGTAACAATTAATATTTGTCCAAGTGGAAGAATGTTGGAATTTTATTCCAATATGTGGACTTCTATTCATTAAATTTATTTTTTAATAAAATAAAAAGGGGCTAAATTAATACGGTTAAAGGGATAGACTCATAGGGCCTAATATTTAGTCCCAATATTGTTAAGATCATTTTCTAAGCAGACTTGGTATGATAGCTGGTGTAGGACCAATCTTAGAAGCTCATGATGGGAGCGCTCTCCAGGGTTTATTTTATATATATTGTGGCTAGGTTCCCTATCCACTCCACATTTTGATATCGGTATCCCATTAAGGCTGTCAAGTGGTTTGTGTGAGAAGGAGATGAAAACTTAATAATCAATTGTGAAATCGTAGGAATCATTGATCATCAATCTCATGATTCAAACAGATATGTGAATAAATCAATCATATGGTGTTTTGGTTACATAGATATATATATATATATATATATATCTTTGGTTTAATTATGCCTTACAAAAGTGGACTTCAAAAGTATCGTAATTTCTTTTGTTAATCCTTCTTTAATTTTTCACCCCCTTCATTAGGGATGTACTCATTCATTTTCATTAGTCTTGAGTTTATAGTTTAAAAATAAAAAATCATTTCAATTTCTTCAATGTCATCATCTTTTATTTTTCAAGTGACTTACGGTTCAGCGACATAAGTCTCCCCTTATATGCATAAAAAATATGCACTTTGTATTTTAATTTAGTTGATTTGAATTCAATAATAGAATATTATTATCTTGCTGAAAGAATAAATTTGTCTTTTCAAAAAAAATAAATCTTTTATTTTATTTCTTACTAGTAACCCATAAATTTAATTTCCACACACATTATTCTTTATATAAAATATTGCTTAAAAAAATAAGTACAAATTGTATTCTATTTTTAAATCATAAAATTGCAAATTGATTTGAAAAGAAAGAATGATAGCAATAACAAAATTCAAAAAAGAATTTATAAATTCTACTACTCAAATATTATTGTGTTAAAATAATATCAATTAATTAAAAATAAAAAATAGATCTACATGTAAACAAATTTTTTATAATTACTTTTTTCTAATAATCGTTTTCAAATTTAGTCAAATGATGAGCATGAAAAACGTTGCTTGTAAATACTTAGAATATTACTTAATAGATATTATTAGGAATATTATATTTTCATAAGTACTAGAAATATGATTGTAAATGTGGCAATGCAAAAGTAATTTCTGATAATTCTTTTTGTTATTTTTTTATATTTTACAATTAAGACCCCTTGAGTACTGTTTTTGAATGTGGTTGTAAGGCTAAATTTAGAATACCAAAATTTATCATCACAACTACCTAAATATCCATAAGTTTTCAATTTTACTCTTTATATCTCATTGTCTTTTTAAAATTTAATGAATATTGAAGAACAATTCAATAAAAACCTCAAAAATAACTTTTATATTAAACACAAAAGTGCTTTTCTTTATATGATAGTATAGGTACAATATACCTAATAGTTATTTTATACTCTAGAATTTCAAAAATATGGCTAAACTATAGTAATGGGATGTGATGAGGATATGAACTACTTGGTAGAGTTTTGGGCTATGATCCTATCTAGTCGACCAAGAATGAGGTCGAGAAATTAGCATTATAATGTGATTGGGTTGATTCTTGCAATTAATAATACACATTAGGCTAGCTAAGGTGCTATCGGTTAAAGCACTCCAATGCTCAACTCAGTATATATTCAACTAAAAAGTAGAGCAGTAGAGTGAGGGCTTTAAGCGATAATGAGCATACCTTGCTGAAGACTGGTTATGGGGCATTTATAGCCTTTTCTATGAGGTCGATATGTCTATGGTATCCTTGCTATATAGAGAGGGCCTTTGTCATAGCTTGAGGGCCTTTAAGTTTTCTCCAACTTGTGTACTATTTTAGGTGGCGATATCTCTAGCTCCTTAGGACAAGGTGGTACACAAGAGGCCCCCATTATCTTGGCATAGAGAAAATGTGGTATTGGTAGCAGTACCTATTATTAATATAGAGGCATATTACCTGTCAAGACGTTTAATGCTGTAGAGAGATAGTTGCATCTGTTCAACCTTCTAAGTCTAGGAAGACATTCACTAGTAATTCATTTGAGTGGATTCTAGTTGATATGCTGGAACTTTCTTAGATTTAAATATTACCTAGATGGAGTGCTAAATAAGTATCCTCAATTTAGTCGACTATACTTTGGTTGACTAGGCAAGATGTTGACAATCACATTGGAAGAATGGCCCTGTGGGGTTAGATTTTGGTCAACAACACAATTGATCACCAATAGGATGGGCCTAATAGTTAATTGAGCCATTCCACATCATGTACTTGAACCAGTTGATTGTTATCAAATTGGGCCAATTGGACCATCCTATATCATGAGTCCCCCCTTCTTTTTTTGATTTCTAATCTAGAGAATTAATAAGTTGGAATGGGGAGAAGCTGACTTTTGGAGATTGGGTTCCCTCAATGAGGAGATCAATGTGTGGGTAACATATTTATTTCATTAGTTAACCAAGGCTTTAGTCTATTTAATGCAATTGTTGCATTGGGCAGTACAGAAATAGCAATTGGCATATGTGCAATAATGAGCTGGTAGCTAGTTAGATTAACTAGTTGGCTAGTGCGCAAACTAGAGGCTATAAATATGAGTGATGAAAATCTTCATTTACACTTTTATAGCATCTTGAGAGGTCAAACCTTGAGATTTTACTATTTTTCGCCTAGTTAAGTTTGATTTTGATTTTGCTAACTATAAGTCTTTTGTCATTTTGAGCAAGTTCATTACTTCATTATTTTAATCATATCTTGTATTTCCAACATGTTGAGTGTTTGCTGAGGGTGATCATAGTAGGAGTGATAGTGAAGAGACCATGTCGAATGCGTGTTTGTCCTGAATGAGAAATAGCTCGACTAGCAAGTTGAATGATTCTTTGAGTGACAATTTGACTTTCTCAAGCAGTTCGAGTGATACTCAAGGTGAGGCAGAGGGTGGGGTTGGTTCGAGTGAGCCTCCTATGTCTTCTTGTTGGTTATTCACACCCTACCACTACAATAAAATTATATCTAAAATCATACCTAGCAATCTTGAGTTGGTAGGGTGGTTATATCATGTCCCCCCTAGGTTTGAGCTAATCGTCCCTGGTTCTATTGACAAGATGCATTGACCTCTAGTTGTTTACATCACTGTGTTCTAGGAGGCTCTTAAGTGTGGCCTTCGATTTCCCCTAGCATAACCCATAATCGATCTCTTAAATGTCCTCCAAGTTTGTATCACCTAACCTTTCCCAAATTGCTCTCTACTCTTTATAATTTTGTTGTTCTCATGCTGATACATGACTAGCCTCCAAGTTTCATCAACGTTTCTAACTTTTCCACCTTCCGATGTCCCAAAAGTTGAGAAGTATCGAAGAGTTGGGCTTTTATTATCTTATGACCTATCCTTATCAAAAAATTTTGGTGACCCCATCATCCTTACATGGTTAGGAGTAGAAAAAATGGTACTTTTGTTTAAGCTCTGGGAAGCATCAAGTTTAAAATCCTTATGGCTGGCTAAGAGGTCTTGTCAAAATGCCAGTGCATGAGAACCCTACTTGGCCCAATACTTTCATCCATGACCTAATTTAGTTTGGGCTGATAAAGGTGTTGGGGTATATTGAGAGGTAAAACCTTATGCTGGTAAGCCTATTGCCTACCCAACTAGGTTTGCTATCCAATGTTCGATGAGATAAATACTGCAGCGGACTAACCTTACATAAAATTTTATTTGTTTAACTTTCTTATTGATTGTGATATGTCTATTTTGTTGCCTTTTCAGATCAAATTGAAATTATGAATTACATATGAAAACAAGAGATGGCGTGCTAACTAAGATTATATGAGTATCACTAGAGAGGTGTGTGTAAAAAAGATGCTAGTCAGGCTATCCTGCAAGCACAAGCACTACTACCTGCTCTTGCTTCTGAACCTACTTGACCAACTGTTGTTAGGACAAATAGCTCTTCCACTTGACAGAAAAGACTGGCTACTGAGCAGTTTGGGCCAATGTAGAAAAAAACTTCTACAAATAAGGGAAAAGGAAAAGTTGATGTTTTCTCCCATCCAAACGAGGTTGACCTTTTTGAGCCTCTACTAGAAGATGATATATTCCTTCCACTCAACTTTTTTCATAATATTTTGGGATCTAGAAAATTCCTTATCGATGATGATAGCTAGGGCGACAGGAGCAACATCCCTAAAAGTGATGATGGTTAAACTCTTTATGCCTAACTAGAAGAAAATGCTAGAGATGATCTAGCTAGATGCTCTAAAGGCTCTCATTTTTAACTCCACATGGTATGTCTTTCATCAAGTTTAACTTATTGTTCTCAATTTTGGTTCTAAATTTCTCAACTAAACTTGTTGTCACTGTAGGTGAACCATTTAGGGTATCACTTTTACTAGACATCGAAGATAGCCCTCAATGATCTAAAGGAGCTCTAGAGGGAGCATAGTGAGGTGGAGATAACTAAAACCCAGCTTGACTCCACATAGTCAAGGATTGAGCAGTTGAAAAAGCGACTTGAGGAGTAAATGTGCAACTCATGGTGGCTGTGTTTGGAAAAAGTAAGATAGATTAGCAGCTGTGAAAGGTCAGGTTAGAGATAGAGGCCTCACACAACATAGGTTGAATGCATGGGTACAATAGCGTAATTATGTACACTCGGGATGAATTTTTCAGGATGCTCCCAAGCATTTGAAGAGAGGTTGTGTAGTAGTTCATGCTTTATTTGACATTTCAAAGTACTAGTATCATGTTTGTTATTGATGATGCTAAGGAGGCTTTTAATAATGTTGTGAAGTAGCAAGAATATTTGAGGTACTAGTTTTACCCCGATGATAAGAAGTGTCTAAATCTTCTTCAAATCGAGTAGCTTGAGGACTACCCTGGGTTGCCCTTTGTTGGTGAGAATGTTCCTACTAAAAATACACTTACTATAGGGGCTGGGACTATTGCTAACTCGGGAATGTTCTCAATGGCAAAAGAGTTGAACTTTGCGAATGAGTTCGCATTTAACATTAGGGACAACATGGTTGACGTTGTTGTATACTTTCCATTTGTCGAGTGCACATTTTGAATAATAAGCAAGCCCTTCTTGATTTGCTACTACAATACAGTTACTACTAACGCATTGCCTAAATAAAAGGTCGAGGGTCCCACTACCATTGTTCATGTTCCTTTATCTAATAAGCTCAATCGAGTTATCAACAAAGCGGCAGCCTAAGGCGTAGAAAGAAAAAGAGCTGGGTCGAGCTGAGGCTACTACTGTCCTTACTGCTTTAATCAATTGAATTTTATTCACCCTGTGAGGCATTTGTTGTTATTATTTTTGTAATTTTGTGACTGGATGTTTAAATGCAATAAATGATATTTTTTGCTCATGCACATGTATTACATTCTCTCTTTCCATTTTAATGCTTTCATTCTTGTCTATTGCTTGTATTTAACAACCAATGAAATGAACAATTTGATTTCAAATTAGAAGTCACTCAATGTGATCTTTTAATAGTGCAAATGGGTAAGTTAATGGTCAATGACAAGATTAACCTATAAAAGAGCAATTGAATCAATTTAATGATATTTCCATGAACTTAACCTATCTAAAATAGGTTTTGAAATAATCTTTGTTGTCAACTACTTAGTCAACTTAAGTTGTTGTCTTTGCAATTAAGCGAATAGACTTGGCACCAAGGTCGATCATGGGCTGACTTTATTAAATTAACTTCAAGTTTTTAATCAACATTGTCATTGTGATGCGTATATTGGTGGACCAACTTGATTATCAACTACGAGGTCAATTTTAGGTTGTGCTTAGTAAAATAGTTGATTTTAAATAGTTTCTCTTTTATCAAGTTTGACATAGTCAAATTTAGGCGATCAACTAGTTATGTTTGAGCTTGGAGTCACAACTTATTGTTGAAATAGATTTTGGGGTCGACTATGATTAACTCGGATCAATTTAGGGCTAGAAACCTTAGTTTGCAGTTTGAAACTGGTGTGAGGTCAACTATTAGGTTAACTTTAAATGATCAAATTACTTGAGCTTGGGGCTAAAAGCCTTAGTTACCTATGCAAGTGAGTAGCTATAGAAATATAAATAGTTTTTATTGATCTAGAATTATGTTTCAGTACAATTAGGTGGAGACCTTGGTCTCTTTGCACATAGAATGTTTTCAAGTTCACAACATTCCATGGTTGAGGGACCTCGTCGCCATTCATATATGCTAGTTGATAGGAATTATGTTTCGCCACTTTGACCACTAAGTATGAGCCTTCCCATTTTAGATCAAGTTTACCCACATTTCTTGAGACTTCAACCTTTTTGAGGGCAAGGTCCCCTACTTTGAAGCTTTTCAGTCGAACTCCTTTATTGTAATACTTGACCATCTTTGACTTATTTCTTTATATTACTGTGTATGCCTACAGACACAGATCGTCCATTGTCTCATGGTTGAATTCTCTCTCTTTGAGTCTTTTCTAATTAGGTTATAGTAGATCATTCAAGCAATGTGTTGCATTAGTTCAATTGGAATGACTACTTTTAGCCCGTAGACCAGACTGTAGGAATTGTGACTAGTAGTAGTCCTTAGGGTGGTTCTATATGCCCAAAGCACCTTAGGGAGGTTGTCTACCCAAATTGCGCTGCATTCTTTAAGTTGGGCCTTCCATTTACTTCTTGGCTTGGAGGTTTTTGACTGAAGTGAAATGTTGTTGAATCACAAGTTTTTACACCAGCTCCTTATGCTCTTACTCTAGAACTGTGTCCCATCATATGATATCAGTACTTTAGGCAAATTGAAATGACAAATAATATTTTTCCAAATGAAAGTTTTAATAGCTGCGTCGGTTATCTTTAGGACTGTTTCAACTTTGACGCACTTTGTGAAGTATTCGAGCGCAATGATCATGAATTTTTATTAATTGGTGATTTTTGAAAAAGAATCAACTATATCTATCCCTCAGTTGTCAAACAACTATGTGATCTCAATAGGCACCAACATGGATGCAAGTCTATGAGGTATGTTGGAGTAGACTTGGCAAGATGGATATTTTCTGGCAAAGTCAACAACATCCTTAAGCAAAGTTGGCCAAAAATAGCCATACCTGATGATTTTATGGGCCAAAGATTGTCTTTCAAAGTGATTGTCATAGATTCCTAAATGGACTTCTTACAAGACCTCTCGAGCCTACTCCACTATTAAATACCTCAATGGAGGTCTAGAAATTAATCTTCTATACAGTTGATTGTGCTTATCGAGGGTGAACTTGGCTGCTTGGCCTCTGAGCCTTTGAGCTTGGGCCTTATCCTTAGGGGCTTTCCCCTCCCCTTTCCCTAAGTAAGCTTTTATTTCATCCAGCTCGAAAAGGGGGTGCCTCTACAATTTACTACACTAGATTTTGGTCGAGATTACCTTTGTTGGGTTTATTGGTGACTAGGAATGTGATGGTTCTGTCTTTGGTTCTCTTTGTTAAGCTAGCAAAATTTGATAGGGTATCAGCCTTTTCATTTTCTGATAGAGGGACTTGGCTAAGGGTGAATTTCCTAAATAGCTGTTGTAACCTTTTGACCTCAGCTAAATACTTGCTCAACATAGACTCCTTAGCTCTGAAGTTTCCTTTGAATTGTTCTATGACCAATTGAGAATCAATAATGGTTGACAATTGCTCAATTCCTTATCAGCGGTCATCCTCATGCCATCAAGGATGGCCTCGTATTCAACTTCATTATTTAGAACAAGGTAGTATAGTTTGATTATAAAATTATACTTTTAAGCCTATGGAGAGCACAAGAAAACACCAATCCCTCCTTCTGAGGAAGTCGTCGAACCATCGACATGTAAAGTCCATATAGTAGAATCTTGGTTGATTTTGTTAGGCAGGTTGAGTCTCTCTGCAATAAAGTTTGCTAACACTTAGGCCTTCATAGCAATTTTAGGCTAAAAAAGTGATGTCAAATTCTTCTTACCTGATGGCCCATTTTGTCAATTTTCCCAATGCATCAAGCTGTGACAGCACTTACTTCAATAGTTGATTTGTTAAGATAACAATGGAGTGAGATTAGAAGTAAGTCCTCAATTTCCTAGCTGTAGTGGCCAATGTGAGAGCAAAGTTTTTGATCCCTAGATAGTTGTGCTTCGGGGCCTACAATGCTTTGTTGCTATAGTAGCAGGTCGATGCGCTCTATTTCTAGTCAAGACCAAAATTGAACTGATTGCTGCTAATAGGGCTGCCAAATAAACATGTAAAACTTCTCCAACCTCAAGCTAGGCTAGCATTAAGGGTGTTGAAAGATATTAATTCAATTTAACCAGGGCCTAGTCACATTATTTTGTCTACTAGAACTTTCTCACATTTCTAAAAATTTTGAAAAATGGTGGGCTCTTGTCAGCTAGCTAACCAATAAATTACCCTACAGCAATAATTTTTCCTACCAAGCACTAAAGGTCTTTGACCATTCAAGGAAGTGTGATGCCTAAAATGGCCTGGATCTTTTGTGGGTTTGCTATGATGCCTCTTTGACTGACCATATAACTTGTTTCCTCTCATCCCAAATGTATACTTGTTAGGGTTGAGTTTCATGCCAAATGCTTGCAATATTGAAAATATAAGGTTGAGGTCAGCCAGCTGATTATGTTCCTTTTCTATTTTGACAATCATATCATCGACACAAACCTTCATAGTCCTACCAATCTTGTTTTTGAACATGAAGTTCACAACTCTCAGGTAGGTTGCATTTGTAATTTTGAGCCCAAAAGGCATGACCAAAAAATAATATACACTATTGGGAACCACAAAGGATGTTTTATCCCTATACTCGGGGGCCATGAAAATTCGATAATAACCTTAAAATGAATTCATCATACTCAAAAGATTGCAACTAGTTGCAGAGTCTACTAATAAGTTTATACAATGTAGTGCGCAAGGATCTTTAGGGTAAGCTTTGTTCCAATTAGTAAAATCATTACACATTCGCCACTTTCCCTAATTTTTAGGGACAAGGACTACATTACAAAGCTAACTTAGATATTGAATTTCAACAATGTATCTTGCCTCTAAAAGTTTGTTAACCTTCTCCTCAATGATTTGGTATCTTTTAGCATTAAAGGTTTTGATCTTCTACTTGACTAATTTGAATGAGGGATCCACATTTAGGTGGTGGAGGATGATATTGGGGTTGATTCATTGTAGATCGGTAGCCTTCCAAGCAAAAACATCAATATTTTTTTTAAAGAAGTCGATCACTAAGCATTCCATATTACTCTCTAGACCAGTCTTAATTTTAGTAGTCTTATCGAGGTTCCCGGGCTCCAGCTCAATGGTCTTGAATTCTTTGACATGCTTGACCTTGGTATTCTCCAGCTTCCTTTTCTTAATCTGCCGTTCTTTCTTAAGTTTTGTTATTGGGACATCCCTCAAGGGTTTTAGTTTGAGTCTTTTATTCATTCACCTCGATCGAAATTATGTAACAGCACCAAGCTTCTTTCAAGTTGTAGAGAAGTTTGCCAGTAGTAGTAGTTGTTGAAAACTTGACCTTTATATGATAGGTTGAAACTATGGCTCTAAAATCATTCAACACTGGTCGTCTAATGCTAACATTGCAAGTAAAGGGTGTATCAACAACCAGGTATTAACTATGAGTATTTTTCTCCTACAGGTCTCTCCAAAAGAAATGGACAAGTTTATAAATCCTTTAGGCATGATCTCCAACCCCTTGAATCTAACCAGTGGAGTACACATAGGCTTAAATTTTAGTTTCCCCATATTCATTCTCTTCAAGGTCAATAAGAATATTATGTTTACAAAGCTGCCATTGTTGACCAACACCTTCCTGACTTAGAAGTTAGCTATCTCAATAGATACTACTAGGGGGCAATCTAACTTATTATTTGCCCTTTGATTCTCAATGTAGGAGAGGTCGGTGTTAGAGAAAGAGATTGGTTCTATGTTGATTGAAAGCTTAAAAACTATTTTGATCGAGGTAGATTTGGTTTTTTCTAGCCTTCTTTGATTTTACCTTCTTGCTGATTTGGAGTCCCCTTCAGTTGTACCTCCAACATTGGTGTTAATTTATCCCTTGATGGGTGGGATGAGGATTATGGGTAGTCTTCTTCCCCTTATCTTCTTTCCTCAAACTAACTAATCCTTCTCTACGAGGAATTTGGTTGGTTATGCCCGTCTCTTGTTTGGTTCTTTCATCAACAAATTTTTTCAAAAGTCTCTATCAAATCAGCCTTTCAATCTTATCGTGAAGATTGAAGCAGTCTATCATGTCATAGCCCTTTATTATGTACAAGTGATAGTATTTCTTACATCTTTTCATCACTTCAATCTAGCTCAACTTTTTAGGGTTTTTGAGGATATTGTCATGTTGGATGGTGAGTAGCACCTCTTTATTGGAATAGTGCACTGCAAGCTAATAAGATTAGCATGTAAACTATTTCACTTGTAATACAATGTTGATTGAATAATATTCTTATAAATCACCATCTCCATTATATGTTTATATAACTTCACTGGAATATGGTTGAAGTCCTTAGGTCGCACAAGACTATGGGACATGGTCACGCACTAGATGGTGATCATGGAATAAATCTTACATGGTCATGATCTTAAATATCTTAAGTCATAGAATCTTATCAGACAAGACATCTAAGATTTAGATAGACTTGCACTAATAATGCACAATCTAAAGGGATGTTGCTTTGTTCTATCAGCAAACTGTATATGATATGGATGCATGTTACTGCGTGTTTGTTAGAGCACAAAGCACTAGAGACCTAACTGGAGAATCCACTAGATAGCTATAGTAGCAAGTTAGTAGTGGCTAGTTCTTTAGCTTACACTAGTGCATATAATTAGTCTTTTGGCATTAGGATCCATTGTAACCTTGTGTTTAGATTTTGATGCTTTAACTCCACTTTGGCCACTTAGTAGGTGTTCTGGTGGTTATTAGGCATGAGCTAGTTAGACATAGAGGTTTATGATATCTAAGATGGGATCCGACTCCTCATCTTTATGAAAGACGAGTACATCTCCTATGTGTTTTATGATGATCGATTCCAAGGAGTCCTCGGCCAAGGTAGTGTGACAATTTGAAAAAAAGGTTTTTCCAAAGATAAGGTCACAAACCATAATTAAACATTAAGAATAGATGCATAGTATCGCAACTATTAGAGAGCGGACTAATATCTTGCCCTAAGCCTCTTTCATGGAGATAGGAGAGAGAAGGACTATATTTGCATGATTCACATAGAGCTAGAATGGTTCACCAAAAGCATCATGCAACCAATTGTTAGGCTCCATGGGCTAAGGTTGGACATCGACCATGGAGATTGAGTACTCTTCAATTAATAGAGATTAATTGAATTAAGTTGGTGAGTTTAATGGAGTTTAAACTAACATGAATATATGATATTCTGAAGTCACAAAGATTGTGAGCCCATATCCAATGAGTAGTAGTAGGGGTGTTCATTTAGTTATGGTTCAATCAGTTAACCAAAATTTTTAGTTTTTTTTTTTTTAAAAAAATTGAAATCGAGCCAAACCTATTCAGTTTGGTTTTGGTTTTAATCAAAACTGAACTAGGGAAAAAAAACATTTTTTTGTAAAAAAAAATTGTGATAAAAGTTTGTTTGATAAAAGTAAATTTGTTTAATTAGAAATTTAAATTGGGTTACTTATTCTTTTAGTACCAAAATATTTATTGAACAAAAGTATATTGATAAAAATATTTGTTTTTAGGTGAAATAATTGATTTAGATTACTTTTTTTTGTATAATTAAAATATTTATTTTGATAAAATTATAATTTATCTACTCTAAACAAATACATTTAAAATATTATAAATTTAAGAGATGAATAAATATTTTAATTATTTTATGTTATAAAAATTTTAGTAAACATATTAAATGTGTTAAAATTGCTAGCTTACAATCGCCAACGTAGATACACATGATTTTTGCATATTCAAATCTTAACTGCTAAGGTTGAATAGTGAATTAAAGCTTAAACTCAATCTACTAAAATTAAATAGCTAATTAATCTAATGACATCATAATATAGATTGCGGATTTGTAAATTTGGTAAAAAATACAATTATAACCTTATTAAATCATCATTTCTAAAGGATAATTTTGAAATATTAATAAAATTGTAACCAAATTATCTTTTTTATGTTGAATTCTCCAATTTATTCTTCAAACTATATTGTCAATTTTTGTTGTTGGAATAATTAAAAGGGCAGTTATGTATATGAACAAAAATAACTTCTATTTAGACATAAAACTACCTTTATTTTTATAATAATATATATAAAATCTTTATTGTCAGCAAATATAATATACTACTAGCACTACCACAAGAATAGCCAAATATGATTCGATCTCTTATCCCTTAGTTTGTAATTTAAGTTGACATTTCAAATTTTCTCATCAACATACTCTATAGTATATATAACTTTAATTAATTAATTAAAAGAAAATTTTTACTTTTATTTTTGTATAATATTGTTTACTATTTAAATCATAATCATCTATTTTTTATATGTGATGTATATTTGTTCGTACAATAAAAAATTATGTAATTGTATCGTTTGAGTTTAGAAAAAATATCATTTTATTTTGTCTCTTTGTATCAAACTATTCATGCTTTTATATGTCATATATTAATATTTATATTATTTATAAAACATAGGGGTTTTAATAACTATTTTGATATATTTAGTAATAAGATAATAAAATAAATTATATTTTATAAAATAAAGACCATATAGTTTTATTTTCTCTTCTTTGATTTTACTTCTTTTTTTTCTCAATTATCACACCTTATCAAAAAATTTCTTTTATTTATCCCAAAAATTTAAAAATAAAATAACATTTACATTATTTGAAAATTTATATTTATTTATCTTAAATTTAAAAAATTTAATGAAAAATGTGAAATAAAACTGAAACTAGTAATGATTGATTAAAAAAATTTATATATAAAATTTTTTGGTTTCTTGATTTTTTGTTCAATTAATTGAACCAAATCAATTTTTTTTGGTTTTCGGTTTGGTTTTGGTAAATCGAATAAAAAACTGAAAAACCAATTTTTTTAAATGAAAATCAAAAACCAAATCGAACCTAGTTTGGTTCAATTTGATTTTTTGATTTTCATTCGGTTTGCTCAGTTTTGGTTTTTTTTTTTAACACCCCTAAGTGGTAAAATCTAATGTGTCACATACAAAATCCAATCAACAATCCTAAATACTGAGGGGAATTTTCTAAGTGTTATGAATTCCAAGGTTGCAAAAAATTGAGAGAATTGGTTGACACAATTTTTGGTCATCTCGACTTGATCAATTTAGTTGTTAACTTGATCTAATTAATTCAAGAAGTTTAATTAAAACCAATTAAATTAAGCGTTAATTTAATTTGGTGCCACATGATTATCAATTGGTTAAGTTAACTTAAAGTGTTAAGTTAACAAAAACTTAGCTTAAAGAGTTAAGCTAATTGACTTAAAGGTTAAGTCAAAGTTTAATTAAATTAAAGTGTTTAATTTAATTAAAATGAAGAATTATTTTGGAGGGAGAATTCAAATGAAATGTTCACTTGGAGTGGAATTAGAATTTATTTGGTGGACATTTCAGGAGATGAAATGTAGATTGCAAATGAAATTCAAATTCACACTAATTAACATGCATATTGCAAGATGCTTGCAAGTTGGCATGCTTAGCTGATGCCCCCACCTTGAGGAAGGTGTGTTGCCATCTTGGCATCACACCATTCTCGCTCTATATATAGATATAAAGGGGAGGGCCATCAGCTGAATATGATTCACACATTTTGTGCATCTAAAAGTTAGATCCAAAATTTCCCTTCAAAAGTGATTCTCTTATGTGTTGAGGCTTCACTCTCTTCTTCACCTCCCTCACCATTTTCAGCCTCCAACCAAGCTCTCTTTCTTCTTAGTTTTTCCAACTTAATTAAGGAGAAAAGGATTGTCCATTAGTATGTGGACTTTAGTATTAGAGGCAAGACAAATTTCGGATTGCTAGCTTTGGTGATCCTCTGTTCTAGCAGTGTGTTTCTGGATTTTGTTTGAGGTCTTTCTGTAGCATTTTGGTGGTGAAATTTTACCTGGATATTTGCCATTGAATTGGTGAGATTTTGGTCTATAATTGGCTTGAATTCGAGATAATTTGCCTAATCAAAAGTTGATCACACCTTGTTGCGCCAGAAGTAATATGCTTTTGGGAAAGGAAGCACAACTTCAAGTTTTGGTTGGATTTTCCTTAAGAGGTCACAATCTGACATTTTCCATTATATAGGCATGATTTAGATCCTTGAAATGGTATAATCTAAGTTAGATTTCAGTTTTTGAATATTCTAAATTGGATCCTTAGCATTACACCCTTTTCACTCCTTTCTAGTAGTGTTAAGTGGAGTGTAATTGTGAAAATGCATGATTGGAGATCGATGACCATCTTTGTGATGTTGGTCATATTTCTCTTTAGCCGTCTTATTGTTGGTATCCAAATTTCTATATTTGAGCTTGTTTATGTTCTTTGGGGGCATTTACCTCTCCGCGAGGTCAAGCAAGTCCTCCATTGTCCCTAGTCGCTCTCGAACCAATGCATTAGCATATTGTTTATGTCAGAGGCCTAGGAAAAGTACATCGATCAAAAACTCAATCCAAGGACTATCAATATTTAAAACTTCTATGTTGAATCTGGTGAAAAAATCGCAAAGGACTTTTCCTCATTTTATTTAACAGTGTGTGAACGGGTATGGGGGAGCTTCACCTTCCTTCGACTAGAAAATTGGTGGAGGAACCTATCACACAACTATTCCTATGAATAAATAGATGCCGGCTCTAATTTAACAAACTAGTCGAGTGTAATTCCTTAGAATATAGTAACCAACATCTTGGTATGGATGAACTTGATGTGCTCGTGGAGCTGTATCATGTGCTCGAACAATAATAGATGCTTGTTTGAGTCTGATAAGCCATTGTACCTAGTCAAACCTATAGGAACCATAGCATCAGTGGCAATGTGCTTGTCAATTATCTTTTAAATGAATTGCAACTGCTGCTCCTAATGAAGTTGAGGAGTGCCATCATTTTGAGGGTTCTTCTTAGAGTTCCTCCTTGAAATCTCTTCCAGACGCCTGTTCAACTATTGTACTTAGTGGTATATTCCTTCCCATCCCTCCCAATTAGCTTGGGATAGACTTCTATTTGTCTGAGCTCTTAGGCACTCGACCTTATTACTTTATTGTGCGGTAGGGCTTGGATGGGTCTAGCTAGGTGGTCTACTAAATTAGCCACTTTTTCCTGAGGATTGGGTAGAGGTTCTTACCTAGTAAATTTCCTTAGGCTAGCCTCTCATAGAGTGGAGAGACGTTTAACTTTAGGTTGGCTCCTCTTGTCTCTTGGCAGCCTCTCCTCTCATTGTAAAAAGTTAAGGAGTGGCACTAATAGCTAAACCAGGTTGATTGTTATGCCTGTTGAGGGTAGCTCACCATTGAGTCGAAATCTAGGCTAAAATCTACTTGCTTGTTAGTTGCATGAGCTAGGACATAGTTAAAGTATCTATTTATTCTGGCTAGGAGTTGGGTCTAACCACATCTGGTTATTATTGTGGTCAAGGAGGAGGGGTTGGGGATATTTTATTCTGTTCCCTTTCAAAAATGGCTCGTCTAGTGTTAACCATTTTTTCTCAGTCAAAAACTTAAGTTTCCCACGGATAACGCCAAATGATGAGAGTAAGAACTACTTGGTAGAGTTCTAGGCTATGATTTGATCCATTTGATCAGTAAGTCATTTGAGCGGATTTTGGTCAATATGGTGGAACTCTATTAGATCCAAATTTCCCAGGTTGAGTGCTAAATAAGTATCCTTAATTTGGTCAACCATTCCCTAGTTGACTAGGCAAGATGTTGATAATTGCATTGGAGAAAAGGCCCAATAGGATTTGATTTTGGTCAACAATCCAATCAATCACCAATGGGCTGAGCATTGTAGTTAATTGGGCCATTCCAAATCATATACTAAGTTTAGTCAATTGTTATCGGGTTAGGCTTGTTAGGCCATCCCATATCAGGATGTTTCTTACTGTTAAAGATTGTGCATTTCAAAAACTAATGCTATGTTTGGTTTATGGATTTTGGTAAAGAAAAGAAAAGAAAATTATGAGAAACATATCTTTGGTTTGGTTGGTATGGATAATACTGACACTATGTGTGGTTCAAGGATTTTAGTGGGGAAAAGAAAAGAAAACGCTAATGAAAATATTTTTTGTTGTTTAGTTCATAAGGAAAATACTAAAGAAAGGAAAACTTAGAGAAAAATATAGTGCGTTTTGAGAAAATGAGTTTTCCTCACAAAATGGTACGCAAAATGGGGGAAAAGTCTATATGACACCTCTCTCTTTCTCCACCACATATATCCCTTGATTCATTTTTTAATTATTTCTTTAACAACCAAACAAGTTTGAGATTTTATATTTCTTTGATTTTATTTTCTTTTCCTTAACACTTTCCTTCCTTTTCAAATTCCTTCAACCAAATATAATGTAAAAAACGGAAAACTTGAAAGTCATTCCATGTACAGATCACGGTACTATACCAAGTAGCTAAATCTCTTATTCTCCTAGATAAACCCGTTCTAGCAGTGGTACGTTTCTGCCAAAGTTGTTGGTAGGATTGTTAGAGTTGTTAGAGTTGTTGGAGTTGTTAGCAGTAGTTCACTGGCTGCCACGTGTCATTGGTGCAAAGGTGCTCGACCTGTTAGATTAATATATCCGATGGGGATTTGAGTAAACATCGGAGGTCGATTCATGTCGACCAGACCTGAATGCTCAAACTTTTGGAGTGATCCTGAGGTCGATACGGGTTGACCGTAGACCATACCAAGTTTGGTCGATACCGATCGACCAAATAGATTTTCCGTTAAGACTCTGGGCTGTCTCGTTTAATGTTTGGCTTGTTGGGCCTATTGGGTTATCCTATATCATGAGTTCCCCCAACTCTTGGTCTTGATCAAGCCTGTCGACGAAAAGGGGTAGGAAGTTTACATTCAACCATAGCGAGTACTATTCTCGATCAGGATTTTTGAATTCTCGACCTGGGTTTTTAAACTTCTAACCCAAGTTTTTGAACTACCGACCAGGATTTAAGGCTATTTTTTTGTATTTAATGTGGCTATCAATGCACAAAATACGAAGCGTACTGGGGTAGACAGTCATCATAGCAATTATGCGGATTTCCGTGCATGATTGCCTATAAATAGGGGAATAAGTGGCTTCATTCACACTTTTGCTACTCAAATATCTTATAGAATTTCCATTATTGAAGTATTTCAGGTTCCGTGCTTTGCATTTGAGAAACTTGCACTATAAGTGTCTTTGTTATTCTTGTATTTTTCTGCCTTTATGATGTAGAGCCATGTCTGCTAGTTTAAATTCTGATAGCACTAGGTCTGAGAATATAGCCCATAGGGGGAATACTGAGGTTGAGATCACTACTGAGTCTAGTTCTTCTTTGAGTGAAAATACTAGTTTGAGTTGTAGTAGCAGCTTTGGCAAAGTTAGGGTAGTGTCGGAAGTTAAGGCTGGACCTGTTGATATGCCTACTAGCTGGGGTCGCTTATTTACCCCTGATCATTACATGAAAATAACCTCAAAAATAACCGCTGTTGATCTGGTGCGGATTAGAGCAGCATATCATATCTCTTACGAGTATGAGATGGTAGCGCTTGGGGCTTGGGGTAGAATGCATCGATCTCCCTGGGGATTTATAACTATATTTGAGGAGGGGTTGAAATGTGGTCTGAGGTTCTTGCTCGCCCAGTCCATAGTTGACCTTCTCGTGGCGTTAAGGGTTTGCATCACCCAACTACTTCCCAACTATTTTGCAACCTTGTATAGTTTTGTTGTGTTGATGCACCTCTTCAACCAGCCTACCACTTTTGCAAATTTTTCAAACTTGTTTCACCTTTCTATATCTTAGAAATTGGGCAGTAGCGAGGAGTTGGGTTTCTATTACCTCACTGCTCGAACCCGATGAAAGTTTTTGATATCCCCTGCGTCTTCTTACGGACAAGAGTGGAAAAAATACTATTTCTATATTTGGGGGCTAGGGGTGCTTGCTATTCTAAGGGGTTAGTGGAGGGGGCCTGTAGAGATGCCTAGCAACCAAACACCCAATTGGCCTAATACCTTTATTTGGGATCTGGTCGGGTTCGGGCAAATAGAGGCCTTCGTACTGATCAAGAGAGGTATTTGGTGCTAGCTAGTCTATCATCAGCCTTACTCGACCTGCTTGTGGCAATCGACTAGGTAGAAATTTTTTGTCAATTATTTTCATTGTATGCTATCTGTCTGCTCAAATCTAATATTAGTTTTTAAACTGTTGTTTGTGCAGATCGGAGCGACATTATGGTCCGTAGCAGAAATGAATCGCAAGTTTGGGCTTTAAGGGCCGAGGCTCGTCATAGGCTGCTGCCGCTGCTTGACGTGGAGGAGCTACTAAGCAGGCGGGCTTAGCGAGGTCTACATCTGAACAGCCACCATCACAAATCGAGGCGGCTCTTGAGAGCCAGTTCACTTGTAAGGAGAGATCTAAGCCGAGTAGCCTCGTGGGTCAGGGCAAGAGGCAATTGGTTGAACAAGGAGGGTTAGCTCCAAAGAAAGCTACTGGGGGAAAGGGGAAGCAGAAGGTCATGACCGGCTGGGACCTATTTGGGAAAATTGGTCAAGGCCTGATGTTCCGGCTCTCTCGACTATCTCTTTTGAGATTTGCGATGGATTAGGATTAGGATATAACCAACTCAACCTCGATCCTCGATGGGGGGCCGACTACCCCCGATGCCTTTAAATGGATGACCTTGAGGTTCTTCTTGAATGACCACCGCAAGTTCATGAACTTGAGCCAGCTTGGGATGATGAAGGCAATGCCTATTACTGCAACGTGGTAAGTACGAGATCGATAAATTTTGACCATGTCTTTTCTATTATGTTTCTGTTGGCTTGAGAATGACATTGCTGTATTTTAGATAGGGTAGTTGGGCTATAATATGTTCAGGCGGTCAGAGATGGCGCTCGCTGCCAAGGAGGAGCTAGAAGCTAGGGGAGAATTAGAAACTCTGAAGGTACAACTCGATTCTTTCCAGCTCCAGGTCAAGCAGCTAAATAAGAGGGTTGCCGACCTTGAAATGTAGCTCGATGCCAAGGATCAACAGTTGGTTTAGGCCATTGAGGATCGGAGTTGAATGGATAATATCAGTAAGAAAGCCTATTATGACCTGCAAGTAAGCTTCAACTCTAGATAGGTCAAAGGTCACACAGAGGCGACCAGCCAAGCTAAAGAGGCTTTCCTTAACATCTGTCTACGGTGAGGCGCGAGGCTATTGAGCAGTTCGTAGTCAGCATTGGTTTCTAGGATGTCAGTGTGGTTGTAGCCCTGGATGATGCCCGTAAATCATATTAGCAAGCCATTAATCAATTGGAGCATATGGGCTACTACTTCCATGCCAAGAACAGGGAACAAATGAGCCTCCTGCTCAATGACAAGCTGGAATCGTTCCCTGATCCTAAGGAAGGCAGTACTGAGCGGGCTGCTGAGGAAGGACTTGCTGCTGCTGCACCCGACGCACCGTTGTTAGTGGTGGAAAAGAAGAAGGTCGAGGTTGATGCCAGGCTAGAGTAGATATGCTTGGAGTTTGTGTTCGCAAAGAATCTTTTTGCCCAGCTAAGGGATGAATAGGTCGACTTGGCATAGTACGTGCTGTAGTCTACTAATTTTATGGGCGATCTTTCGAGACCATCAAAAACTCCTCAAGCAGTATTTTTGCGCACCTAGGCAGCACCTGAACCAGAAGCGTAGTGGGCTGAAGGTCGACAAGAGGAGCCCGTCCAACCTTAAAATTAAAGCGGACCAGCCTTTCCCCCTATTGTTTTTTGGATGTATGTATGTACTTCGCCCAAGTATCATCAATAAAGAACGCATCTTTTCTTTCATTCTGATTCTACATACTCTTTAATTTCTATTGTGGTAATGTGAAAAAACATTTGGTTTCCTGTTGTGTTGTAATAGATTTACACGATTGTGCCGTGGATTGTTTCATATTGATCTGCTTGACCCTTAGCGCTCATTGTCTCTCAAAGGTGGTGGGACATCCATCAAGTATGGGGTCGATAAAAAGTGGATGGTCGAATAGAAATAGGAAGGGGTCGCGTAATCTTCGACTGTGGGGTCGACTAATACTTGGGCGGCTAGGAGCCATTAAGATGGCAGCAAGGGGCTGCTTGGTCATCGATTATGGGGTCGACTTGAAACTTGGATGGTTGGGAGCCATTTAGTTGGCAGTAAAGGACTGCTTGGTCATCGACTATGGGGTCGACTATAATTATTAAAGATAAAAATTAAGTAAATAAAATTATAATTTTATTTAAGCAAATAGGCCACAAGGGTAAACGTCATACAAATTTAAATTAAAAACTTCCTAAGATTCATGGCATTCCACGGGTGGGGGAGTTCTTCTCTTTGTATGTTAGCAAGCCTATGGGTATTATGTTTTGCTACTTTGATAATGGAATATGGCCCTTCCCATTTTGGTTTGAGCTTGTCCACGTTCTTGGAGACCTCTACCTTTCTGAGAACAAGATCCCCAATGTTGAACGACGCTCTCAGATCTTTTTATTATAGGTCTGGCTCATCTTCGATCTGTAGCACTGTATAGTGTTATAGGCCTCTTGCCGACGCTCATCGATAGTTTTGAGATCCAACCTCCTTTCCGATATGTTTCATAGTGGGTAGTAGTGGATGACACGAGCAGTATATTGGATCAATTCTGAATGTACAATTTCTTCCAACCTATATACTTGGCTGTAAGGTGTGTGACTAGTAGCTGTTCGGGGAGTTGTCCTGTAAGCCCATAGTACGTTGAGCAGGTCGTCTGTCCAGTTTGCCTCTGTGTCTTGAATTATGGCCTTTAATTGGTCGAGGATAGTCCAGTTGGTCACTTCAATTTGCCATTTGACCGAGGATTGCCTACGGATGTGAAATGTTGTGCGATCTCCAAGGCCTCGCACCAACCTTGTGTACTCTTACTTTGAAGCTGAGTGTTGTTATCTGAAATAAGTACCTTGGGAAGCCCAAAATGGCAAATGTTATTCTTTCATATGAAATTTTTTATAGCCGCATCAGCTATCTTAGGAACGGCCTCAGCTTCAACCCACTTAGTGAAATATTTAACTGCTAAGATTATAAACTTTTGCTACCCTATTAACCTCGGCAAAGAACCCATGATGTCGATTCTCCATTGATCGAATAGCCAAGAGATCTCTACATTAACTATTGGTGCAGCTGGCTGGTGCGGTATGTTGGAATAGACTTGGCATGATGCACACTTGCGTGAAAAATCCACTGAATCTTTTAATAATGTTGGCCAGAAGTATCCATACCTGATAACTTTATGGGCAAGAGACCTTCCTTCGAAATGGTTGCCACACATACCTGCAGCATTTCGGACGCCTGATCTCGATCCAAGCACTTCAAGGAGGGTCCATCGAAGGATCTTTTGTACAATTGACCATGCTCGTCGAGGGTGAATTTGGAGGCTTGACTTTGGAGGCACTTAGCCTAATTTTTGTCGTGAGGATAACACCTTGGCTGAGATATAATTTTATTAGAGTTTGCTAAGAAACAGTTGCCTCGTTGATTTCTATTATAGGATTTTCATCATCCAGCATGATTTACGGCCTGTTCAAGACTAAAAATGTGATATATTTATCTCTTATTCCTCTAATTTAGCTGGCAAACTTAGAAAGGGCATTTGCCCGTTTATTCTCAAATCGAGGGACTTGGCTGAGAGTAAATCTTTTGAAAGACTACTGCAACCTCTTTACCTCAGCCAGGTACTGGGCCATCGACTGCTCTTTGGCTTTGAAATTTCTCTTGACCTGTTCTGCCACTAACTGGGATTCAGTGAACGCGACCAAGTGTTTGAACTCACGCTCGAGCGCCATTTTCATCCCTACTAGTAGAGCCTCGTACTCAGCCTCATTGTTTGTGATTGTATAATCTAGTTTGATTGCAAAATCGTATTCCTCTGTATCTGGGAAGCGAAGAGCGATCTCAATTCCTCCCCCAAATGTGGTCGATGACCCATCGACCTGTAGAGTTTAAATAAGTGAGGCCGCAATGCTCTGGTCAGGTAAATTGATCCGCTCTACAATGAAGTCGGCGAGTACCTAAGCTTTGATAGCTGTTCGAGGTTGAAACTTGATGTTGAACTCTCTGAGCTTGATCACCCACGTGGTCAATCTACCTGATGTATCAGGCTTCGCCAACACTTGCTTCAATAACTGGTTTGTTAGCACTATGATAGAGTGAGACTAGAAGTACGGTCTTAGCTTCTGAGCAGCAATCACTAAGGCCAATGCAAACTTCTCAATCTCCAAATAATTATGCACTGGTCCTTGGAGTGATTTACTGCAATAGTAGATTGGTCGATGGTTGCCATCTCGGGTTGATACCAGTACTAAAATAATTGATGCTTTCGAGACTGCCAAGTATATCTGAAGCACCTCTCCCAGTTTGGGTTTTGCCAACATCGAAGGTGAGGTCAAATACTGCTTCAATTCGATCAGCGCCTGGTCACATTGTTCTGTCCATCGAAAACTCATCTTTCTAGCATTTCTGAGAATCTTGAAAAAAGGGAGGCTTTTATTGACCAACCTCACGATGAATCTCCCCAAAGCTACGATTCTCTTGACTAGCCTCTGGACTTCCTGAACCATTCTTGGAGGAGTGACATCTAAGACTGCCTGAATTTTGCGGATTGGCCTCAACGCCTCTCTGGATGACCATATAGCCTAGGAATTTTCCTCTTCAAACCCTAAAGGTGCATTTGTTTCGGTTTAGCTTCAATCCAAATGCCCTCAATATTTCAAAAGTATGATTAAGGTCGAGTAAGTGGTCTTTGGCTTTTTTTGTCTTAACTATCATGTCATCGACGTAGACTTCCATCAATCTTCCAATCTCAACTTTGAACATAAAGTTTACTAATCGCTGATAAGTTGCCCCGGTATTTTTCAAACAGAACGGCATGATAAGAAAGCAATAGACACTATTAGGAACAACAAAAGATGTTTTATCCCTATCCTAGGGTGCCATGAACATTTGGTGATAGCCTTGGAATGCATCCATCATACTTAATAATTCACATCCAGCAATTGAATCAACTAGTCAATCTATTCGAGGTAGGGGTAAAGAATATTAGGGCATGCTTTATTCAAATCAGTAATATCATTACACGTCCGCTACTATCCCTCAGTTTTTGGGACTAAAATAACATTACAAAGCCAAGAGGGATACTGAAT
>JACGDI010003086.1:668629-759809 GCA_014898725.1 Jacaranda copaia
ATTTTAACTTGCCCAAGTTCATTCTTTTCAGTGTAGATAAGAAGATGACATTCGCTAAGCTGCCATTGTCGATCAGAACCTTGTGCACCTTAAAGTTTGCAATCTCTACAGAGACCACCATTGGGAAATCTATCTTGTGATCAACATTTTTGCCCTCAAGATGGGCTAAGTCAGCATCAGTAAATAAAATGGGCTTGCACTTGTAGAGAGGTGGAAAGTTATCTCCACAGGTGAAGCTTTATTGGACTCAAGCCTCATCTATGTTTGCGTCCGAGCAGACTTAGAGTCCCTTCTAGTGGGGCCTCCTGTAATAATGTCAATGATCCCTCTGATGGGTGGGCGATCAGCCTGGGTGGGCTTTTTTTCTTTATCTTATCTCTTAGGGCTAACCGACCTTTCTCTACGAAGAGTTCGGTCGGTTTTGCCTACTTCAGTCTGGGCTTCCACGGTTATTATTTTTTGAGATGACCCTGCCTGATCAACCTCTCGATCTCGTCCTAGAGATTGAAGCACTCATTAGTGTCATGCCCTTTTTGTTTGTGAAAATGGCAGTATTTCTTTTATTTCTTCATGGCTTCTATCTCTATCAACGTTTTGGGCTTTTTGAGGAGGTTATCATGCTGAATAGCATACAGGACCTCCTTTCTCAGGATATTCAATAATGTGTAGTCATGAAAGCGTTTGATCAGAGATTGACCTTGCTCTCTGTACTTTAGGTCGTCTCTTTCTTTCTTTTTCTTCTCAACCTCAGAGGATCTAAACTTGAGCTTGTTTATTTCCTCCTAGGTCATGTATCTTTTTGCCAGGTTAAGCAGCTTCTCCATTGACCCGAGCCTTTCCCATACTAGAGCATTGGCGTATTTTTTATGCCTGAGCCCCAAGAATAACACGTTGATCAAGAATTCAATCTTGGGGTTATCAATTTTTAAGACCTCCGTATTAAATCTGGTAAAGAAATCTTAAAGGGATTCTCTCTCGTTTTGCTTGACGGTATGGAGGTGGGTATGGGGGAGCTTGGCCTTCCTCTTGCTGGCAAACTGGTGTAAGAATTTATTGCACAGCTAGTCATAGGAGTAAATCATTGACAGTTCCAGCTTCATGAACCAGTCTAGTGTGATGCCCTGAAAAGTGGTTACCAGTATCTTGGCATGGATGAACTCATTGTGGCCATGCAGCTGCATCATGTGCTCAAACTGCATGAGATGCTCATTGGGGTCGGTGGAGCCATCATACCTCGGGAGACCAGTAGGGATTTTGGTGTCAACTGCGATGCGCTCCTCTAAGATTTTCTGAATGAATGTCGACCCTCTCCCTCGATGAGACTTTTTAGGAGCATACAAGTTTGGTGCCCTGTCGGTATTTCTCCTCAAGATCTCATCGAGATGTTTGTTCAACTGCTGGACCTGGTGGGATACTTCCTCCTACTTGTCCCGATTTGTCTGGGTGGTATTTTGATCTAACCGAACCTTAGACGCTAGGCCCTATCATGCTGTAAGGTTCGACTAGGCTGATGTGTCAGGTCTACAGATTCTCTTCTCTCTTTGTGGTAGTCACGCCTGGAGCGTTCGACCTTATCGCGCTACATGGCTCTATTAGGTCTCGCATGATCCACCGAGTCCGCCACCTCATCCCGCACTTCTACACACCTCCTTTCTACCAATCGGTGTCTGAGATTGACATCACGCCTAACGGGTGGCTACTTGGTCTGTTGGTGGGAGGGGCTATTCTCCAGGGGCCTATTTTTCGATGGTGGTGGCTGTGGAGTTACGCTGGCGGTGGGGGTAGGCACTGTGGTGTGCCTATTTAGAACGGTAGTAATTGGGCTGATATCTAAGCAGAGATCTGCTCACTTATCAGTTACATCAACTAGGGCATGGTAAGCGTCACTAGCTATTCTTGGAGGGTGCTGGTGCCCGGAGCATTAATATCTTACTGTGGGTTAGGGAGAGATGGGGAAGTAGACCTTTTGTACTCTTCCCTTCCAAATGCTACTCTGCGTGTGTTCACCATTTTCTTGTTGTAATCTCAAAATTTCCCACAAATGGCGCCAAATGATGCTGCAGAAAACTACGTGTAGAGGAAATGAGGATTGTATATAGTTTTGGGCTTGAGATCTGCAACCACAACACACGTTAAACTAGCCAAGGTACCCCAGGTGAAGGCACTCCGACACTCAGGTTAGTTCTAGTCGAGATAGAGAGATCGAGCAGAATATAGAGAATGTAAAGTGTATAGCGTAAGGGACATTACCTTCAGCATGGTTGGGCTTGGAGTATTTATAGCTTTCTGTGGGCGTGATTTTACCCAAGTACCCGTATTAGGTGTACTAGCTTTTTTCCATGCCAGGGGGTTGGGAGTCATTCCATGTCCAGATCACGATATTATGCCAGGTGGCTAAATCTCCTATTCTCTTAGGTAAACTGTTCCAGCAGGGACACATTTCTACAAAAGCTGTTGGCAAGGTTTTCAAAGTTGTCAGAGTTGTTGGAGTTGTTGGCAGCCGTTGCACTGACTGCCACGTGTTGTTGGTGTAGAGGGGCTCGACCTGTCAAATTAATATACCCGGCGAGGATCCGAGTGAACACCGAAGGTCGATTCATGTCAACTAGACCCGAATGCTCAAACTTCTGGAGTGGTTCTAAGGTCGATACGAGTCGACTGCAGACCCTATCAAGTTTGGTCGATACCGGTTGACCAAACAGATTTACCATTGGGCCTCGTGGGTTGTTTCGTTTGATGTTGGGCCTACTGGGTTATCCCATATCACTCACTTTTCTCTAATATTTTCTTTTTCTTGTCAAAATTCTTAACACTATGTTTGGTTAAGGATTTTAATAAGGAAAGGAAAGTTTGGTTAAGGATTTTAATAAGGAAAGGAAAGTATTAGAGAAAAGAAAGAGAAAAGATAAAGAAAAGAAAGAAGTATAAAATTTCAAATTTGTTTGATTGTTAAAAAAAATAATGAAGAAAGGAATTAGAAAAAGACGGATGACAAATTTATTGGAGAATAAGACAGAATTCACATAGGCTTTTCCCTCATCTTCCTCACCACTTTGTAAAGGAAATTCATATTACTTATATACATTATATTTTCCCCTGAATTTTCTTTTCTTTAATATTTTCTTTGCCAATCAAACAATTAAAAATACTTTTCTTAGTATTTTTTTTTCCTCACCAAAATTCATGAACCAAACATAGTGTAGGCAAAATATAGTGTAAGTTTTTCTTATTAGTATACATTGTTGTATCACATTACAATTAGTATATCCTCTTTAATGTTTGAAGAGGGTAAAGTTCTGTTAGAACTCGCTTTCATTTTATGATAGTCATTTGAAAAAGAACTAATTTTCAAAAACTTTATTTTTAAAGAAGTTAATCAATATTAATGTGCTCAATTTCCACTAATCTAGAAATTGTTACGCTATGTTTGGTTTAAGAAATTTAACAAGGAAAGAAAAATATTAGGGAAAAGGAAAATTAAAGTAAAGAAATATAAAATCATAAATTTGTTTAGTTGTAGAGGAAAATAATGAAGAAATGAATAAATGGCAAATTGTTGGAGAAGGAAAGAGAGCCCAAATGGGCTTTTCCCTAATTTTCCTCAGCATTTTGTGTGAGGAAAACTCATTTTCCTCAGACACATTATATTTTTCTTTAAATTTTTCTTTTTTTAACATTTTCTTTACTAATTGAACATACAAAAATATTTTTCTTAAATTTTTATTTTATTTTTTTTACTGAAATCCTTGAACTAAACATAGTGTAAATGTAAACTAAAATTTTCTATGAGCGAAAATGTAAACTTATGTAGATGTAAGTTTCATCACCTCAGTTTTCAAAAAGATCCACATCAAATTGTGCCATTGTGACAGTTAGAAACCAACAAATTAGTACTAGCAATATATAAATGACTATTATTTTCTTTTTTCCTTGAGAGAGAAAAAGTATTGATCCACAAAGAAATTCCACCTACTACAAATTAGAAGTGCTTAATGTTTTCCAAAGATTAACCGAATTGGCGATTAATTAATTATGTTATATAAGCTTGGAGCTTCAAATAAGTAGTTTCAATAATATACAAGATTTTTGTTTTTTTCAATAATATACAAGAGTTTTTCGTTGATCGTTCTGAATTTGGGGTAGACTACATCAATATTTGATGGCTGTCTTTCACATATTAAGCTATTTTCTGGATTATCTGTGTATTATGTACTATACTTATAATGCAAATTTAAGGCTGCATCTCTATAAAAATGTAGAACGGAATGCTTTTAGCTCTTTCCCGAATAAAATTCTTAATGGCCAGTCATGAATTTCTAGAATGTAATTTTCAAGATATGATCTCTTTCTTTAACGTTTGAACAATATGACTTGTAGTTATAGTGTCTCAAGCATAGAAATTTTACGAATAGTGCTTCATTAATAGAATAGAAGATTTAAATTTATTAAGATATGCCTTATGCTTCATTAATGGAATAAAATAGTGACATTAAGTCATTAACGTTGCCGTCCAATTGAAAAGACTTCTTCCAAGAGCATCACGGCTCCATCTTTTACTAGTAATTGTGGCCAACCTAATAATTTCGAGATAAAATTACTTATATAGCCCAGGTAGAAAAGGTTTCCATAGTAAATGTCATGCCCCAAAATAAAACTATACAATCGTATTTCAAGGCATGGAGTTCATTCCCAAATAAAAAATATCACTTATCTAAATTATGATCTTAAATAATTAAAATTCAATTATTCATAAAATTCAAATAAATTTTGCAACAGAAAAACTTAAAATGCCCAATGCTTTAACTTCAACTAAAACCATAAAACGAGAAGCTTAATTATAAGCTAATACAAAATAGAATTAATCCACTGCAAAAGTCCTAAAATAAGAATTCAATCCTGATTCTTATCGTAAGCAGGATCCACCTCCTCACTAGAATAAGGGTCTAGGTTTGCAGCAAGAAAATTGAAGAAAAATGTTGAGTGTGAGTAAAGAACTTAGTAAATGCCAAGTGTGTACAATGTGAGTTCGTGAATTTAACATGATTAGTTAAGTGATAATGTTCAAGAAGAATATTAGTGGAAAGCAATAAACAATCAAGCAATAATGAAACGGGACTTCAGTAAACATTTTCATAGACTAACAATTTGAATGAGATGAACAAATAGCATTTGTTGTAGCTAACCAACTTTATGACTCATACCGTAACAATCCCTTATCGCTTCGGGCAAGGTGCAATCTTACCAAAATAGTACTTAAGCCCATGTCCCCAGGAAATCCTAAGACCCATCTCAGCCATGAACGGCTTCTATTGTGTGATGGGGGATTAGGCCATGGGGGCTTGGGGTTTAACTAGCAAGTTCGCTGCTGTTAGGGATGTAAACGGATATTAAACAGATCGGATATATATTTACCATATCCATATTCATTTATAATCGGATATCTACTAATTGGATATAGATAATATCCACTTTAAATGAATACGGATAAATTTTGTATAAACGGATACGAATGCGAATAGTAAATGAATTTTTGAATATCCATTTACAACCGCAGCCTGCCACCTAGTGAAGTTCCTCGCAAACCTAGACCAAGTTAGAACGAACATACAAGAATTAGAATAGTAAATTTAATCATAAGTTGATCATTGAATTTAATTGATAGTCTAAAAACATTATAAGAAAACTATCATAAAAGAACATATTTTTCTTACATCATGAAATAAAATAAAAGAAACTTATGTGCACAGTGGAATATTATAATGCCGTGTAAAATGAAAAAATTATAATGGATTACATTATAGCGTATAATCTTCTGAGTTTTGAAAAATAGTACTATATAATACATATAAGTTTAGGCACTTACCTTCAAGCTTAATTCTAGAAATCAATCACCTATATTAGAGACAATCGAGTCAATTGTTGTGTCACTTGATTCATTTAATAGATACATTAATCATTCATTTAGATGATTAGTAAGACAAAATTTACTTAAAGTTAGCCCTAAGCGTGTCGTAAGCATGTATTGCCTCAAAATCAATAATCTTAATCGGCATCGACGAAATTTAATGTAGACACTTTGCTTTTACTTGCCCTCTACTTCAAAAAATTTAAGATCCTATAAAATAAAACCTATTAGAATAACTTCTTCAGTATCTGGAGAATCTTATACTTGCGTAACACATGACTAATTAGAATCAAAGCTATGGGTGCAACATATTCCATTAACAAGACAATAGAGCTTTCATTCTTAATCAACACACACACACACACACACACATTATATATATGGCCATCTCCTGTGGTTGGAGAAAAAAACAAAAGAGTTACACCAACAAGATGTTATGATTTTTAATGAGGTGTGTAGAATTAGAGTAATTGTGGGCATCATATAAGAATTAAAAAAAAATCTTCGAGTCCACCTTGACACCTTAATAGTATTCTAACAATTAAATACAAATTAAATTTTCTAATTTTCTTTTGAAAGATTATAATATTTCAAGTTTACGCTTAATATAACAAAGATATATGTATAAAATAAAATTAGCAAAGCCAATTTAAATTAACTAAATTTTACTGTTTAATATATCATAATATATTTTAATTTTAATTTTTATATTTATTTTATAGATATATATTTATTTATTAGTCTGTACTCTTAAATCTAAATATTATAGTCATCAAAGGACAAAGAAGAATGGCATTATGGTGACCAGCCTATAAAGCCCTAAAAAAAGTTAACTTCTCAAAAAAAATCATTAAATGCCTGCAAAAAAACGTGCTTTTAAATAGGCTTAAATTATCCCCATACATGCACAAGTGTTGAATACATATTTTTATATACAATGATCATAATTACCTATTTCTTTATAAAAACAATGGTTGCTTACATGGCCAAGAATTAATAGAGGTAATGAGTACAAGTTCTTGCTCCTGTACACATCGATTTGAGGCATTAAAAATGTTGATGTGTCCTAACCAACTTATATTCCATAATGAGACAAAAGAATTCATTAATCTACTTATACTTCATGGTACAATCAAGAGGTAATCCAAACAAAATCAACAAAACCCTTTATCTTTGAAAATCAATTCTACAAGTGCAGCAATTTGAATAGTATGTCTAACAATACTGCACGATTGCCTTACCATGAAATTCATAATTGATTCAAGTTTATTAAATTGAGATGTTTACTTGATGTGCTGCAATGAATTCTGGCAGCCATCCTTCTCTTTATTTTTTTTTTTTTCTTCCTCTTCTCTTTTTCTACCTTCTCCTTTTTTTTTTCTTTTATCTATTGATATAAGGGACACTTATTATAAAGTACCAAATCCACTTTTCATTTTCATGTTCAGTTCCCACTAGAATTTTTATAGAATGAGCTCCTTAATTTTGTTAAAAGTTTAGATATCACTCCCTACTCATTTGATTTCGCAAAAATACCCTTAAGTATAATATTTTTCACTCATTTTTTACCTTCTTGTAACGCCCCAACTTTTGGATTATAAATTGTAAATGATTGTGTTGACAAACTAATACGTGGATCAAATAAATTATAATTGGTAATTGCTTAAATTAAATCAATTAAAGTTTAGGCATGAATATTGGGAATTGAAGGATTTAATTGCATATAAGAAATGGGCTTGATTGACCAAAATTATAAAATTTAGGGATCAATGTGAGAGAAATAAAAGCTTAAGGCTTCAAAATAAACAAAATAGTACTTAATTGCTCACAATTAAACATGTCATGGGTCAATGTGAAAAAACTAAAACTCTGAAAAGCCAAAATAAAATGATGGGGTGCAATTGCAAGGCGGTTCAAACATTTGTGCTACAATTGAAATTGGTCAAAAACTATAGGAACTCAATTGTAGGTGGTTTAAAGATTTGAGGACAAATTGAAAGAGGTTGGAAAATATTTTATATATATAGATTAAGGACCGAATTTTATCAAATTCTCGAAAAAGGAACCCAACCTTCCCAAACTTAGTTCTACCTCATTTCAACTCCAAATTAAAAACCAAAGCCATAGCTAGATTCTTTTTAGCTCAACGAACATAATAGTACCAAAAACTCCTTAAAAACACTGATGAATTGTTGGAATTTTTTAAGGTAGTGGACCAAAGCAATAGAGGTAGTAGGTGTTGACTTCTAATAATGAAAATGGTAAAAGGTGGGTTGCTTTTGATGGGCTTGAGGAGACAAACGTGTTAGTATGCTCAATTTCCAATTTTGATGGTTAATAGTTGAGTAATTAAGGCGAAAAGGCGGCCGTAATGCTAGGGTTTTGGTGAAAAGTTTTGTCCAATTTGCCTATGAGGAGGTGGTAAATAGAAAAATTGATTAAGGGGCTCGGCAAGGCTCATCTTTTGGGCTAGATGGTTTACATATAGGCGGCGACGGTGCGGGACTACAGCAGATAGTGATGCTTCAGCAGTGGCCTTGGCGGTGGTTGGGAAATTCTCATGAAATTTAATTTTGGATGTGATAGGACTAATTTTGGGCTATAATTTGGAATCCTACTCACCAAAGTTGGGTAAATCTTGAAATGTGTCAATTAATTCCATTTTAGCTTGTTGAAATTTGGGTATTATTCTCTTATTATGATTTTATTCATCATTTGAGTTATTATAGATATGGTCTTGTTTACCACTTGGGTCATTTTGGAACTGTGGATGTTATGGAACCATTTGAATTGAGTATTTAGGAAAACATTTATCAAAAACCCAATAAAAGTAGTACTCTGAATGGGAGTAGGTGCTTTTCGAGTTGGGGGCACTACACTTCTTCTCTATCCACATAACCAAACACCCTTTATCTCCATTCCTAAACACTATGCCCTAGCTTTATCTTTCATTGCCAAAAAATAGAAGAAAAAATTACAGAAGGAAACTAAGCTTAATAGCGGGAATGATAATGTTGGCAGACCAACCATTACTAGCATGACCACTGCATTCTCTTCTTCTCTATTTATTTTCATCATTTTCATGTTTTTTCTCAATTTATGTTTATTCTTCCCATTTTATTTTCATAGCTTATTTTCTTAGTTTATTACCAGGCATTCTTTCCATCTTGTAGTTTTTTGAAAATATCAACCAGTAGTGAAGGTGGAGTGTTCGCTAGAAATAGATTCAGAATATATTACCAGTCAAAAAAGAATTACAAGATGAGGTTTTAGCAAGATAAAACAAGGAAGTATTTACTTCCCTTACAATTTTTTAAGATGCAAAATAAATTAAGTACAGGAATTATCTAAATGCGAAGAGAAATTAAAATAGGATACAAGATATTAAGCCCATGATTAGAAGATTGAGTGTTCACTCAAGTCTTAGGGAGTTGCTTCTGTGAAAACCAGCTCTATATAATATCAATTAAGGGTAGTATGACTTTAATAAATATGTATCTTAATCTCACAAGAAAATGGAGTGAAATTAACCTCGAGCTCTTCACTTTGCAATACGCAGTTCCATATCAAAGATTGTACGTAGCTTTCACCAATGATGACGATGCCATTAATATTGTCTTATTATATTTGACATTGATATGAACATTATTGACATTCTAATAAACCAAAAAGGATGATCCTAATAGCAGTGGAAAGAAGAGCAGTAATGTTTTGAAGTAATACTTCTAAAATACCTAAACTGCACTTCATTTTGTAAAGTTTTGTACATGAAGTGTTCTGCAATTGTACTTCGTTTATTTGAAACTCTTTTTATACTTGGAGTATTCTACATTATACTTTTTTTTAATTAAAATTGTACTGCATTGCTAGTGTTTTACACTTGAGGTGTTCTACAATTGCACTTTGTTTATTTGAATCCGTACTACGATGTTGAATTAGTGATCTTCAGTATTCTACATTTATACTCAGTTTTACCTAAAACTGTACTGCACTATTGAAGTTTTATACTTCAAGTGTTCTTTTAATTAATTATTCAAAACTGTATTGCATTGCTAGTGTTTTATACTTAAAGTGTTTTGTAATTGTACTTCATTTATCTGAAATTGTACCACAATGCTGACTTATTTTTCTTTGACTATTCTACATTTATACTTCATTTTACATAAAATTATACTCTATTACTGAAGCTTTATACTTCTTGTTTCTATCAATTGATTATCCAAAATTATACTGCATTGCTAGTATTTTATACTTGCAATATTATGTAATTGTACTTCATTTATCTGAAATTATACTATGATGCTGAATTATTTTTCTTCGATTAATTGACATTTATACTTCATTTTAGATAAATTGTACTCTATTATTGAAGTTTTATATTTCAAATGTTCTACTAATTGCTTATTCAAAATTGTACTGCATTGCTAGTGTTTTATACTTGAAGTATTTAACAATTGTACTTTGTTTATCTAAAATTGTATGTGAGGGTAAATTATTTTGCTTCGACTGTTCTACATTTATAGTGCATTGTACCTAAAATTATACTCTATTATTGAAGTTTTATACTTCGAGTGTTCTCTTTGTAAGTATTGATATGTGTTTATACTTGATTTTGGGACATATATACTTTATCATGGAAAATATGTACTTGATTTTCTAGTCAAAATGTACTAGTAATTGCATGTACAAATTGTCCGAGATATCAGGGCTTTTCTATTTCAAAAAGGGAGATTAATACTTGATTTCAAGACATATATACTTTATCATGGCAAATATGCACTTAATTTTTAGTGAAAATGTACTAGCAGTTGCAAGTATAGATTGTTCGAGATTTAGTATTTTTGTACTGCGATAAGAGAGATTTATACTTGATTTTGGGACATATGTATTTTATCATGGCAAATATGCACTTGATATCCAGTGAAAATGTACTTGCAGTTGCATGTATAGATTGTTTGAGATATCAGTGCTTTTGTACTTCAATCAGAGAGATTTATATCTAATTTTAGGAATTATGTACTTGATTTCTTGATTTTTGTACTAGTTTTGATGAACTTGAGTTCCATTCCATGTTTTGCCTTTTATTTCTTAATAATAAACGACCAAAACTCTAAAAATGTGTATAATATCTAGTATGGTATGAATACAAACATGTTAAAAGTATTTAAGAGATAATATCAGCGTTCAACTAATTAAGTTATCATTGGCAACAGTGCAAAGTATAATTATTCATTCAAAGTTTTAATCACATGAGCATTTGACGATCATATCCATCCTACCATTCATATAAATATGCATTTCACTTGGTTCGATAGTCTCAAAGTATTGTACTTGAACCTCACTACAATTATTATAGATTAATTATTCAGTTGAATAAAGTGTACTTCTACATAAACCTATATATGATTTGTTTGTTCTATTATGTGCTTTATTTATATTGAAAATATATTATACCTGATTTGGGACATATGTACTTCATTGTGGCAATTATTAGTTGATTTCTTAATTTTTGTACTAGTAGTGATGAACTTGAGTTTTGTTCCATTTTATTTCTTGGTAATTAACAATCAAAACTCAAAAAATGTGTGTAATATTTAATGTGGGATGAATACAACAATGTTAAAATATTTAAGTGATAACCACTAGCCTTCAATAAATTAAGTTATCATTCACAATAATGTAAAGTACACTTATGCATCCAAAATTGTAAACACAAGCATTTGACAATCATATCCATCCTACCACCCGTGCAAATATTGACTTCACTTGTTTTGATAGTCTCAAAATATTTAGTTGAATCTCACTACAATTATTATAGATTAATTATTCAATTGCACAAAGTGTACTTTAACATAACACCATATACACTTTGTTTGTTTGATATGTGTACTTAATTTTCCTCATATTGTATTGAACCTTACTGCAATTTTAATGGACCTTACTTTAGATTCGTACAAAATATACTTTAACATAGCAACATATGTACTTTCTTTGTTAGATATTTGTACTTGATTTCCCGCATATTATACTTAACCTTACTACAATTACTATAGACTAATTCCTAAATTGCAGAAAGTATACTTCTAACATAATCCTTTATGTTAATTCAATTACATAAAATGTACTGCAACAGAAAGTTTTTATGTCAAACTTTTTAAGTATAGCTTCAAGCTGAATGGAGTTAGAATTTGACCTAGGCATATCTATGTATACATAAAATGGAGTCTTCTTCAATGCATCAAAATATTTGACATTTTAGATTTTACATTTTCCAATATTGTTTGAAAATATTAGGGGGAGCAATGAGAGTAGACCTCATTTTGTCTCGCCATTGCTGCAATCAAATATAGAAAAATTAATATATATATATATATATATATATATACATACCACTTATAGTAATATGTACTATAAGATTGAATGCTTTGTACTACAATTCCTTGTAAAATGTACTTTTCATACTTAAATAAATTATATGCTATCACTTATAGTAATGTGTACTGAAATGTTGAATGTTTTGAATTATAATTGCTTGTAATATGTACTTTACATACTTAAACTAAATATGTACTACCACTTATAATAATATGTACTAAAAGGTTCAATGTTTTGTACTATAATTCCTTGTAAAATGTACTTTACAAAACAAGTATATTATTGAATAAAAAGTACCAAAATTCATCAAATCTTCAATATAACAAGCACTATTACACTAAATAAATAGATTAAATTAGGGGTTTTTTTGTATGAAAAGTATAAATTGAGAAACATAAAGCACAAATCTATGCATTTTGAGTAAAAAATAGGGTTTTTCAAATAGTTTCACCATAAAATTTCAACTATTAGAAGTGCAGACCCCAAAAAAGTGAAGAATAACTCTCATGTCTTTCAAGTACAAATAAGATATTTTCAAATATTACAACAAAAATCATATATATAACAAATGGGTTCAAGTTTTTAGCAACTGAAAAAAGAGTTCAAACACAAAAGGATGAGAAAATCTACATGCACAAGTTGAAAAACTAAAAAATCACAAACCTTTGAAAGAAAGTAAAATCCACGAAATGAGAAGCAGAAAACATACCTTTGTGTCCTTCATTCTTTTCTTTTTGTTCTACACTCCTCGTTGGCACTCTTAGTTGTCCCATCTACATAGATTTTTGGCAAAGAAGTTGGTTTTTCTTTTTTCCTCATTGCATTGATGTCCTTTTCATTCTCTCATTTCTTTGCACCCTATAGTTTGGTAGAGGAGAGGTCATTTTTCACACCCTTTTGTTTGGCAAAGGAGAATTCAATTCCTCCCCCCCTCCCCCCCCAAAAGAAAAAGAAAGAGGCATGCTTCTTGAAGAAAAGTCGTCATATGTTTGAGCGGGGAGAAAAAAAGGGCCCATTTGTTGGGGTTATTTTTTTTTTGGCTAGGTACAAGGGTATTTAAATCTTTCTCAAAGATATAGGGAGTGATTTCTAAAGTTTGTGAAAAAAGTAGGGAGTTTAATATTTAAAAGACAAGTCGAGAGTAAAGTACAAATTGAATGTAGGAATAAGTATTTTATCCTAATTAACACTTGATATAATTAAGGCTTTGATCTAATGAAAAATATAAATGAAAGGAGTGTTTGATATAAATGGGTGTAAACATGTTAAATTTTTTATCAATTGAGAAGTGATACATGTAAAATAATATATTAAATATTAATTTAAAATTTTTTATTTAAATTTTGGGATATATTAAATTTAATTTCAAAAGATAAATAGTTAATGTTAATTAATAATTTAGTATTTATTTCATATTCAAATCAAGCATCAACACATGTCAAAAATCGAGTGTCTGTTTCTATGGACCAATCAAATTAAATATATTTAATATTAATATTATCTTTTAATATTTGAAATTATCAAATCAAATATATATGATGTTATCTCTTGATATTTGATATTATTTTATTAAAGAGATAACCATTGGAGGAGCTCCAGCCAATCCAAAAGTCTTCCATCAAGTACCTATATAAAGTGGTGATCCCAGGTTGTTTGACACAACACAAAATTCCAACAAATGAAAGAAACTTTGAAGAAATCAATCAATTCTATCAAGAAAAGTCAAGTAGATCCACGATGTTTAAGGCGTTCTTTGCGGAATTCATATATCTTTTGTGTTTGATTCGAGATCAAGTTGTAAAATCCTCAAATTGGCATTATTTTTATTTAAGAAGATTCACGACACTCAAGGAACTCATATATTTTTGGCGTTTGATTCAAGATTAAGGTGCGAAACCCTTGAGTTGCTATTATTTTATTCAAATAAAATTTAAAGGAGATCTATGGCGTTTAAGGCATTTTTCGTGGAGCTCAGTTTGAGATTATATTTGAAAGGAAAGAATTAAAGGATTATATTAGAAATAAAATCTATAGTTGATTGATAGATTTTAATTTAATTTTATTTGTATGATTTTTCTTGTTTGTAATTTTAATCTTTACAAACAAGAAAATTTGTTGTTACAGAGGGACTCTTATTGTTTTCCTTCTAGAACTAGGATAGGCCTACTATAATTCTAGTGCTTTCTTATTGAATCCTAACTCCTTCTACTCAATTATTTAAATCCTTGTATTTATATAATATTAATTCAATAAGATAACAACTTATGCTTATCAAAATTTGGAATATCTATATGGAGTGGTACTTTATGCTTTACTAAACATTTATTGAAGTAATAAATAAAATAAAATAAGTTAAGATAATTAATTAAATATAAAATAAAATTCTAGGGCATTATAGTAAAAACTATTCAAAGATTACGAGTATTTAAATCATAGCATTAATAAATTTATTGAAAACTGTTGTGGATGAACTAGTTATGTTTATATTATTGGTTCAAATTAGATTATAAATCATATTATTAAGGTAACATTTTTACTTCAAATAAAATAAGGGTATTGTTATTTGTATTCCAAAGTTTGTTATTGGCAATCCAATTGATTTTTAGTCTATGGGAATTGACCATTATATCCCTTTATTTTCAAGATATTATTTAATTTAAATTGCTTGACAATTATGACATTAGTATATTGTTCTTTGTTCTATTAAATAAAATATTGATTCATTCTTAGTTTTAATTCATTATATGTCAAATTTGATAAAGCACATAAAAATGAACAAATTATCTCATATCTAAATTCAATCATTTCACTAAAAGCATGGCTATGAACTTCAATAGGAAAATAATAGCATCACTACAAAAAAAAATATTTTCACACTCCAAATGTGAGTTTTGTTTTACTTATAAGATTGCTATGTAAAGTTATTTCAATAAAAATATGAGATAAATGAATAAAGGAGCAGCACCTTGTTATTTGGACTTGGAAAAATATCACCCATACTGTAGGTACCCACAAAAATGTGGATAATAAGCCCCATTTTCTCTATCCAATAAAATATGGGTAATTTTATCCATTGCCTAATTACTTGCCATTTTTTACCCAACCCACAGGTAACCCATGAAAAATCATATATATATATATATGTTTGTATATTAAAGTTTTCTCTAATTCTCACAAATAATTTGGAGGATACAATACATTTTTCTATGATAACAACAATGTTTGAGTGGTGTTTAAAGTTTCAGTTCAAAAAATATTTGACATATAATGATATTTAAATTTGAATTTTGAAATGTAATATAACTTAAAATCAATAAATGTTTAGACATTTAAGCTGTACTTTTGAAATTAAAATACTTGACATACTTTAAGTACTTGTTCAATGTAATATTTAAAATTTGCAACCTCTTTCATTAGTAAATTTAAGTAATATTTGAATAATACAAAAAAAGTAAAAATATCAATATTTGTGAATTACTTATCACCCATAGTCTTTGGTAATAGGTCCACTATCTCGCATCTAATAAAAAATGGATAATCTTAGCTAACAGTAAATTTACCCAACATGTCATTGCCCATTCTAGGGTTACCTAAGGATACCCATTTCCCAAGTTTGTTGTTATTTCATATTAAATTGGATAAGTTGAGGTGGAATGTTTACATGAGTAATAAAGTTGAAAATGATAATTATTATATTAAATGGTATATTTGTCTTCCAAATTATGAACGCTAGTAAAGTACTAGGATCTAATATCAAAACTTCAAAACATCAAAATAACTTGTGCCTACAAGCAAATCAAGAATCTAATCATGCCTATGATTAATATTTAGATAGAGGATTACCTTGATGAGCAAATCCGAAGAGAATCAAGTGAACACTTCACTAATTACAAAATTTATCTGCCAATGGCATAGCGAGAAGATTGCAACAATTGCCCTATCAAATTGCCTCCAAAAATTCTAAAACAATATCTGGAGACAAAAAACACCTTGAAAAACTTCTAGTTAAAATTTTAGATTGATTGGCCATTTGGAACATCCTGGAGAAAATCGCAAAATCGGACCTCACACAGATGAATCTCCAAAAATTGAGCAAGTCACACGCCTTGCCTCATTGAAAAAGTCCACACACCAATGAGATTTTCCTAGATCTCTAGTCTTTTAGTTGAACTAAGACTAGAGATCTGGTGATGATAGAGGCTGGATTTGGGATAGAAAGATGAAGAAAGAATCTTAGCCTTCAACACATGAAATGCTAGCTTGCAAATGTTTTGGAGGGAAATGAAGAATCTAATTCTTCACACCAAATGTGATATTCACAACCTCCTCTCTCTATATCTATATATAGAGGCTAAAAATATGAGATGCCAAGTTGGCATCACACAATGCCTGAGAAGGGGGGGCAGTGGCCATGTGGGCTTGCTTAGGTGGCAAAATTTGAATCTAAATTTCATTTGAATTTCATTTGCATCTTAATTACAATTGGAATATCATTTCAAATTAATTAAGATGCCATCTCAAATCTCATTTGAGTCTTTCCTATAAAATTCATTCGTCCTTAATTAATCAAATTAAACTCTTTAATTTAATTAATTATCCTTTGACTTAACTTTTTAAATTAAACTAGCTTGACTCCTTAAGCTAAATTCGTTAACTTAACTCTTTAAGTTAACTTGACCAATTAATGGTCATGTTGGCATCAAATAATTAACTTCATAATTATTGGTCTAATCTAACTCTTAAATTAGTTGATTAATTTAACACTTTAAATCAATCAAGCTAAAATTGACCCTCAAAGTTGGCCCCAAAAATCGATCTACTAGGAGATAATATTTTCTAACACCTTAGCAAATTCTTCCCATTAATTAGAAAGCTAATTGGATTTTGTGTGTGACCCAATAGGTTCTACAATTCATTGGACATGGGCTCACAACTCCTTGTGACTTTTGAACATCTTATATTTATTCTAGCGTAAAACTCCTTTTAAACTAGTCGACTCAATTCAATTAATCTTATAAATTGAAGAGTACCCAATCTCCATGATCAATGTCCAATGTCAAGCCCATGGAGCCCAATTAATTGGCCAAAATGAATATTCCAGACAACCATCATTACTCTACGCGTGCCATGCAAATATGGTCATTCTGTCTCCTATCTCCCAAAAGAGGCTTAGGGCAAGATATTTGTCGGCTCCCTAATAGCCTCGATACTATATCTCTATTTTCAATGTTTGATTCCTATTATGTGACCTTACCTTTGGAAAACTCCTTTTCCAAATTTTCACACCACCTTGTGTAAGGATTTCTGGGAACTGATCATCATAGAACACATAAGAGATTTACTTGTCCTTCACAATAGTAAGGTTTCGGATTCAATCTTGGATCTTACAAACCTCCATGCCAAGTAGATCATACCTAATCTCAATCCGAAAGACCCACTAGGCGATCAAGAATGAGTCAAAGTATGAGGATCAGACACAAAGTTATCATGGATCCTCAGGTCAAAGGATTAGTAATATGCACTAGCGTAAGCAGGAGAATTAGCCACTACCGACTTGCTACTACAGCTATCTAGTAGATTCTTTGATGGATCTTCAATGCCTTGTTCTCTAACAAGCACCCACTAACATGCACCCATATCTTATACAGTTGCTCATTGAATGGAGTAATCTCCAACTCTTGGATTTATACATCGTTAGTGCAATTCTATCCGGATTTTAGATGCCTTATCTCATAAGTTCCTATGATTTGAATGTTTTAAGATTGCAATCATGTGACACTTATTCCATGGTCACCAAACTAAGTCTTGCAGTCATAGATGATCTAAGGGCTTCGCTCAAATGCTAGTGAAGTGAAATAAAACATAAGATGAAGATGGCCATATCAAGAATATCATTCATCAAGATTATACCACGAGTAAAATAGTTTACAAGGCCAATCTCATTGGCTTGTAGGGCACTATTCCAACAAATTAATATAAATGGATTTGAAAAGTAAATGGATATTTTGATCAATAACGTAACACAAATATTTAGGATAGAGTGTGAATAACAAATTTTGGAGTGCAAATAACAATACCCATAAAATAAAATGAATGCGAATTTATTTTAAAGATAATAATTTTGGGATTGCATATGTTAAGGAATTTCAAAATCTTACCAAGTATGATATAATTGTTGTTGCCTTTGATCATCTAAGAACGACTGTTATGTATGTTTTGTTAACTTTTTTTATTGACAAATCTCTCTCTCTCTCTCTCTCTCTCTCTCTCTCTCTTCCCCCCATGTATATATACACAACAAATGTTAAGTTATTACATAAATGGGTAATATGAGTGTGTTAATTTAGCTATAGACATGTTTATACTAATTATTTAAATTCTTAATTCATAAATTTAGGCATTGAGTTCAAAAAGTAGTTTTGACATCTTCTAGATTTTGAAATGGTAAGATTTTTTGTAACTCTCTCTATGTTTAGTCTGAAAGATTCTACCTTAATTTAGTATTTCCTAATTATATTTTATTCCATAATTCATTATTTTAATTAAGTTAAATTCCTTAAACATTCAAAGTATTTCTTTCTTTTTTTTTTCACCTCTATAGGATATATCATTTGCTTGGCGAGTTAAATTCTATTCTTCTTGAAAATTATGCATGTATCTTGTAATTCTTATATGGTTTACTATAAGTAATAAATTTTTATACTTATGAGCCCGGTTAATTTACAAAAGAAATTTGAAGTCTTGTTTTTTAGCTACATTAATATATATTTTCTATTTTTGATTGATTTTTTACTTTTTCCATGTTATGATTTTTCTTTTAACCTATGATTTATTTGTATTCGTTTTTATTATTTTGTTAGTTCGATGTTCTAAGCATATTTCATTAATTTTCATAATTATTGATGTGGGATGGCCCAACAAGCTTAGTCTAATGGCTATTGACCTAAGAATTAGTTGTGAAGTATGTAGCCAAGCCTGTTCCACCTTTGAAGCTCGGTCGTGTTGTCAACCTCATCGACCTCTCACTCCCTTTTATGCTATCATATAGGGCAGCTTCGGTATCATTCAACCAAGCCATGAAGTCAAACACAAGTGATTGATGGTCCCGATAAGAGTTAAGAATGGGAATCGTCTGTCGTCTAACACTTTAGGAGCTAGCTCTAAGGTCAATCCTTTTATCGGCCAAAAAATTCAACTTGTTGTAGAATATTTTCTATAATGCATTTAATGCTCTAGCATGCGACATGCCTTTGCATTAATAACGCATCTCACCCTAGTATCGCTTACCCTACTATGCCAGATTGGAAGAGTGCCTCTTGTGTACTATTCTACTTATGAAAGCTGGAGATGAGCCAACTAGAATAGTACACAAATGGGAAAAGACCTAATGCCCCCAGGCAAGGACAAAAGCCATTTCTAAATGCAAAGACCATCTTAGATATATCAACTACTTGGAGAAGGCTATAAATACCCTATTACCAGTCTCTTATAAGGTATGCCATTCAATCTAAAAAGCCCTCACTCTATTGCTCGATTATCTAATTGATCTATTATTGGCTTGAATGTCAGAGTGCCACACCTCAGCTAGCTTGATGTTTGCTAGTGATTGCAGGACTCAACCCAAGTGTCTATGGAACTCATTCACATGATAAGGCTGGTTGATCCATCTAAATCTCTATCTATTTTAGTTATATATAATTTTTACCCTCATCATTTAGCACTATCTGTGGGAAGCTTAGGTTAGCAATCAAAAAATGGTAAACACTAAGCGAGCTACTTCTGAGCGCAAGAAGTACAGGAGGTCCACAACTCCACCCCTTAACTTCCACAGGTGTTGGATCTACCTAGGCCAAGCACCCAACTGGAACATATGATCACTCTAACCATGCCTTAATTAATGTAACTCATCAATGAGTAGATATTCACTCATATTTCTGCCCAACTTTTTGCCGCCCTGAGTTGACATATCGCCTAACCCAAATAGCTAGCATTACCTTGCAACCTATGCTTGTCAAGGAGAAATTGCTTCAAAAAAATCATAGTCAACTAAAATCTAGATGATCATATTCCAAGTGTGAACTAGCACAGGGCGCTTTCTTAGGGAATGAGCGTGACCTGCCCTTCATGAAGAAGTTGTAGATTCTATTGAACACTGCACTCGGCCCATTTAAGCTAAGCACCACAATAGGGTCAAGTGCCCAAGGCCTCAAGCAAACAACAATGTGTCATAGGTTGATTGGGAGGAATGAGAAGAGGTGTCCCACCTAGTCCAATAGTTAAACAGGCATTTAGAGAATATCTGTATGAAAAACACTCAGATGAACCCCTACCCTAAAGGACCACAGAGGTTCCACTACAAAAAGAAATCACCATTCATATAGGAGATAATTGATGAGCACATCGCCATTGACTCTAAGGTCTTGATCAGACTCTCTCGATGTGATAGCTCATTGGACCCAAATAAGCACCTAATGCAATTCGAGCATATGATGCAGTTACACAAGCACAATGAATACATCCATGCAAATTTACTAGTGACCACTTTCCAGGGCATTGCACTTTACTAGTTTGTTGAGCTTAAGATGGAGTTAATTTACTCAAATAACTAATTGTGTGACAAATTCTTGCATCAATTTGGTAGTAAAAAAAAGGCAAAGCTTCCCCATACCTATTTGCATACAGTTAAACAAAATAAGGGGAATTCCTTCGTGATTTCTTCACTAGGTTCAATATAGAATTACTAAAGATTGAAAGCCCCTGTATCGAGTTCCTGATTAATGTGCTTTTCTTGGGCTTTAGACATAAGAAATGCGCCAATGAATTGATGTGGAATGGCCCCACTTGATGGATGAGTTGCTCAACCTTGCAGAGAGATACATGACCCAAGATGACATAATAGACTTGAATATGTCAACCTTGAGGTCAACAAGAAGAAGAACAAGGAGAAAGATGATCATCAGCATATGAAAGGTTATCGATCTCCTATTAAACACTTCCATGATTACACTCCACTGAATCTATTACGGAAGAAGGTGATGTTTGCCATCAACATAACAACATCTTGAGAAAATGTAGCAAGCTGACTGAGATTGAGGCTATGAAGAATTCCAAAAAGTATTGCCATTTTCATAAACAATAAAAGCCATGACATTGAAGACTATTTCAACTTGCATGATAAAATTGAGAGGCAGATTCAACAAGGTCAACTAAAAATATATATCAATGGGAGCGCTAGGCAAAAAGAGGGTAAAACCAACTAGACTTCCTATGGAGAAAGGTCAATCAACCCGAGAAAAGAGAACAGAGGAAAGAAACTTACCTAGGATCTCCACCTACCCATTCAAGGAGTTATTGACATGATCACTAGAGGTCCTACTAGAAGGGACTCAAAGTTCACTAAAAGAAAGACTTAGCGGAGTTTAGAATTCACAAAGTCCACCCCGATCGAAATAGTTTTCTAGCTCTCACTATTGTTGAAACGATTTCTTCACTGACGCCAGCCTTGCCCATCTTGAGAACAAAGGATTTGACTATAAGATGGACTACCCCATGGTTGCATAAGTGGAGATAGCCAATTTTGAAATATGGAAGGTCCTAGTTGATAATGGCAGTTCTATGAACATCGTATTTTTGTTGACCTTAATAAGAATGAATTTAGGGCAGTTGAAATCTGAGCCAGTTCGTACACCACTAGTCAACTTTAGGAGGCTGGAAATCTTCTCCATCAACTTGTACATATCATTTAGGAAAGTCCCCTACAGGAGAAACCTCATGATAAACTACTTGGTCATCAATGCTCCATTTACCTATCTTGTCATTATTGGGCAACCAACTCTGAACAACTTTTGGGCCATCTTGACATACCACATAAAAATCAAATTTTTGACCAACTGGCATAGGCGAGCTCTTGTGCAATATCAAGGACTAGTGGCGTTGTTGTACCATTTTAGTTGAGTCCAATGAACAAAAGAACCTATTGCAACCAAAGCCCTTAGGGGTTGCCCTTTTAGCATAACTTGAGGAGGGGCAAGCGAGCAAGAAAGGAAAAGTAGATGACACCAAAGTCGAGCTTGTCGTCGAGTTCAAAATGATTGAGCTCGAACTTGGGAACCCTGACAAGACTACTAGGATAACAAATGATATGGACTACTACATAGAGTATCTAATAATTGATTGCCTTTGCAAAAATATTGATGTATTTATGTGGAAAGCTTCCAATCTTGAAGGAATCAACCATAGCATCATTGTCCACCATCTTATTGTAGACCTCTCGTACAAGCCAATAAAATAGAAAATGAGGACCTTCAATGCTGAGAGATGCCAGATCATTAAAGAGAAGATTAACAAGCTTTTAGAGGTTGGATATATTATAGAAATTCAATATCTCTCTTAGCTTTGTAATGTTGTACTTGTCCCTAAAAATGAGAGGAAATGACCTATGTGTAATGATTTTACCAATTTAAATAAAGCTTTTCCTAAAGATCCTTACACCCTATCTTGCATAGATTTGCTAGTTGATTCCTCTACTGGTTGTGAATTACTAAATATGATGGATACCTTTCTAGACTATTATCAAATATTCATGGCACCTGAGGACAAGGTTAAGACCTCTTTTGTTGTCCCTAATGGGGTGTACTATTTCTTAGTCGTACCTTTTAGGCTCAAAATGCATGGGTGACTTACTAAAATCTAAAAAACTTCATATTAAAAAATGAGATCAAAAAGTTTATAGAAGTTTATGTCAATAACATGATAGTCATGATAGAGAACTCTAGGAACCACTTAATCGACCTCAACCACACATTTTCAATACTAGAGTGTTCAGAATGAAACTCAACCCTAACTAATGCTCCTTTGGGTTCGAGGAGGCAAGTTTTTGAGTTACATGATCAATCAAAGGGGCATTGAAGAAAATTCACAAAAAATCCAATCTATGTTGGACATCACCCTTTCCCAAATAGTGAGAGATATATAGCATCTAGTCAGGTGAATCATAACCCTGTATAGGTTCAATACCCAATTAGCCAACAAAAGTTTGCCTTGCTTCAAGATTCTCAAAAATGCCAAGAAATCAAGCTTCCAATGGATGGAACAGTGTGACTAGGCCCTGGTCGAGCTCAAGAGCTACCTCTCCTCGCCACCCATGCTTGCAAAACTCAAGTTGGGAGACGTTTTACACATATACTTGGTGGTGTTAATGGCCACAATCAACTCAGTCTTAGTCTCAACAAAGGATGGAACCTATCAACCTATATATTATTGTAGCAAAGCACTATAGAGACCTAACACAACTATCTTGAGATTGAAAAATTTGCCACTGTTGTAGTTATAGTGGCCCAAAAGCTATGTCCATGCTTCAAATTCCACATGATCATAGTGTTAAGATACCAACCATTGTAACAGGTCCTATGAAAACCCAACACATATAGGAGGTTGACCAAGTGGGAAATTGAATTGGGAGAACTCGACATCATTTTCCAACCTTAAATAGCCATGAAAGCATAAGTATTAACCAATTTTGTCACTGTGAGGCTCGACCTCCCTAACCAACATGACTACAATGACCATAACTCTCTCATGTGGACTTTGCTTGTTGATGGGTTAGCGACCACCTCAAGAGGAGAGATATGTGTTTCACTTCACTCCCCACTCAGGGAAGACTATGATTTCGCAATCAAACTTGACTTCCTAATGACCAAGAATGAGGCCAAATATGAAGCCTCAGAGCAGGCATAACAATGGTAGAAGGCTGTGGGGTTGAGTGGCTAATGGCGATCACCAACTCCCAACTAGTCATAGAGCATGTTGAAGGAAATTTTGTGGCCAAGGAATCTAATATGAGTCAGTACCTAGTCGAAGTGAAAAAATTACAACAATTCTTCAAGAGTTTCACCCTCAACTAGATACCTCGGTCAAAGAATGAGTGAGCTGATGCTTTATCCAAGTTTGTGAGCTTGATGAAGGGGACCAGAGATAGAATAATAACAATTCTGGTCATGAGCAAGCCCACAATACACACTCTCGACCACAACCTGGTAGGGAGCATCAAGGAACACACTCTTTCCTGGCAAGAGGAAATAAAACTTTACCTGGGTTAAGAGATAGTCCCCGAGGACAAAAATAAGACATGTAGATTTATAGGTCAAGCAGCCAAATTTACCCCTCGATGAGCATGGCCAACTCTATAAGAAGTCAATTTTTTGACCACCCTTAAGGTGCTTAGACCCAAACTAGGCTCATGAGGTCTTACAAGAAATTTATGTAGTTATTTGTGGAAACTATTTGGGAGTTTCTTTCCAGCCCATAAAGTTATCATATATGGATATTTCTGGCCAATATTGTTAAAAGATGTCATCGACTTCACTAGAAAGGGTTCGTCCTGTTAGGTCCATTCATACCACACTAGCCTATAGCATTAATGGTAAACATTGAGGTCACATAGTCATTCGACCAGTAGGGGATCAATATTATGGGTTCCTTGCTAAAGACATCAGGTCAAAGAAAGTTATAATTATTGCAATCAAATACTTTACCAAGTAGGTTGAAGCAGAAGTAATTTCAAAAATAACAAACATAGCCATCAAAAATTTCATCTGTAAAAATATTATTTTTCATTTTGGCCTCCCTAAGGTCTTGATCTTGGAAAATGGAACCTAATTTCAAAGCAAGAACACAAGAAATTGGTGTGAGGCTTTAGAGATTTGCCTACACTTTACCTTAGTAAGGAACTCCCAGACTAATAGCTAGACTAAAGTAACAAATAGAATTATCCTCTATCGCCTTAAAGCTCAACTAGAAGGTACTAGAGCAAGTTGGGCAAATGACCTCCCCAAAGTCTTAAAGGTGTATCGAACAACCCCCTGAACAACTACCGATCACAACTCTTATAGTTTGGTCTATAGTTCTGAAGCAGTCATCCCATCTAAATTAATATAGCACACAGCTCAAGTAATCTATTTTAATTTGACCATGAACACATCCGAAAGGAGACTTGACCTAGAAAACAATTAATGAGCTATGCCAAGAAGTTTACTATGCAGCATTATTAATCGAAGATGATAGCACACTTCAACAAGGGCGTTCATGTAGCTTTAAAGTTGGGGATCTCATCCTAAAAAAATTAGAAGTATTGAAAAATGTAGGCAAACTAGACTCGAAATGGGAAGGACCCTACTCCATGGTTGACGTCTCAAAGCACAATATATATCGACTTGCAGACACAAACGGCACTAAGCTCCCATGACCTTGGAATAATAAATTTAAAGAAATTTTATGTATGATAAGACTTTATGTCTCTACTATATTACTTCATATTAATGAAATCACTTGTATTTCCATAACTATTCACTCGCATGGCTTAAGAAAATATCTCCTCCCAAATTAGTGAATAAGTCAGTTATTTCTAGCCGACCAAGTAATTGACCAAAAGTGACTTCTAGCTGCAAAATTAAAGCTTTCTAGCTCAAGTAAATAAATGAGATAATTGTTTATAGTCGACCCAACAGTCGACCAAAAATAATGGCCTTCAGTTGCAAAATTAAAGCTTTCTAGCCTAAGGAAATTAATAAGCTGATCATTTATACTTGACCCAATAGTTGACTAAAATAATGGCTTCTAGCCACAAAGTTAAGGCTTTTTAGCCTAATGAATAAACAAGTTAACCATTTACCGTCAACCCCAAAGTCGACCTCAAATTATTTTTATAGCAAAGTATGGGCTCAAACTAAAACTAAAAGCTTGACCTTTTAGTCGAAGTCAACATTCTGAGAAACATTAAGTTAACATGATTAGTTCAACAAAAATGTTTGTTCTAGCGCTATAAGAAAGTGCAAATTAACATTAAAGGTCAACCAATGTCTAAGATTAATTTCATTATTCTTATACTAGTTAGCTCAAATCAACCGTGAACTTGTGCGCTTAATTCCATTATTTTTGGGGTTAAGCTATCTGAGATCAAATTGTTTGTTCATCAATGATTAACATTCAATAAGAACAAAAGAGTTAAAAAGTAAAACAAAGCTTTGTACACATTGATGAGCATAAAAAAACATTTCATTTAATTCATAAGCTTTTAATTACAACTATGTAGAAGGGAAAAAAATAGAGAGAGAGATTACAAAATATTGCCTTGAAAGGCGACCAGACATATCTAGCAAAAAAACTTCAGTGATTACTCAACCTCGCGCCTTCAGCCCACACACCTCAAGTATCTTCTTCAATTACCTGATCGAGCTCATCGCTCAAATAAATGGTAACCACCACAAGGCTATCTACCTCCTGCTTTGGCCCCATCTCTCTAACCATAACGTCATTCCCATGAGGTAGAAGAAACTGAGCGGCATCAACCATACCGTCGCAAATCTTGAATGCAAAATTATTGGTAAACCTAAGCTTCTATGCCATCTTGGTCAGCTTCTTTGGCACTTCAACTGAGGGGGTTTTCTATTATTTTCTCTTTGGCAACTGCTTCATTAGTCTCCAAGTACATTCGCAGCTGCTCATCCCATATAGGGTTGATACGATCTTTATCTTCTACTCAAAATGCATAGCCCAAATATTCTAGATGTTTGACCACCTTGTTGAATGCATCTTTAGCATCATCCAAATAAAAAATAATGCTTGCATCCTAAAATTTGAAATACAACATAAACCACTACATGGCCTTTCGTTGCATCAACAGCAACTTCCTGTGAAATTCATCTTCAGCAACCTAAATAGCTTTGTTGTACTTAGCTATTTAACTAGAATCAAAGCCTTGTTGTGCATCTATTCTGGCTTGATTCTGTAGCTCATCTATCTTGGTCTTTTCAATGATAGTAGTGACCAAGCTATCTTTAATTACGAGCTGATTATTGAGGTCCTTGACCTTCTTTCTTAACTGCTCAACCTACGCTTGAGCAAACTTAAGATGAGCCTTCAAAATCTCTAGGTCTCTCCTCAATTTTAGTTAATCACAGTCAGCTAAAGCCAACTTTAACCTTTGGTAGAAATGGTAGCCTAACTAGCTCACATATAAAATAAAAATTTTGGATAAGCAAACACTGCTTGACTACCAAATAATATTCGATGAGACAAGCTAATTGACTTGTCCTTTGCCATATTTGAGTGATAGGCTAGAGATCTGAGTGCAGTATCCTAGCTTAAGTTCATGAGCTTCTTTTGGTCTGATGTAAATAAATCGGCCATTCTTACTTTTAATGAAGCTGCCCTAGTTGACCCTACCGACAGCATACAAAATAAGTTATGCACAGCCATAGCCAACTCCATCCTGAATTAAAGAGATAAAAGCGTTGGCAGGTGGAATAGCATATCGTTCCCACGTCGATTGAACAGATCGTACCCTGATCGTTGTCCCTATCCCCCAACTTTTTCTTTTCTTTCTCAACTGTAGTTCATTTTTGGTTAGGACCTCTCTGCTCGATTATCTATCTCATACCCAAACTAGCCAGGGTGCTACCCATGGTCGCCACAGGTTGAGTGTGTAATGCACCAGAGAATAGTTGCGTATCCTGGGATGATAGTGCTACGACCTGGGTGGCCTCTCAACAAGCCATTGTAGCATGTTAGTGCTCTTCATTTCTCCATGCTCAGGCTAAAGCTTCCTACCTTGCATGGTTCATGGTTTGTTCTGGATTTGACAACAAAACAGACAACATCAAAAGTAATTGGAGTCAAACATAAAGATCAGCAAATACACAAGCTCAATGAAAGTTAATAGCACTATCTACCTAGTCGAGCATTTACTGGTAAGTCAAGTTAGGTTGGCAATAAGCCAACCAACACCAAACTCCTCTCCTCGATAATCATTGAGGCCTCAACCTGACTAAACTCGACCAAATCTCGAATGAATGTATTTGGCCAAGTTGGAGTCAAATTCCTAGGCATATCGATGTGACCTATCCACCACACCCTAGGAATAATGAAGCCCCCTGAGTGATCAAGAATAGAGGCAATATGTTTTGCAGTCCTAGCCATAGGAAAATGATATAGTAACAAGAAATTTTTGGCATGGTCATGCGATAAGGTAATAAAACCCCAACTTGTCTGTGCTACCCAATTGTTGGGACATAAAATAGTGAAAGAGGTTTGAAAAGTTAGCAAAGTTGGTTGGTTGGTTGAATATGTGCATCAGGACAACAAAGCTATATAAAGTTGAGAAATAGTTCAGTAATAGTTAGGTAGTGTAAACCTCTAACCCATTTAACAGGTTGACTATGAGATGGGCTATTGGCAACCGAAGTCTATATCTAAAAGCCTCCTCAAAGATGGTTATACATCTATTAGGAGGTTGGTACATCCTATTAGCAGGTCTAGGTGCCATAAGTTCATATTTGGGGGAGATATGGTAAACTTGCTAGATTCATACCAGGTCAACCGGTGTTAATTTAGATGCTATCTCACTATTGTGGTTGGGGTTGAATAATTAACCATGAGACATGGGGACCACACTTGACCCATCATTGACCCTAGCAGCAACGCAGTCCCTGCTCAAGTTGCTAGAGAAAAAACTGCTCTACTTGCTCCCCCTATCGAGTAAGGTCCTATCAGACTAGGTAGCCTCACTATTACTCCCCCGACTACCCTTAGAATCACATAAAGGCTGCATTTTTAAGGAAATCACATGCTTGAATTAAAATGCATAAAGACTTACATAGTTTTGATGAAGCCTAAAGCACAAAATAATTGACAAAAGGCACAGTAAAAGTATAATTTGACTAGACATAAAGCTATAAAAGTGAAAAATGAGCTTTTTAACTGTGCCTATTTATAAGCACCCTAGCATAGGAATCCAAAAGGTTGCAATAATAATGCAGCCATTGCTTGGTGCTTCGTATGGCTCAATGAAATAGGCACATTAAATGCACTAAACCCTGGTCATTTATGAAAACCCTTGTCGATTAGACCTTGCTACTTCATAGTAGGTTATTCCTCAATCTTTCTCATCGATACTCTCGATCAAAATTCAGAAATGGAGGGGACTCTTGATATAGGAAGGCCTAACAAGCCCAACCCAATGGCTATTCACCCAAAATTAGATGTGAAGTATATGGCCAGACCCATTTCATCTTTGAAACTCAGTTGTGTTGTCGACTTTATCAACCTCTTACTCCCTTTCATGCTAGCACACTAAGCAATATCGTTATCATTCGACTAGGCCACGGTAGTTGAACACAGGTAATTAATGGTCCTAACAAGAGTTAAGAATAGGAACCATCTCTCATTTAACACTTCAAGAGCTAGCTTTGAGGTTGACCTTTTCATCGACCAAGAAAGTCAACTTGCTACAAAATCCTTTCTCTACCACATTTAATGCTCTGGCACTTCGCATGCCTTTACATTAATGGTGCATGTCACCCTAGTACTGCCTACCCTACTGTGCTAGTCCATGAGAATTGGAAATTAAGCCACCTAGAGTAGTACATAAATGGAAGAAAACCTAATGCCCGCCAAGTAAGGACAAGAGCCCTTTTTGAATGCCAAGGTCATCTTAGCCATGTTAACTATCCAAAGAAGGCTATAAATACCCTATTGCCAGCCTCTCACAAGATATGCCATTCTATCTAAAAGCCTTCACTCTGCTGCTCAATTATCTGATCGATCCATTATTAACTTGAGCATCACTTGACATTTGCTAATGATTATAGGACTTAGCCCAAGTATCTGTGGAACTCGTTCACTCAACTAGGCAAGTCGATCCACCTAAATCTCTAGTTCAATTATATACAGCTTTTACCCTCATCAATTATAAAATTTAAAAAGTAGTTTTTCATGTAATTTAATAATAATTGTGAAAATATTATTTAGAGCGGCCATAAAAGCTATATTTCTCTTATATTCATTTTAATTGATTTCATTTGTTTAAACAATGGTTTATAATATTGCATTTTATGTAGGGTGTTTGATAAGTATATAACATATAAATTTAATTAACAATCATTTGTAGAAAAAATTCGCTATTTTCACTTTTGTTTTGGAAATTGAGAGATAAGGCAAAATATAAAATTTGATGTGTGTTAATTTATGTTTGGCACAGCTTATCATCTGCAAATAACTTAGACTATTTGTTTTATTACTATTTAACTCGTGCATTAGATTCTTCTAATCTTGGCTAGAGTTTTTTTTTAATTTTATTTTATTATTGTTGTCATTAATTATAGACATACATGTCAGAGTCAACTTTATTTGAACCTTCAACCTTACATATTAAGTTTGAACCCTCGACCCTTCTCATGGGAAAATGGGAAGAATTTTCTTAAGGAGGAATAAATGAGAATAAAAACCTCAAAGGAAGATGACTAATTTGGATAAATGAATTTGATGACATTGTTTCATAATAGGGGCTCCTAGGATTCTTGGTAATGGGCATAGCCCATGTCAAATATAGAAAAAGGATAACTTTTTGTCATATTGCATGATAATAATTTTATTATTGCTAAGAATATTAATATCATACGTAATAAATATATTTAGCGTGAGTGTTTTGCTACAAAAAATTAGGGTATCAACAATAATCAATCCGCAACTGTTGCTCTTGTAGCTAATTCTCCATACGATCATTACTTAGCTAATAATCATTTTTTTTATAAATATATTAATTTTTTGGGATAATGCACAAGTGACCTATACTGCTTCAAATGTATAATGCTATGGAATGATATTTCATAATTATTTTTAAATTATAATTAAAAAAAAGTTACAGTTGCTACAAAAAATTAATAGCTAAATTAAAGGCAAGAGTAGCAATAGGATTCAATAATTAAAACTTCAAAAGCTAAAATTAACTAGGCTACTCAAGCTAACAAGGATCTAAACATGCTCATGATTCAAATTTAGGTGGAGAAATACCTTGATTAGATTAATTGCAAGGAGAAAATGAAGAACTCTTCTTCAATCCATAATTTGCCAAGTAGCAGTGCAACAGAATCCATGCAATTTTTGCATGAGCCAAGCTTCTCCAAAAATTCCCAAAAAAATTCCAATGGCTCCTCAACGTTTTGATGGATCTACTGTGAAAATTTCAGACCAAACTACTTCTGAATCTCTTGGAATAAAATTGCCAAATGACTATATTTGCAGGTGGATCTCCAAACACTTAGCAAACCAATTGTTTTGCCTCTATCAATATGATGCACACACCAAAGCAATTTCCTATCACTCCTCACAATTAGCTAGAGATTGAGAGGAGAGATGATAGAGAGATGCAGATTTAGGGGTTGGAGAAGAAAAGAGAGGTGAACCTCAACACATGAATGAACACCTTGAAAAATGGAGGGAAAAATTTTGAGAATCTAATTATTCACAAGAGTCATGAGTGACCACCCACCCTCACCTCTATATTTATATATAAATGGAGGATGGGGTGATGCCAAGTTGGCCTCATGCCTTCCTCAACATGGGGCGACCGCCAACATGCTTGCAATGATGCAAGTGGCAAATTCAAATCTATTTTGAATTTGTGTGCATTTCAATTTCATTTGAAATCTAATTTCAAGCTAATTAAAATATCAAATCAAATGAACCTTTCATTTGAATTTCCCTCCAAAAGGTATTCTTCTCATTAATTAAATTAAACACTTTAATTTAATTAATTAACATTTGGCTTAACATTTAAGTCAACAAGCTTAACTCCTTAAGCTTATTTTTGTTAACTTAACTATTTAAATTGACTTGACCAATTGATGGTCACATGACACTAAATAATTAACTCTTTAATTATTGATCAAATTTAACACTTGAATTAGTTGATCAATTTAACACTTAAATTAATGAAGCTAAGTAAGACCTTAATTTTTCGGTCACCCCTAAAATCAGTCCCATGGAGTGAATTTTCTAACACTTAGAAAGTTCTTCCAACATCTAGGAAATGCTATTGACTTTTGTATATGACCCAATAGGTTCTACCACTCATTGGACATGGGCTCACAACTCTTTGTAACTTTTGAATATCATATATTCATTTTAGTATAAAACCCCTTTTAAACTAAATCAACTCAATTCAATTAATCTTCACCAATTGAAGAGTACTCAATTTTCATTATCCACATCCAACCTCAAGCCCAAACGTTCAACTAATTAGCTGAAATGAATCCTTTTGAAGAACCATTATAGCTCTACATGTACCATGCACATGAAGGTTTGTGTGGCACTAGGATCCAAATATTTTTAAAAAAAAACTAAATAAACTAGCCCACACAACAACATAAGGATCTACACATACATAGGATTCAGATTTATATAAGGAAAATACCTAGGTGAAAGAAGAAAATTTGAAGAGCAAGAAAACTCCCTTTAATCGTCAAATAAGCTTTTCACCAACGTAGCAGAATCACCATTGATTTTCCCCTAGATAGACTCAGTTTTCACTAAAATTTTTATTGGAACTCCTAAACACTTTGAAGATTATTCATCCAAATTTCAAGTTGATCAGAACACCAGAAGTACTCCTAGAAGAAACAAAAATCGGCTCTAGTCAAGAGCAAAAGCAACCAAAATAGATTGCCTCTAATGTAAACATCCACACACCAAATCTATGGCCTATTCTCTACATAAAGGCTGAAAAATCTATAGAGAATGAGGGAGGAAGGCTAGGAATATTGAGGTGGAAGAAGGAGGGAAAATGAGAGAGTGATGGAAAGCTAACAACTTAGATTCTCATCACACAATATTGTTGGGAGAAAATCATACAAAATGTGCAAACCTCACATACATCTAGCTAGCCACCCTACCACGTCCATATATAGGAGTGGTCACGCACCTCCTACAAGGAAGTGATGCCAAGTGTCCCTTGCTAAGGTGGCCACTAACTTTGTGATTAGAGAATTTAATTGAAGCACGAATTTCACTAATGAAATATGTTGTAATTAAATTCTAATTCTTATTAAATGAACTCTTCATTTAATAATTCTTGCAAAAATTATCTCTCCAACTTAATTAAAGCAAACACTTTAATTTAATTAATGATCATTTGACTTAACTCTTAAGTCAAAGCGCTTAACAATTTAAGCTAGCAAAAATTAATACAACCTTTAAATTAATTTTGACCAATTGATAGTCATGTGGCATCAATTAATTAACCTTTAATTAAGTGATCTTAATTTAACTCTTAAATTAATTTGGCCAATTTAATAATTAATTGATCTAGCCAAAATAACTATAATTTTGCCTCCTCCAAAAATCGATCGTGAATTTCCTAACTCTTAGAAAATTCTCGTTCCTTCAATAAACCATGTCATTAGTTTTTGTGTCTAACCTATTAGGTTCTACCATTCATTGGATATAGGCTCACAACTCCTTGTGACTTTTGGAATACCAAATATTCAATTTAGTACTCTTATAAACTAAGCAGCCAATTCAATTAATCTCATTAATTGAAGAGTACCCAATTTCCATGGTCAATGTCCAACCTCAAGCCTATGAAGCTTAACTAATTGGCCGAAATGAATGCTCTTGAAGAACCATTATAGCATTACGTGTACTATGCAAATATTGTCCTTCTATCCCTATCTCTCAAAAGAGGCTTAGGACAAGATATTTGTTCTCTCCCTAATAGCCTCGTTACTATATTTTTATTCTTAATGTTCAATTCGCTTTGTGACCTCATCTTTGGAAACACTTTTTGAAATTGTCACTTCACCTTGCACGTGGATTTCTTGAAATCTATCATTATAGAACACATAGGAGATGCGCTCACCCTTCATAAAGATAAGAAGTTGGATTCCCTCTTAGATCTTACAAACCTTTATGCCAAGTAGCTCACACCAATATCCACCCAAAAGACCTGCTAGGTGGTCAAGGAAGATTCAGAGCATGAGGACCAAGCACAAGGTTACTATAGACCTTCAGGTTATAGAACTAATAATATGCACTAGCATAAGCAGGAGAACTAGCCACTATAGCTATCCAATGATTCTCTGATGGGTCTTTAGTGCCTAATTCTCTAATAAGCACCCACTAACATGCACATGTATCTCATATAGTTGCTCGTGGAACGGAGCCATATCCAACCTTTAGATTTAAGCATCATTAGTTTAAGTCTACCGAATCTTAGTGCCCATCTGATAAGATTCTATGACTTGAAAGATTTAAGATCACAATCATGTGAGACTAATTCCATGGTCACCAAACCAAGCCCCATAGTCATAGGTGATCTAAAGGCTTCATCCAAATACTAGTGAAGTGAAACAAAGCATAAGATGAAGATGACCATAAAAGAATATCATTCAATCTAATTGGCTTGTAGGGCACTATTCTGACAATCTCCTAATTGCCCTAAAGTTAAGGCCCTGTGGCCTTGAGACCCATCTTCATGAGATGTTCATGGTCTTTCAAGCATATTTTTCTCTCATTATTTTATCAAATGCTTCACCCCCAAGAAGTATTCAAGAAATCAAATTTTCTAGTGAGAATCAAGACTCTAATGACCTGCTAATGAACCCTCATGACCGAGTGCCATCCACAAGCAATTGAAAAGTAAGCTACTTTTGATACTTGTATCTTATGCAACTCTTGGTGTATTTCGCCTCACTTTTTATATAAACCCATGTGATCATGCACCATCTATACTACTAAGCATTAAGTTCAACCTACCAATTATACTTTTATTCAAGGCGGCCTCACGACATCCCCTATGATTGAGTGCCAATGCATGAGGGTTCTTAAGTCAAAGGTGCATCTCATGCTAAATGCATGCTCACAGCTTTCCTCCTAAGTGTGACCCTCGTGACCAAGTACCATCACACAAAATATGTAGTTTCATCATGGCATATATTATTGGTGGAAGGTTTAGATTAATTAAAACGCTTTTAACTTATATCTATTTTTACTTAATATTTGAAAAGCACTTAGACATTATAGATGGATAGATTTTTCTTGCAAAGATCTCATCATTTTTATCTTCTTATTTATGTTCTCTATATCCTAATCATGCATCTCATACATCGATAGGATATGAAAAGCATAAATAAGTAAATACACCTAGATGCTCCTAGGGTGGGATGACCATAAGTTTAACCAAGTGATGCACTTAGGCCCATAGGTGCATCATTTAGTTGATTTTAGGTAGGTTGATTAAACTAAGTTATTACATGAGTGTATCCCATACATTCAATGGTCTTCAAGCCTCCTTGGATCCTCTTTGCTCCTTGTAACTTTTACAAGCGAAACAAACATCACTCCTAGTGATTTTACTCTCATAACTTTTACAAGATAGAATAAGAGGCATGCAAGCCCCATTTAATAGAACCCATTTCATCAACTTGAAATAAATAAAATCAATATTAAAAGGTTTGTGATCATCCCTATTTATTCATCATCCATTCAACATTTAAATAAAAAATAAATAAACCAAGAATTGACAATCAATTCCAACAATTGAGTGTTAATCATATTAACAAATAATCGATCATGCAAAAATAAGCATAACACTTATGCATCATATTTTTTCAACAATTGGAGATCAACTTTAACAAGTTTTAAAAGCAACCAAAATGTGTCCAACACAACATTTGTGCAACCAATGTGTGTGTTTCAAAACAAGTTTGGTTACTAAAAGAACCAAAGAAAAAGCTCAAAACCCATCCCAAACCCAACTTGGGGCTGCTAGCTGAGGCTTGCTCATTCCTTGAAAGTAGCTCTCAGCCACTGCCCTACTGTGGCTACCAAGAGTTAGTAGCACTCCTATTTTGAAGTTTATGATTGAGTCAAGCGGTCTTTTACTCAACTTTTGTGCACCAATACTTTTAGAACAACTTCTAAAATTCAAAACACAAAACATTGGTGAAAATTTTAGATTAAAAAACCTTTTAATATTGAAATATCAAGTGCCCAAAGATGCTTAAAAAGTAAGTTTAAGAAAAAATCATATGCTTCAAAAATCTCCAATTATATCCAATCTTATTGAACCCAAAAATGACCAAATCAACTTTAAGGCCATTCACAACATGCTATACTAGAATATAACATCTACCAATTCCAAATAAAAAATTAACATCATATAAATAAATCAAAACATGCCCAACATATGATTTAACAATTAAAGTACACAATAGCATGATTTTATCTATCAATCAAGGAGCCACAAGCAAGATCATCCATACACTCCAACCCCATCATATGGATCAAGTGCATGGTGATTTTTATCAGTTATGCACAAGAACAAACCACAAAAGCCAAGAAAAATCCAAATCTATGCATAAAAATGGCTCTGATATCACTCGAAGGTTTGTGTGGCACTAGGATCCAAATATTTTCAAAAGAAATAAAAAACTAGCCCACACAACACCAAAAGGATATATATATATGCATAGAATTCATATTTATAAGAGGAAAATACCTAGGTTAAAGTAGAAAATTTGAAGAGCAAGAAAACTCCCTTCAACCATCAAACAGGCTCTTCTTCAGCGTAGCAGAATCACCACCAATTTTCCCCTAGATGGACTCCTCATTTTTTGATGAAATTTATACTATAAATCCTAAACCATTTGAATATTATTTAGTCCAAATTTTAGGCCGATCAGAACACAAGAAGTACTCCCATAAAAAGCAAAAACTGGCTGCCAAAAACTGCTCTAGTCAAGAGCAAAAGCAACCAAAATCGATTGCCTCTAATGTAAGCATTCACACACCAAATCTATGGTATATTCTATAAAGAAAGGATGGAAAATATACAAAGAATGAGGGGACTAACACTAGGAATATTGAGGTGGAAGGAGGAAGAAGGAGTGAGTGATGGGAAACTAACAACTTAGATTCCTACTACACAATATTGTTGGGAGAAAATCACACAAAATGTGCACACCACGCATACATTTGGCCAACCACTCTACCATGTCTATATATAGGAGTGGTCGCACACCTCCCACAAGGAGGTGATGGCAAGTGTTCTTCGCTTATTGTGGCTACTAACTTTGTGATTAGTGAATTTAATTGAAGCACAAATTTTATCTAATGAAATGTGTTGCAATTAAATTCTAATTCTTATTAAATAAACTCTTCATTTAATAATTCTCATAAAATTTATCTCTCAAACATAATTAAATTAAATATTTTAATTTAATTAATAATCATTTGACTTAACTTTTAAGTCAAAGCACTTAACAATTTAAGCTAGTCAATACTCAACCCTTAAATTAATTTTGACCAATTGATAGTCATGCGACATCAATTAATTAACCTTCTATTAATTGATCCTAATTTAACTCTTAAATTAATTTGACCAATTTAACAATTAAATTGATCAAGCCAAAATGACTACAATTTTGCCTCCTCCAAAAATCGATCATGAATTTTCTAACTCTTAGAAAATTCTCCTTCCTTCAATGGACCATGTCATTGTCTTTTGTGTGTGATCCATTAGGTTCTACCATTCATTGGACATGGGCTCACAACTCCTTGTGACTTTTGGAATACCAAATATTCACTTTAGTTTTAACTCTTTTAAAGTAAGTAACTTAATTCAATTTATCTTACTAATTAAAAGTACCCAATATCCAGGGTCAATGTCCAACATCAAGCCCATGGAGCCCAAATAATTAGCCAAAATGAATGCTCTTGAAGAACTATTCTAGCATTATGCATACCATGCAAATATGGTCCTTTCGTCTTCTATTTCCCTAAAGAGGTTTAGGGTAAGATATTTGTCGACTCCTTAATTGCCTCGATAATATATTTTTAATCTTAATGTTTGATTCCTTTTGTGACCTTATCTTTGGAAATGCCTTCCCAAATTATCACATCACCTTGCATAAGAATTTCTTGGAATCGATCATCATAAAACACATAGAAAATGCACTTGCCCTTCACAAAGACGAGAAGTTAGATTGCCTCTTGGATCTCACAAACCTCTATGCCAAGTAGCTCACACCTAATCTTTACCCAAAAGACCCACTGGGTGGTCAAGGAAGAGTCAATACATGAGGACCGAGCATAAGGTTATCATGGACCCTCAAGTCAAAGAACTAATAATATGCATTAGCATAAGCAGAAGAACTAGCCACTACGGCTATCTAATGGATTCTCTAGTAGGTCTTTAGTATCTTATTCTCTAATAAGTACCCACTAACATGCACCTGATCTCATACAGTTGCTCATGGAACGGAACAATCTCTAACTCTTGGATTTATGCATCGTTAGTGCAAGTCTATCCAATCTTAGATGCCCCATCTCATAACTATAACTTGGAAGATTTAAGATCATGATTGTGTGAGACTTATTCCATGGTCATCGAACCAAGTGCTGCAGCCATAAGTGATCTAAGGACTTCATCCAAATGCTAGTGAAGTGAAACAAAGCATAAAATAAAGATGGCCATATAAAGAATATCATTCAATCAAGATTATACCATGAGTGAAATAGTTTGCAAAGCCAATCTCATTAGCTTGCAGGGTACTATTCTAAAGCACATACGGTCCTTTCATCACCTATCTCTTGAAAAAGGCCTAGGGCAAGATATTTGCTAGCTTTTTATAGCCTTAACTCTATATCTTTATTCTCAATGTTTGACTCAATTGTATGACCTCATCTTTAGAAAACTCATTTTCCAAATTATCACACCACTTTACTTAAGAATTTCTTAGAATCAATTATTGTACAATACATAGGAGATGCACTCATCCTTCACAAAGACATGGAGTCAAATTCCATCCTAGACCTCAAAAACCTTCATGCCTAGTAGCTCATGCCCAATCTCTACCCGAGTGGGCCCCTAAGAGACAAAGGAAAAGTTAAAGCATGAGGACCAAACATAAAGTTACTATAGATCCTCAGGTCAAAGGACTAATAATATGCACTAGTATAAGTAGAAAAATGTGCCACTATCGACTTGCTACTACTGCTATCTAGTGAATTCTTTGAGTGAGTCTTTAGTGCGTTGTTCTCTAACAAGCACCTACTAACATGCATTCATGTCTAATACGAGATTGCCCATGGAACGGAGCAACATCCAACTCTTGGATTTTTACATCATTAGTGCAAGTCTATCTAAGTCTCAGATACCATATCTGATAAGATCCTATGATTTTGAAGGTTTAAGATTATGACCGTATAAGACTTATTCCATGATTGCGATCTAATGCGTAACCAAGTCCCATAGTCAAGTGTGATCTAAGGGCTTCATCTAAATATTGGTGAAATAATAAAAAGCATAAGATAAAGATAGCTACATAAAGAATATTATTCAATTAAGATTATTTTACAAGGAAATAATTTTACATGGCCAATCTAACTGGCTTGTTGGGCACTATTCCAACAATAATTTGTAGCTCTAGCTACTAAATTAATTTCATAGCAATTGTTTTGTAGTGTTTGTAAAAATATCAAATTAATTCAATATAAGAATATCACTAAAATCAAATCATATGTCCCAATAAGAATATTCTAAGATCCAAAAGTTTATTTATAAACATCACTAACCCTCCCACTTATATAGATATATATTAAGTTATATTTTATTTCATAATTTGATACTTTAATCACTAATCTTAATTTAATATTTCTTAAAATATATTTTATTTCATAATTTGATAATTTAATTATGCTACAGTCCATGATATAAGCACATAATTCTCCAAGTAATTTATGCTAAAAATAATTGAAATATGCAATTCAATAATATTTAAATGTAAAATCATTGTCTTTAATTTCTTTTTTCTTCACCTTTATAGGATCATAAGATTGGTGGGTCAAACTCTAATTCTTTTAAACATGCATGTATTTTATAATTTACTTATAGTACCCAACAAGTTAGTTAGATTATGAGGATATTGTGAACGGTGACATATTACTTATTTCGACTATTGAATTGTTTGTAATAAAATTTCTTTTAATTTTTTTTAAATTAGTGTTTTTATTTAATATGTGTAATGTTTGTATAATTTATAAAAATATTAGTATTTGAATATAATTAATAATGAATATGATAAATTTTTAAATTTAAAATTATTGCCAAGAACAACACACGGACTAAAAACTAGTTATGTACTATACTTATAATGCAAAATCAACGCTGCATCTCTATAAAAATGTAGAACGGAAAGCTTTTAGCTCTTTTGTAGAATAAAATTCTTAATGGCTTGTCATGAATTTCTAGAATGTAATTTTCATGATATGATATCTTTCTTTACCGTTTGAATAATTCGACTTATAGTGTCTCAAGCATAGAAATTATACGAATCGTAAGCATTATTATCCAATTATGATATGCCTTATGCTTCATTAATGGAATAAATTAGCGAAATTAACATTTGTGTCCAATTGACAAGACTTCTCCAAGGTCATCAAGGCTGCATCTTTTACTAGTAATTGTGGCCAACCTAACAATTTTGAGATAAAATTAGTTATATATAGGAAATAGACAAGATCTCCATAGGTAAAACTATTCGAACATTATGGGTATTGAAATCATAGCATCAATAAATTTACTGAAAATTGTTGTGGATAATTTTGATTATAAAAATAATTTAGTAAATTAATTAAAGATGGTCCAATAAATTAAATAAACTAATTAAGTAAAAGGCTTGGAGAACCTAAAGACTATTTAAACCTAAGAAGAAAGGTAGAAGAAGCTAATAAGTCAAAGCCTATCAAGAAAAAAACAATAAATGTAAAATCTTAAAGTAGAAATCCTAAGAGTAGCACTTCAGCACAACCTCATTCAACCACCTTTGCAAGAAACGATAGAGGATCTAAAGAAGCCAAAGTCAGAAGATAAGTGTTAAATCCTTATTAGTATTAATTTTAATGTCATATTTAGGACTCAACAAATGATTTCTTGTTTAAAATGTTATAATTCCCTTTCCTATTGATTAAAATTTGGATCGTAAAAATATAAGTGGAGAAATTACAAAAAGAGATAGATTTATATAAGTTGGTAGGAATGCCAGTAGGATGACACCTCAAGATCAAACTAAGGATGGGCAGAAGAGTTTTTTTATTTATTTGAGTCATATTCTAATTAGAAGACTCTTTTAATAAGTATAAATTGGCCTTTCAGACACTTAGTTATGAGCCAGATTTGGATTTGCTATTTTGAAGATTAGGAATTTTACAAGAATTCGAGATTCAAAGAAGGACAAAGTGGAAATCAAATTCATCTAAGAATAGAGTTCACAATGTTGGAATAGTGCCCCACAAGCCAATTAGATTAGCATGTAAACTATTTCACTTGTGATATAATCTTAACTGAATGATATTCATTAAATGACTATTTTTATCTTATGCGCATATTTACTTCACTAGTATTTGGTTGAAGTTCATAAATTATACATGACCACAGGACTTAGTCACACTCTAGGTAGTGATCATGAAATAAGTTTTATAGAGTCATGTTCTTAAATCTTCCAAGTCGAGGATCTTATGAGATAGGACATTTAATATCCAGATAAACTTGCATCAATGATGCATAATTACAAGAGTTGGATATTGCTCTATTTCATGAGTAGGCTATTTGAGATATGGGTGCATGTTAGTGGGGCATGTTAGAGAACAAGTCCACTGAAGGCTTGCTTGGAGAATCCCACTTGATAGCTGTAGTGGCAAATTCTTTAGCTTACGACACTATATATAATTAATCATTTGACCTGAGGATCCATAGTAACCTTATGTTTAGGTGCTCATGTTTTGACTCTTCCATGACCACTTAGCGAGTCTTTTGGGTGGAGGTTAGGTAAGAACTACTTAGATGTTGATGTTTATGAGATCCAAGATAGGGTCTGGCTCCTCATTGTTGTGAAGGACAAGTACATCTTTGTGTATTCTATAATAATTGATTCCAAGGAGTCCTTGTACAAAGTAGTATGATAATTTGGAAAAGAAGTTTTTCGAAGATGAGGTCATAAACTAGATCAAACATTGGGAATAAAGACATAGTGTTGAGGCTATTAAGGAGTTGACAAATATCTTGCCCTAGACATCTTTTGGGAGATAGAAGACAGAAGGACTGTATTTGCATGGTACACAGAAAGTTAGAATGGTTCTCCAAAAGCATTCATTTCAGCCAATTAGTTGGACTCTATGGACTTGAGATTGGATATCGACCATGGAAATAGGTACTCTTCAATTAATGGAGATTAATAGAATTGAGTCATTAGTTTAAAAGTGTTTAAACTAATGTAAATATTTGATATTCAATAAGTCACAAAGAGTTGTGAGCCCATGTCCAATGAATGATAAAACCTAATGGGTCACACACAAAAGCCAAATGCAAACCCTATTTTAAAAAGAGAATTTTCTAAGAGTTAAAAAAATTCCTTGTTGACTGATTTAGGAGGTGGGCGATTGACACAATTTGTAGTCATTTTGGCTTGTTCAATTTAATTCTTAAATTGATCCAATTAATTTAAGAAGTTAAATTAGATCAATTAATTATAGAGTTAATTATTTTGTGCCACATGACTATCAATTGACCAATTAACTTAAGGAGTTAGGTTACCAATTACTTGCTTAAAAAGTTAAGCATATTGACATGAGAGTTAAGTCAAAGGTTAATTAATTAAATTTAAGGATTTAACTTAATTAAAATGAAGAATTAATTTTGGAGGGAAAATTCAAATGAAGAGTTCATTTGGTGTGGCATTAGAATTTATTTGGATGGCATTTCATGAGACAAAATGAAGACTTCAAATGAAATTCAAATGCACATTTAAATTCATATGCCACTTGCTTGCCAACTTGCAAGCAAATTGGCACCAACTGAAGGAAGGTGTGATGCAATCTTAGCATCACACCATCCTCCCTCTATATAAAGATATAGTGGGAAAGAGTGCATGGCCACTTTTACAAGAATTACAAACAATCTAGATTTAAGAGTTAGATTCTCTCATTTTCCTTCCAATTTCCCATGTGTTGCCTCTTGAGTTGAAGCTTCACATTTCTTCATCTCCTACCTACAAATCAAGCCTTCATCCTTGCATTTCTTCTCTTTATTCTCCAGCTAACATTCAGAAGAATTGGATTGTCAATTGGTGTGTGGATCTTATTATTAGAGACAAGATAATTGGATTGCTAGCCTTTTGTAGATCCTCTGTTTAGGCTATCACTTGGACACGTTTCTGGAGAGCCTTCTCATTTTTTTTTTTTGGCTGATTTTTCTTCTGTAGATCCATCAAGGTGTTGGAGTTCTCCAGTCCAAATTTCAGCTGGAAGAAAAAACATTTGGTTGGGGAAAAGTCGCCGGAAAACGGATGTGCCACTGGGAGGCAAATTCAAGGAGTTGATTTCTTCTTCCTAGTTTCCTTTGATTTTTAGAAAATCAAGGTAATCCTCACGACAAATCTGAATCTATGGCACGTTTAGATCCTTGAATTCATTTGTAGCCTAGTTATTTTGGTGTTTTTATGCTTTATTAATTGGATCCTAGTGCTACATGTGACTTCAAGTGGCATTGGAGCCTAATTCATGCTACGATTTGGATTTTTTGATTGATTGGTTCAGGTGCTGAATTGATCTAAATCTCCAAATACTTGATCCAACTTATGGATTGGAGTGTTTTGATGATGTTGTATGTGGCTCTTTTGCTTAATGAATTGAAATCATGCTAATAAGTGTTTTAAGTGTTAATTCATATGATTAGTATATTTTAATTCATAGTTGCTAATTTTGCGTGCTAATTTAGCATTGGTTGATGTTATATGGTGCCATAGCATCTTAAATTTGACCCTAAGGTGTTTTGGTTATTTTTGGCTTCTACTAGCCTGGAGTTAATTAGAGTTAACTGAAGATTTTTAGAGAATGTTGATTGTCAGTTTTGCTTGATTTTTGAAACATGTTTGAGCACTTTAATTTCCAGTTTTTAAAGGTGTTTATAATCTGAAAATTTGTCAAAATTTGTATGAAATGATGTTATGGAGGTGTCCATATGGTTTGGAATGGCAAAAATACAAAATAGTGCTTAAATAGTTGATTGGTGTGAGGTGTAGCAAGGCTGCCACTTTCCTGGCAGTAGCTAGGCACATTCATGGGTGTGTCTTGTGCATACCCATTGGGTGCTCGGCCAACCTGTTAGGTAACGGTTCACCCAAAGTCAATATTGAACCCATTTTTGTGCAATTTTGGTGATTTTGGCCTATCAAACTTGATTATTTCATCCTTATTTTTATGCACAAATATTGTGTAAGTGTTCAAAGCAATGTTGTACATTTATGAATGCTTTTAAAATCTTGTTCAAGTTAATCTTCAATTTTTGCAAAAAGGAGATTCATAAATGTTATGCTTATTTTCATTTGACCAATTAATTGTTTATGTGATAAGCATTTAATTGTTGGAATTGCATGTCAATTCTTTCCTTGTTTATTGTTTATTTACATGTTGAATGGATAATGAATGAATAGGGATGCTCATGAGCTTTTAATATTGATTTTATCTATTTCAAGTTGTTGAAATAAGTTGTATTAGATAGGGCTTGCATGCCTCTTTATTCTACCTTGTAAACTTTATAAGAGTAGAATCACTAGGAGTCAAGATTTCTTTCTTTTGTGAATGTTGCAAGGAGCAAAGAAGACCAATGGAGGCTTGAATACCCATGAATGTATGGGATACACTCATGTAATAGCTAGGTTTAATCAACTAAGTGGTACACCTATGGCTCAAGCGCACCACTTGGTTAAACCTTATAGACATCCCACCGTAGGAGCATGCTAGGCGTATTTACTTATTTATGCTTTTCATATCCTGTAATGCATGGTTAGGATACATAAAACCTAAATAAGGAGACAAAATTGATGAAATCTTTGCAAGCAAGAAAAACCCTCCACTTAGAATGTTTAAGTACTACCAAATATTAAGTAAAAATGGATAAAAATTAAAAGAAGTTTTAATTAATCCATACCTTCTACTTATAGTATATCACATGATGACACTACCATCTTTGTGTGATGGCACTTAGTCGTGGGGGTCCTACTTAGGTGGAAAACTATGAGCATATACTTAGCATATGATGCACCTTTGCTTTAAGGCTTCCCATGTATTGGCACTCGATCATGGGAGATGTCATGGAGCGGTTTTGAATCAAAGTTTGGTTGGTTGGTTGATTTAACACCTAGTAATGTAGATTGTGCATGGTTACGTTGGCTTATATGAAAAGTGAGCCAAAATGCATCAAGAGTTGCGTGAGATGCAATTAGCAAATATTGCTTGCTCTTCAATTGTTTGTGAATGACACTAGGTCACAAAGGTCTACTTGCAAGTCCTTGGGATTTTGATTCTCATTAGGAAATGAGATTTTCCAACTTCTTCTAGGGGGTGAAGGATTGGATAAAATAGTAGGAGAAAAATATGCTTGAAAAACCATGAACATGTTTTCAATATCAATATTCAATCACATGCTTATATTATTTTTTTTGCCTTTGATGATTTGCGAAATCTCAAAAATGGCTATATGTCCACTAAGCATTATTTTGGAAACCCATAAAACAACTAGGCCAAACTTCCACAATTGACTAAACCTCAAAATCATTCTAGATTCCTACATAAAGATATATGTCCTATATCATGGTGCTTGTTATCCCATGGGAATCAAGGTAGATAAAGAGACACATGAAATGTTCATAGATTGGGTTAAGGATCGTCGTATCCCATAGTCTCTTGATGGTATTTACAAACTTCAAAAGTTTCAAAGACACATGAATAATACCTTATTTGAAGTTTGCAAGAGTTGTGAAGCAAACAATGTATGAGAAGTTTATGTTGTCAAAGGAGATTTTTTTTAAGCTAGGATGGATGTGAAGTCATGTGTTATTGACTATGGTCTAAAGATGATTAGGCTTGGAGAAGCTTTTTCAACTTAGACGTAGTGATGGACAATGATCTACCTGAGGTTTTGATCCTCACATCCTCACGAAGTTTTAATTGATCAAAGTGCTGATATAGAGGGAGACTGTGACGACAACGGTATACTATTAATTATGGTAAAAATTATGGTAAAAGGAAGAAAAGTTCTTCTTTCAAGGGAAAGCAACCATTAAAGGCATTTGGTGGAGTCAACAAAATTTTGGAGGATATAGTTGATATTATTTGTTTCTACTTAGGTAAGAAAGGCTATTGGAAGCAGTGTTGCAAGGAATACCTTGCAACCCTTGAGAAGGGTATGTACTTTATTGAAGTGTATTTAAGATAATTTTTTCCTCATAGATATATGATATCACATGTGATTCTTATTTTTGTAATTTGTTATAGAGAATAGAAAGAAAAATAAGAGTAAGTGATAGGGATATGATCATTTACCTTGGCAAAGGAGAAAGAGTTGCGGCCAAAGCCAAAGGCGTATAACAAGTTAGACTTATGGAACTCTATACTTGTATTGGACCCCTGTTATTATGTACCATATATTGTTGAGAACATTATTTCAATTCTAGTTTTATGGATAGCAAAGGATTTGATACTTCTATGTCAAATAGGAGATTGAAGGCATTAAAGAATGGGTTCTTTAGATGATTATGGTACGTTTAACAAAGGATTATACATTTTTGGATTCTCAACTATCTCTAATGCACATTCAATAAAGTAACAGATGATTAGATATCCAAGAAGATGACATGTAGTGATGTGCCAGACTTGGACATATTTCTAAAATTAGGATGAACAAGTTAAAAGCTTTCAAAGCACTAAATGTTAGTGGCATTGAGGAACTTTTCACTTGTGAGTCTTATTTGAAGAGAAAAATGACCAAGGCTCCTTTTGTGGGACAAACAGAATGAACCATGTGTCCTTTGGATTTGATCTATACTGATGTTTATGGCCTACTAAGACTTAGTGTGAGAGGAGGCTATTTTTACTTCATCATCTTCACCGATGATGATAGTCAGTTCCAACATATACATCTTAAGAAATACAAGTCCAAAGTATTTGAAAAGTTCAAAATGTATAGGAATGAAATAAAAAAACAAATGAGACTTAGTATTAAAGTTCTTCGATAAGATCAAAAAGGAGAACACTTAAGTACCAAATTCTTAAATTATCTAAAAGAGAATGAGATTCTCTCTCAATGAACTCCACCCAACACAATGGAGTAGCCAAGATAAGAAATCATACCTTGTTAGACATAGTACATTCCATGATAAGCTTTTCCAATATACCTATATCGTTTTGGGGATACACTTTATAAATAGCAGTAAAGTTACTAAATGTAGTACCTTCAAAGTTGATGCCAAAGACATTGCACAAGATATGGTTTGGCAGAGCTAATTTGTAATCATTCTTAAGAGTTTGAGGGTCTCCCACTTACGCCAAGCAGCTAGTGGGAGTCAAATTGGACAGTACATCCATCTTGTGCAAGTTTGTAGGATACCCAAGAGTGTCTTTGGGTTATTACTTTTATGATCCCAGGGAACAAATGGTGTTTATTACAATGTATGCCACCTCTTTGGAAAAGAAAATTCTATTAAATAGAAATAGTGTTGTTGTTAAGCTTATTGAAGTTCAAGATGATCATCAAATCCCACAAGTAGTGGAAATAAATGAGCATTAAGAGCCTTACATACAACCTTTGAAAAGGTCAGACCAAATTAAGAAGCAACCCAAAAGGTTCGGATTCCTTCATGAGATGGGCTATTCGAATAGCGATCCAAAGACCTATGAGGTAGCTACATTAGGCATAAACTTGGGATAATAGCTAGATGCCATAAAATGAAAAATGAATTCTATGTAATCCAACAAAATATGGACTTTGGTAGATCCATCGGAGCATATAGTACTTGTTAGTTGCAAGTGAACCTATAAGCAAAAGTTAAGAGTCGATGGGAATGTAATGACCTTTACGGCATGATTAATAGCAAAGATTATACTCAAAAACCCAATATTAATTTTGAAGAAATCTTTTCATCGATCACAATGCCTAGGATTATTTAGATTTTATTTGCCATAACTATATATTATGACCATGAGATATGGCAAATGGATGTGAAAATTGCTTTCCTCAATGGAAATACTAAAGAAGAAATTTATATGGTACAACCACAAGGTTTTACATCTAAAGGGAGTGAGCAAAATGTTTGCAAACTCGAGAAATCCATTTGGGGACTCAAACAGGCATCCCAAAATTGGAACATACATTTTGATTAAAAAGTCAAATCATTTGACTTTATCAGAATTGTGTATGAACCTTATGTGTACAAGAAGACTAGTGGGAGTAGTATGTAGTTTATTGTACTTTATGTTGTTGACATTCTTCTCATTAGGAATGAGAGAGAAATGTTAGAGTATATTAAATCATGGTTATCTATACAATTCTCTATGAAGGATTTAGGAGAAGCATCCTATGTATTGGGAATGCATATCTATAGAGATAGACTAAGGAGAATGCTAGGGCTTTCCTAAAATTTGTATATTGATAAGGTACTAAAGAGGTTTAATATGGAAGAATCCAAGAGGGGATTCCTCTCTATAGGACATGACATTTTTCTCTTCAAGTCTATCACCCCTAAAACTAACAACGAGAGATAAAGAATGTCCCACATCCATTATGCGTCCATCATAGGGAGCATAATATGCGATGTTCGATGTAAAAGATTAGATATGACACATGCTCTAAATGTTACAAGCCAATTCCAATCTAACCCCGATGAATGTCACTAGATTGCTGCTAAAATAATTCTTAAGTACTTGAGAAGGACTAAGGACTTATTTTTGGTATACGACAATAGAGAATTGAAAATTGTGGGGTTTTTTAATTCTAGTTTCCAATCTAATTTAGATTAATGAAAATTTGTTTCTAGATTTACATTTTGCCTCAATACGGCATGGTGAGTTGGAAGAATTCCAAACAAGACACCATGGCTGATTCAACCATAGAGGTTAAACAAAGTGTGGTTTAGGAAACCACAAAGGATAGTGTTAGGATAGAAACTTCATCCAAGAGTTGGATGTAGTGCCTTAGCATGCATAAACCTATGGTTGTCTTTGGAAGATAGCTTTGGACTTAAGCTACGATCTCCTTAGTAATCCAAATATAGTAAATGCATTATCATTTGATATAAGTTATCAATTGATTAAGATGACAACTAAATGGATAAAGTAGCCTCAGAAGACAATATAGCATAAACATTGTCTAAACCCCTAAATGCAAATGGGTTTTGAAGGACATCTTGAGAAGATGTGCCTTAAGACAATGGGGAATTAGCTTTAGAGCAAATGGGAAATAGTTAGAATAGTGCCTCACAAGCTAATTAGATTGGCATGTAAACTATTTCACTTGTGAAATAAATTTTATTAAATAATATTCACTAAATGGCCATCTTTATCTTAAGCTTGTATTTACTTCACTAGTGTTTGGTTGATGCCCTTAGATCACACATGACTACTGGACTTGGTCATGCATTGGGTGGTGATCATGAAATAAGTCTTATACGACCATGATCTTAAATCTTCCAAGTCGTAGGATTTTATGAGATAGGGTACCTAAGATCCAAATAGACTTACACTATTAATGCATAATTTTAAGAGTTGGATGTTGTTATGCTCCATAAGCAAGCCATATGAGATATGGGTGCATGTAAGTGGGTGCTAGTTAGAACAAGTTCATTGAAGGCCCATCTAGAGATCCACTAGACAATCAAAATGGTAAGTTAGTAGTGGCAAGTTCTCCAACTTACGCTAATGCATATAATTAGCCCTTTGACCTGACGATTCATGGTAACCTAGTGTTTAGGTCCTCATGCTTTAAATTTTCCTTGACCACTTAGTAGGTCTTGCAAGTGAACGGTGGGCATGAGCTACTTAGATATAGGGGTTTGTGAGATCTAAGATGAGATCCGAATTTTCATCATTATGAAGGGCGAGTACATCTCCTATGTATTCTATAAGGATTGATTCTGAGGAGTCCTTACACAAGGTAGTTTGATAATTTTGAAAAGGAGTTTTCTAAAGATGAGGTCATAAATCAAAATCAAAATCAAACATTAGGAATAGAAATATAGTATTGAGGCTATTAGGAAGGCAAAAATATCTTGCTCTTGGCCTCTTCGAGAGATAGGAGACAGAAGGACCATATTTGCATGCTAAGTGTAGAGTTAGAATGGTTCTCCATTTTAGCAAATTAGTTAGGCTCTATAGGCTTAAGGTTGGACATCGCTTAATGAGATTAGATACTCTTCAATTACTAGTAGTGCCTAAAGTGTCATATGCAAAAGCTAATTGCAAATCCTACTTGAAGAAGGAGAATTTTATAAGAGTTAGAAAAATTCCTTATTGATCGATTTAGGAGGTGGATGATTGACAAAATTTGTAGTTATTTTGGTTTGATCAATTTAATTGTTAAATTAGATCAATTAATTAAGGAGCTAATTATTTGGTTCTGCATGACAATTAATTGGTCAAATTAACTTAAGGAGTCAAGTTTTTCTTTTTTTTTTTTGTGTGGTCAAAGCAGGGTGATCGTCCCTAATTCGATTGCTTAAAGAATTAAGCATACTGACTTAAGAGTTAAGTCAAAGGTTAATTAATTAAATTAAAGTGTTTAATTTATTTAAAATGAAGAATCAATTTTGGAGGAAACATTCAAATGAAAAGTTCATTGGTGTGGCATTAGAATTTATTTGGATGAGATTTCATGAGATGAAATGAAGACTCCAACTAAAATTTAAATGCACATTTAAATTCACTTGCTACTTGCTTGCTAACTTGCAAGCAAATTGGCATGAACTTGAGAAAGGTGTGATACCAAGGTGGAATCACACTATCCTCCCTCTATATATAGATACAGAGTGAGAGAGTGGGTGGCCACTTTTATGTGAATTACAAGCAATCAAGATCTAACGGTTGACAAGATTGTTGGTCATTTGGGCTTGATCAATTTTATGTTAAATTAGTCCAAATAATTTAAGGAGTTGAATTGGACTAACTAAATTAAGGAGTTAATTTAACAGGTGCCACATGACTATCAATTGATTAACTTAAGGAGTTAAGTTAACACTTTCTAACTTAAAAAGTTAAGCTAATTGACTTAAAGAGTTGAGTTAAAACTAATTAATTAAATTAAGAGGCTAATTTAATTAATGTGAAGAATTAATTTGGAGGAAAATTCATGATGAAAGAGTTCATTTGGAATACATTTGAATTTATTTGGATAACATTTCATGAGATGAATTAAAAATTCCAAACAAAATTCAAATGCAAGTAAAATTAAGAATTTCACACATACAACTTGCACAGCAAGTTGGTGCCAACCTCATGGGAGATGTGATGCCACCTTGCATCACACCTCCTTCCCTATAAATAGGCAAGAGGTGGTGGCCAAGTGCTTGCATTCTAGATCTAAAAATTTAGATTCCATTTTCTTTACCTCTCTCTCTCTCTCTCTCTCTCTCAATTTTGGCATTTATCCTTTTTCGTCTCTCCTTGATTTTCCAACTAATCTAAGAGAGATTTAGATTGTCCATTGGCATGTGGATCTTGACATTAGAGGCAAAATATTTGGATTGCTTGGCTTTTGGAGATCTACTACAGAGGCTGTAACTTTGGAGTGCCTTTTGAAGACCTTTTCGGATTGATCTGTGGCTAAATTTTTGCTAGATCTTCATTAATGTGTTGCCAATCCTGTCTTTGAATTTTGGCTGATTTTGAGGGGATTTGGTTATACAATTGTTGCCAACTTGTTGTTGTTCCACTGAAAGATAGCTTCCAAATGTTGACACATTCTTCCTCATTTCCTTAGATTTTGAGCATTCAAGGTAATCCTTCATCCAAATATGAATTTAAAGCATGACTCGATCCTTGGTTTTGAGTGTAGCTAGCTATTTTTATGCTTTATTATTGGATCCTAGTGCAACACTTAACTTCACATAATTCTTTGTGAATGATTTTTTGTGCTCAAGTTCTTTATAGGGCTTAGCTTTCATAGTATTTTCTTGATGGGTTTAATCCCAACACCCTTTCCCATGATTTTAATTTGTTCTTAAACTCTTTGGCATTTTATTTGTTTAATTACTTAGTCCATTGGGCCTTTTTTAGTTCATTCACCATATTGCTCTCATGTTTTGAATTATCCCAATCATTATGCCACCTTTCTATTTTTAATTCACAAAATTTTTATTTTCATATTGAAAGTATATCACAAAGTCTTATTTTAATATTTACCTTATTTTAATTCATAAAATAACATTGTTAGTTTGATTAATTTTCACTAGATAAATTAAGTGCGCAATTTCATTCGCTTAAAAATCTGGCAAACGTTTTTGTCATTTTCACTCAAGGACTTAGATAGATTTCATGCCATGAATATTTTAAGATTTAGGGGAGTTTTAAGTCATGCTTGTCTAATGACTTGCACAAATTTCAAGTGTGACTATGAAAAGTGAGAAGTTAAGGAATATGACTTGTATTAAAATGCATTGAAGTTTAATCAAACTTCACACAAGAGAGTGAGAGAGAGAGAGAGAGAGAGAGAGAGAGAGAGAGAGAGCATTGGTGGGATTCTTGCCATTAGTGGTGCCATTGGTTGCCTCATGGCAGCTAAAAAGGTGGCTGTTAGGTGGGTGCATACATTGGGCACCAGTATTGTCGGAATAGTGCCCAACATGCCAATTAGATTAGCTCTGTAAAATAATCTTGATTGAATTATATTCTTTATATGCTTATGCTCTTTATTTTTTCATTGGCATTTGGATGAATCATTCAAATCACACTAGACTATGAGACTTGGTTACACATTAAATGGTAATCATGGAATAAATCTTACACAGTTGTGATCTTAAAAACTTTCAAGTTATAGGATTTTATAAGACAGGGCATCTAAAATTTGGATAGACTTTCATTGGCGATGAAAAGATTCCAAAGGTTGGATATTGCTCCATTCCATGAGCAATCCCATATAAGATATGGATACATGTTAATGGGTGCTTATTAAAGAACAAGACATTGAAGACACACTTTGAAGAATCCACTAGATAGTTGTAGTGACAAATTCTCCCACGTACACTAGTGCATATAATTATTTCTTTGACTTGAGGATCCATGGTAACCTTGTATTTGGTCATCATGCTTTGACTTTTCCATAGTCACTTAGTAGGCCACTCAAGTAGAGATTGGGTATAAGCTACAAGGTATGGAGGTTTGTTAGATTTAAAATAGAGTCCAACTCCTCATTTTTGTGAAGCGTGAGTGCATCTCTTATGTATTCTATAATGATCGATTCCAAAAAATTCTTGTGCGAGGTGGTGAGATAATTTGGAAAAGGAGTTTTCCAAGGATACGGTCATAGAATGGAATCAAACATTAGGAATAGATATTGGAATAGTGCCTTGCAAGCCAATGTGATTGGCCTTGTAAACTATTTCACTTGTGGTACAATCTTGATTGAATGATATTCTTTATATGGCCATCTTTATCTTGTGCTTTGTTTCACTTCACTAGCATTTAGATAAAGCCTTTAAATCACCTATAACTGTGGGACTTGGTTAGGTGACCATGGAATAAGTCTCACACAGTCATAATCTTAAATCTTGCAAGTCATAGGATCTTATGAGATGGGGCATCTGAGATTCGAATATACTTGCACTAATAATGCATAAATTTAAAGGTTGAAGATTGCTCTACTCCATAAGCAACTGCATAGGATATAGGTGCATGTTAATAGGTGCTTGTTAGAGAACAACGTACTGAAGACCTATTGGAGAATCCACTAAATAGCCGAAGTGGCAAGTCAGTAGTGACTAGTTCTCCTACTTACACCAGTGCATATTATTAGTTCTTTGACCTGAGGATCTATGGTAACCTTATGTCCGGTCCTCATATTTTGACTCATCCTTGACCACCTAGTGAGTTTTTAGGTTGGGATTGGGTATGAGCCTCTTGGCATGAAGATTTGTAAGATCCAAAATGAAATCCAACTCTTCGCTGTTGTGAAGGGCGAGTATATCTTCTATGTATTCTATATTAATTGATTTCGAAGGGTCCTTACACAAGGCAGTTTGACAATTTTGAAAAGAAGTTTTCCAAAGATGAGGTCATAAATCAAAATTAAATATTGGGAATAGAAATATAGCATCGAGGCTATTAGGGAGCTAACAAATATCTTATCCTAGGCCTCTTTTGAAAGATAGGAGACGAAAGGACCATATTTGTATGGAATGCGTAGAACAATGATGGTTCTCTAGAATATTAATTTCGGCCAATTAGTTGGGCTCTACAGGCTTGAGGTTGTACATCGACAATGGAGATTAAGTACTCTTCAATTAATGAGAATAATTGAATTGAGTCAACTAGTTTAAAAGGAGTTTTAAACTAGAATGAATATAATATATTCAAAAGTCATAAGAAGTTGTGAGCCCATGTTCAATTAATGGTAGAACCTATTGGGTCATACACAAAATCCAATTAGCTTCCTAATTAATGGGGAGAATTTTCTAAGATGTTAGAAAATGTTGTTTCCTAGTGAACTAATTTTTGGGGCCAACTTTAAGGGTCAATTTTGGCTTGATTGATTTAAGTGTTAAATTAATCAAGCAATTTAAGAGTTAAATTAGACCAATAATTAAGAATTTAATTATTCGGTGCCAACATGACCATCAATTGGTCAAGTTAACTTCAAGAGTTAAGTTAACGAATTTAACTTAAGGAGTTAAGCTGGTTTGACTTAAAGAGTTAAGTCAAAGGATAAATAATTAAATTAAAGAGTTTAATTTGATTAATCAAGGAAGAATGAATTTTGGAGGGAAGACTCAAATGAGATCTTAGATGGCATCTTAATTAATTTGAAATGAGATTCCAAATGTAATTAAGATGTAAATGAAATTCAAATGAGATTTGGATTCAAATTTTGCCACTTAAGTAACCCCACTTGGTCACCCCCATCATGTATTGTGTGATGCAAACTTGGAATCACATTTTCAACCTCTATATATAGATATAGAGAGAGGAGGTCATGCATATGACAAATGGTGTGAAGAATTAGATTCTTTATTTCGCTCCAAAATATTTGCAAGCTAGCATTTCATGTGTTGAAAGCTAAGCTTCTTTCTTCATCTTCCTACCCCAAATTCAACCTCCACCGTCAATTCTCTAGTTTTATTCTAGCTTATGAACTAGATAATTAGGAAGTCTCATTGGTGTGTGGATTATTTCAATAGAGGCAAGACATGTGCCTTGCTTTGTTTCTGGAGAGCACTTTGCATCAAGTTCGACTTTGCAATTTTCTCCAAGTAGATTCAGGAAGACTAATCAATTTGAATTTTTTTCTGGATATTCTTCAAGGTTTTGGATATCTCCATTAATTTTTCCAGAATTTTTGGAGATGAGTTGGTAGGGTGATCATCGCAATCCTTTCGCTGTGCAGCGAGCAAATAGAATCTGGAACCAGTGAAGTATTCACTTGTTTCTTCTAAAATTTTCTTTTCAAGGTAATGCTCTAACTAAATGTGAATCCAAGGCATGATTAGATCTTTGGGATGCTTGTAGCATTTGGTAATTTATATTTTGAAGTTTTGATTATAGATCTTAGTGCTTTACTAGCTTTCAAGTGGTATCGAAGCCAAAATCGTGCTTAGATTTGGAATTTATTTTGTTGATTGATTAATGTGATGGATTACTTTGGATCACCATATTCTCAATTCAATTGATGGATTGGAGAATTTGGTTGATTTGTGTGTGGCTCCTTGATCAATGAATTAAAAGCATGCTGTTATGTGATTTAAGTGTTAATTCTTGTAGTTAGTATGTTTTAATTCATAGTGGTTAATGTTGAATGTTGATTTGGCATTAATTGATGTTATATGATGATATAGCATGTTGAATTATGACCGAAAGAGTTTTGGTCTATTTTGGAACCAATATGATAGGAATTATGTTGGAGATTTTTGAAGTATTTGAATCTTAATTTTTCTAATTTTTTAAAGCATGTTTGAGCACTTGTATTTCCAGTTTTAAAAGGTGTTTTGAATCTGGAAATTAATCTGAAATGTGTGCTATGATGTTGAGAACATGTGCTAAAAGTGTTGGTGAATGAAAGTTGAGTGGAGGACACACTTGGCAAGCCTTGAACCTCAAAAACCAAGGTTGCTAGCACAGCTTAGGCACTGGCCAGGCAGAGTGTGCACACCGCGCACACAGGCTGCCCAGCTGTGCACCAAGGGCTTCCAGGAAATCGGGTTTTAAGAGTATTTGGTGAGCTTTGAGTTGTTTTCTCAACTCCTTTAATGCTTAACAAGTTTTGCACCACACACATTAGTTGCACAAGTATTGTGATATGCCTCAAAATTATGTTTTACATATTTGAACGCTTTTGAAAATTGGTTAAAGTTGATCTCCAATTAATGGCATAAGTGTTATGCTTGGTTCAATTACTTATTTATGAGAAGAGCATTTAATTATTTGAATTAATTGTTAATTATAGATTTATTTATTGTTCATTTAATTGTTGAATGAATGTGGATAATCATGAGCATTTTAAATTGATTTTATTTGTTTCAAAGTTTTTTAATGTATGGGATACACTCATATAATAGTTTAGTTTAATTCAACCCACTTAAAATCAACTGAAGTGATGCACCTATGGCTCCAAGTGCATCACTTGGTTAGGATCATGGTTATCCCACTTTAGGAGCATGCTAGGCTATTTACTTATTTATGCTTTCCATATCCTATTAATGCATGAGATGCATGATTAGGATATAAAGAACCTAAATAAGAAGATACAATGATGAGATCTTTGCAAGCAAAAATCCTCCACTTAGACCGTCTGAGTATTTTCAAATATTAAGTCAAAATGAATACAAATAAAAAGAGTTATAATTAATCCAGGCCTTCCACAAATAGTGTATGCCATGATGATGCTACTGATTTTATGTGATGGCAGTCGGTCATGGGGTTCACAGTTAGGAGGAAAGTTGTGAGCACACACTTAACATAAGATGCACCTTTGACTTGGGAACCCTCACGCATTGGCACTCGATCACAGGGGATGTCATAAGGTCGTCTTGAGATAAAGTTTGATTGGTGGGCTTGACTTAATGCTTATTAGTACAGATGGCACACAGTCACTTGGGTCTATATAAAAAGTGAGACAAAATATATCAAGAGTTGCATGGGAAGCAATTAGCAAAAGTTGCTTACCTTTTGTTTGCTCATGGATGGCACTTGGTCACGGGGGTCCGTTAGCAAGTCATTGGGGTCTTGATTCTTACTGGGAAATATGATTTCATGAATTCTTCGTGGGGGTGAAGCATTCGATAAAATAGTAGAAGAACAACATGCTTGAAAGACCATGAACATGTTTTAATATAAAATTCAATCACATGCTCATATTCTCCTTTTGTCTGAGGATTTGTGAAATCTAAAGAATGGTTAAAATTCCACTCAACAATATTTTGGAAACCAATAAACCAACCAAGCCAAACTTCCATAATTGACTTAATCCTAATCCCTTTAGGATTAATGTAGATCTAGAGACACATGAAAAGTTCACGAATTGGGCTTTGGATCGTCCTATCCCTTAGTCTCATAATGGCATCCATGAATTTTAAAAGTTTCAAGGACATATGAATTGTACATTGGTTAAAGTTTACAAAAAGCTGTAAAGCAAACGAGGTATGAGAAGTTCTTGTTGTCAAAGGGGACTTTTCAAGCTAGGATGGATAGAAAGTCATGTGTCATCGACTATGGTCTAAAGATGATTAGGCTTGGAGAAGCTTTTCAGCTTAGATATAGTGATGGACAATAATCTTCATAAGGATTTGATCCTCACATCCTCGCCAAGTTTTATTGATCAAAGTGTTGATCTAGAAGGAGACTATCATGACAAAGGCAAACCTAACATTTGTTTCCTCTTCTAAGTCTATAGGCCCTAAGGGTGCTAGAAAGGGAGGTAAAAAGGAAGAAATGTTCTTCCTCTATGGGAAAACAACTATCAAAGGCATCCGAAGGAGTCAAGAAGATCATAGAGGGAATAGTCAATATTATTTGTTTCTACATAGGAAAAATAGGCGATTGGAAGCTCTATTACCAGTAATACCTTGCAACCCTTAAGAAGGGCATGTACTTTATTGTGGTGCATTTAGGATGAATTCTTCCTCTTAGATATATGATATCACATGTAGTTATTTTCTTTGTAAGTTGTTACAAAAGAATAGAAAGAAGAATATAACTAAGTGATGTGGATGTGATCCACCACTTTGGCTAAGAAGCAGAAGTTATGTCCAAAGCTGAAGGCATACAATAAGTTAGACTTAGAGAACTCCATACTTGTATTGGACCTTTATCATATAGTACCATCTATTGTCGAGAACATTATTTCAATTCCCATTTTTGGATAGTGACGGATTTGATCCTTCTACATCAAATAGGAGATTGAAGGCATTAAAGAATAAGTTCTTTAGTTGCTTGTGGTACAATTAACAAAGGATCATACATATTGGATTCTCAACTATCACAAATGCACTCTCAACTAAGAAATTAGATATCCAAGATAATGCCATGAAGTGGCATACAAGACTTCGTCATATCTCCAAAAAACTAGGATGAATAAGTTAAAAGCTCTCAAAGCACTAAATGTTTATGGCATTAAGAACCTTTCTATTTGTGAATTTTGTTTTAAGGGATAAATAACCAAAGCTCCTTTTGTAGGACAAATGAATCCCTCCACAAATCCTTTAGATTTGATCCATACGGATGTTTGTGGACCACTAAAAGTTAGTGGGACAAGAGGTTATTCTTACTTCATCACTTTCACTGATGGTAATAATTGATTCGGACAAATATATCTTATGAAGTACAAGTCCAATGCCTTCGAAAAGTTCAAAGAGTATAGAAATGAAGTACAAAAGCAAAAGGGACTTAGTATTAAAGTCCTTCAATTGGATCGAGAGGAAAAATACTTAGTACCATATTCTTAGATTATTTAAAGGAAAATGGGATTCTCTGTCAATAAACTCCACTTAGCACACCCCAATACAATGGTGTAGCTGAGATGAGACACTGTACCTTGTTGGACATGGTACATTCCTTAATGAGCTTTTTTGATGTGTCTATATCCTTTAACGATATGCCTTAATGACGGTAGTGAAGTTACTAAGAGTAGTACTTTCAAAGTCAGTGTCAAAATACCATATGAGATATGGCATGACACTTTCATACCATTATCTAAAGGTTTGGGGATCTTCTGCCTACGTGAGATAGACAGTGAGAGGTAAGTTAGATAGTAGATCTATCTTGTGCAAGTTTGTGGGATACCCAAGAGAGTCTATGGGTTATTACTTTTATGATCCCTTGGAATAAAATGTGTTTGTTTTAAGAAATGCGGCCTTTTTGAAAAATAAATTTCTATAAGATAGAAAAGGCATTGTAATTGAACTTGGTGAAGTTCAAGATAACTAATAAATCCCACAAGCAGTAGAAATAAATAAATATTAAAGAACCTCACACACAATCTCTAAGAAGGATGGATTGAATCAAGAAGTAAACCGAAGAGTTCAAATTTCTTCATAAGACAGGTCAATCAGATAAAGATTCGAAAACCTATGAGGAAGCTATGTAGGACATAAACTTGGGACATTGGCTTGAAGCCTTGAGATCAAAAATGGACTCCATGTACTCAAATAAAGTGTGGACTTTAGTAGATCCACTAAAGGGAATAGTTCCCATTGGTTGCAAGTGGATCTATAAACAAAATCTTGAAGTAGATGGAGACGTGGTGACTTTTAAGGCATGACTAGTAGAAAATGGTTACACTTAAAGACTCAATGTCGCTTTTAAGGAAACCTTTTCACCAATTGCTATGTCTAAGGCCATTCAGAGTTTACTTGATATAACAGCATATTATGACTATGAGATATAACAAATGGATGTGAAAACTACTTTCCTCAATGGTGACATTGAAGAAGAAATTTATATGAAGCAACCACAAGGTTTTACACAAACTCCAGAAATCTATTTATGGACTCTAATTGACATCCCAAACTTGGAACATATGTTTATGATAAAATAGTCAAATTGTTTGACTTTGTTAAAAAGGTGTATGAACCTTATGTGTATAAGTAGGCTAGTGGGAGTAGTATACAATTTATTGTACTTTATGTCAATGACATCTTTCTCATTAGGAATGAGGTAGGAATGTTAGAGTGTACTAAAGCATGATTATCCACACAATTCTCCATGATGGACTTGGGAAATGCATCTTGTGTATTAGGAATACGTATCTATAGAGATAGATGGGGGAAGATGCTAGGGCCTTTCCAAATCTCGTACATTGAACTAGATACTAAAGAGGTTTAGTATGGAAGAATCCAAGAGGGGATTTCTCTTTTTTGGAATGTGATTATAGTCTCTCCAAGTTTATGGCCCCTTAGATGGTCAACGAGAGACAAAATGACATACATTCTGTATCCACTACATGCAGCATAATTATATGCCATTTAATGTATAAGACTAGATATGGCACACTCACTAAATGTTACTAGTAGATTCCAATCCATTTCTAGTAAGAGTCACTGGTTAGCCATAAAAACAATCTTAAAGTACTTGAGAAGAACTAAAGACTTATTTTTGGTATACGGCAATGGAGAGTTGAAACTTGTAGAGTTTTGGATATTAGTTTCCAATCCAATGTAAATGAATTAATATCTACTTTTGCATACATACTTTGCCTAAATGGCGGCATAGTTTATTAGAAGAGTTCCAACTAGACACCATTGCCTAGATAACCACTAAAGTGAAATGCTTTTTCATTTTGGAATCCACAAAGCAAGGTGTTTGGATAAAAACTTCATCCAAGGGTTGGATATAGTGCCTAGAGTATATGAGTCTGCAATTGTCTTTGGAAGACAATTTAGGACATAAACCAAGATCTCATCAGTGATCTAAACATATTAAATGCATTATCATTTGACCAAGATCTCATCAGTGATCCAAACATATTAAATGTATTATCATTTGCTATATGATATCAATTGATAGAGGTAACAATTGAGTGGATAAAAGATGCCTCATAAGAGAATATAGCATAACTACTGTATTAAACCCTAAAAGCTAAAGGTCTTTGAAGGACATCTTATGAAGATAGGTCTCAAAGCCATAGGGCATTGGCTTTAGGGCAAGTGGGAGATTGTTAGAATAGTGTCCTACAAGCCATTGAGATTAGCTTTGTAAACTATTTCACTCGTGGTATAATCCTGATTGAATGATATTCTTTATATGGCCATCTTCATCTTATACTTTATTTCACTTCACTAGCATTTGGATGAAGCCTTTAGATCACATATGACTGTCGGACTTGGTTTGATGACCATGGAATAAGTCTCACATGGTTGTGATCTTAAATCTTCCAAGTCATAGGATCTTATGAGACAAGGCATTCAATATTTGGATAGACTTGCACTAATGATGCATAAATCCAAAGATTGGAGATTACTCGGTTCCATAAGCAACTATAAGAGATACAGGTGCATTTTAATGGGTCCTTGTTAGAGAACAAGGTACTGAAGACCCACTGGAGAATCTACCAGATAGCTAAAGTGGCAAGTCGGTAGTGTCTAGTTCTCCTACTTACACTAGTGCATATTATTAGTCCTTTGACCTGAGGATCCATAGGTACCTTATGTCTGGTCCTCATGCTTTGACTCATCCTTGACCACCTAGTAGATCTTTCAGGTTGAGATTGGGTATGAGCTTCTTGGCATAGAGGTTTGTGAGATCCAAGATGGAATCTAACTTCTCGTTGTTGTGAAAGGCGAGTACATCTCCTATGTGTTTTGTGATGATCAATTCCCAAAAATTCTTGCGCAAGGTGGTGTGAAAATTTTGAAAAGGATTATTCCAAAGGAGAGGTTACACAACATGGATTGAACATTGAGAATAGAGACATAGTATCGACGCTATTAGAAAGCCAACAAATATCTTACCCTAGGCCTCTTTCAGGAGATAGGAGATGGAAGGACCGTATTTGCATGGCACATGTAGAGCGATGATGGTTCTCTAGAATATTCATTTCGACCAATTAGTTAGACTCCATGGGCTTGAGGTTGGACATCGACCATGGAGATTGAGTATTCTTCAATTAATGAGATTAATTGAATTGTGTCAACTATTTAAAAGGAGTTTTAAACTAAAATGAATATAAGATATTCAAAAGTCACAAAGAGTTGTGAGCCCATATCCAATGAATAGTAAAACCTATTGGGTCACAAACAAACTCTAATTAGGTTTCTAGTTAATAGGGAGAATTTTCTAAGGTGTTAGAAAATGGTGTCTCCTTGTGAATCGATTTTTGGGGCCAACTCTGAGGGTCAATTTTTGCTTAATTGATTTAAGTATTAAATTAATCAACTAATTTAAGAGATAAATGAGATCAATAATTACGGAGTTAATTATTTGGTGCCAATATAATCATTAATTGGTCAAGTTAACTTAAAGAGTTAAGTTAACAAATTTAGCTTAAGGAGTTAAGCTAGTTAGACTTAAAGAGTTAAGTCAGAGGATAATTGATTAAATTAAAGAGTTTAATTTTATTAATTAAGGAAATGATTAAAAAAACAAAGCTTTCAACATATGAATGCAATACTTGCAAAATGGTTTTGGAGGGAATTTTGCAAAGATTCTAATCTTAACACCTTTGATGCTATGACCGATCCTCTCCCTCTATATTTATATATAGATGCTGAAAATATGTGATACCAAGGTGGCATCACACAATGCATAAGGGGGTCGGTCAAATGGGTTTCCATGTGGCAAATGTAAATCTAAATCTTATTTGAATTTCATATGCATCTTAATTACATTTGGAATCTCATTTCAAATTAATTAAGATGCTAATTCAAATCTCATTTTAATTTTTCCTCCAAAAAAAATATATATATTCTTTCCAATAACTAAATTAAACACTTTAATTTAATTAATTAACTTTTGACTTAACAATTAAGCCAAACAAGCTTAACTCTTTAAGCTTAATTTTGTTAACTTAACTCTTTAAGTTTACTTGATCAATTGATGGTCATGTTGGCACTAAATAATTAACATCTTAATTATTGATTTAATTTAACTCCTTAAATTAGTTGATTAATTTAACACTTAAATTAATCAAGACAAAACTTACCTTCAAAATTGGCACCTAATAATCAATCTCTTGAGAGAAATCTTTTTTTAACAATTAGAAAATTTTCTCCTGAAGATTAGAAAGCTAATTGGCTTTTGTGTATGACCCAATAGATTCTACCATTCATTGCACATGGACTGACAACTCCTTGTGACTTTCGAATTTCTTATATTCATTACAGTTTAAAACTCCTTCTTAACTAGTCAATTCAATTAATCTCATTAATTGGAAAGTACCTAATCTCCACGGTCGATATCCAACCTTAAGACCATAGAGTTCAACTAATTGGCCAAAATGAATATTTTTGAAAAATTAACATAGCTTTATGCTTTCCAAGAAAATACGGCCCTTTCATCTCCTATATCCTGAAAAAAGCCTAAGGCAAGATATTTGTCATCTTTCAAATACCCTTGACATTATGCATCTATTCTTAATGTTTGATTGCCTTGTGTGACCTCTCCTTTAGAAAATGCCTTTTTCAAATTATTACACCACCTCGCACAAGGATTTCTTATAATCAGTCATTATAGAACATATAGGAGATGCACTCATCCTTTACTAAAGCAAAGGGTCAGATACTATCTTAAATCTCACAAACCTCCATGCCAAGTAGCTTATAACTAATCTCAACCCAAAAGACCCACTAGGTGGTAGAGAAAGAGTCAAAGCATGAGGATTGGACACAAGGTTATCACGGATTCTCAAGCCAAAGGACTAATAATATGTATTAGCATAAGCTAGAGAACTAGCCACTACCAACTTGCCACTACAGCTATCTAGTGGATTCTCTGGCGGGTCTTCAATGCCTTGTTCTCTAACAAGCACCCATTAATATGCACCCGTATCTCATACATTTGCTCATGGAATGGAGCAATCTCCAACTCTTAGATTTATGCATTGTTAGTGCAAATTTATTTAGATTTTAGATGCACTGTCTCATAAGATCCTATGACTTAAAAGAATTAAGATCATGACCATATGAGACTTATTCCATGGTCACCAAACTAAGTCCCACAGTTTTAGGTGATCTAAGAGCTTCATCCAAATACCAATGAAGTGAAATAAAGCATAAGATGAAGATGGCCATATAAAGAGTATTATTCAATCAAGATTGTTTTTACAAGGAATTAGCTTTTACAAGGCCAATATAATTGGCTCACAGGATTCTATTCCAACAATCTCCCACTTGCCCTAAAGCCAATGCTCCATGGCCTTAAGACCCATCTTCATAAGATGTCCTCCAAAGACCTTTAGCTTTTAGGGGTTTAGATTGTGGTTCTGCTATATTCTCTTCTAAGGGAACTTTATCCACTTAGTTGTCACCTCTATCAATTAATATCATACATCAAATGATAATGCTTTAATGTGTTTAGATCATTTATGAGATCTTAGTTCAAGTGCTAAATTATCTTCTAAAGACAACTGTAAGCTCATGTACACTACATCCAACGCTTGGGTGAAATTTATATATAAACACCTTTCTTTGTAGTTTCCAAAACTACGAAGTATTTCACCTTAGTGGCTATCTAGACCATGGTTTCTAGTTGGAACTCGTCTAATACACCAGGCAGCCATTAAGGTAAAATATATATCAAAAAATAGATATTAGGTCATCTACATCTAATTGGAAACAAAAATCTAAAAACTCCATTAGTTTCAATTCTCCATTATTGTATACCAAAAACAAGTTTATAGTCCTTTTCAAGGATTGTTTTAACAATCTTCCAGTGAAATTTGCCAGGATTGAATTGGAACCTACTTGTAATACTTAGTGAGTGTACCACATCCGATCTTATACATTGAACGGCATATAATTATGCCTCATGTGGCGAAGGTATAAGGTATGTAAGACATTCTTCATTTCTTTTCCCCAATCTTAGGGGCCATAAATATTGAGAGACAACTGCTATGTCCCATGGGAAGGATTCCACTCTTAGATTCTTCCATACTAAGCCTCTTTAGTATCTTGTCAATTACAAAGTTTGGGAAAACCTCAGTACCCTCCCTAATCTATCTCTATAGATATGTAGTCCCAATATACATGATGCTTTTTCTAAATCCTTTATGGAGAATTGTGTAGATAACCATGCTTTAGTGCACTCTAATATTTTATTCCCATTCTCAATGAGAAGAATATCATCAACATAAAGCATAATAAACAATGTACTACTCCCACTAGTCTTCTTGTACACACAAAGTTCATACACTTTTTTGACAATGCCAAATGATTTGACTATCTTATAATAAATGTATGTTCCAAGCTTGAGATGCTTATTTGAGTCCATAAATAGATCTTTGGAGTTTGCCAACTTTTTGCTCGGCCACCTTAAGTGTAAAACCTTATGGTTGCACTATATAGATTTCTTCTTCAATGTCACCATTGAGGAAAGTGGTTTTCACATTCTTTTGCCATATCTCATAATCATAATATGTGGCTATGGTTAGTAGAATCCAAATGGACTTAAGCATTGTGATCGGTGTAAAGCTTTCTTCAAAATTAATACTAAGTCTTTGAGTGTAACCTTTTACTACTAGTCGCACTTTAAAAGTTACCATTTCTCTATCTACCCCAAGCTTTCACTTATATATCCACTTGCAACCTATGGGAACTATTCCCTTTGGTATATTTACTGAAGTTTATACTTCATTTGAGTACATAGAGTACCAACATCCCAAATCTATGTCTGACATAGCTTTCTCATAGGTTTTCAGATCATCACCTAATTATCCTATCTCATGAAGAAATTTGAACCTTTCAAGTTATTTCTTGATCCGATACAACCTTCTTAGAGGTTGTGTGTAAGGCTCTTGCAATTCATTTATTTCTACCATTTGTGGGATTTCTTGATCATCTTAAACTTCATCAAGTTCAATTACAATGTTATTTCTATCCAATAGAAAATTCTTTTGCAAAAGGTAGCTTTCCTCAAAACAAACACCTTACGTTCCAAAGGATCATAGAAATAATTACATAGACTCTCTTGGGTATCCCACAAACTTGTACAAACTGAATCTACTATCTAACTTATCTCCCACTCTCTATCTCACATAGGTGGGAGATCCCTAAACCCTTAGATTGTGGTAAAAAGGCACTTTGCCATGCCATATCTCATATGGTGTCTTTGGCACTAACTTTGAAAATACTATTCTTAGTAACTTCGTCATCAATAAGGCATATCCTTAAAAGAATAATGGCACATTGAAAAAACTCAACACGAAATGTATCATGTTTAACAAGGTACGATTTTTTCTCTCGGCTACTCCATTGTGTTGAGGTGTGACGGGTGGAGTCCATTGAGAGAGGATCCCATTCTTCTTTAGATAATCTAAGAATTTGATACTTAAGTATTCTTTCCCTTGATCTGATCAAAGGGTTTTAATGATGAGTCCCTTTTACTTTTCTACTTTATTTCTATATTTATTGAACTTTTCAAAGGCGTCGGCATTGTATTTCATAAGATACATCTGTAAGAACCGACAATTACCATCGGTGAAGGCGATGAAGTAAGAATAGCCTCTTCTCCCAATAACTCTTAGTGGTCCACAAACATCAGTATGAATCAAATCTAAAGGATTTATGGAGCATTCCATTAGTCCTACAAAGGGATCCTTAGTTATTATTCCCTTCAAACAAGATTCACAAGTAGGAAGGTCCTCAATACCACTAAAATTTTGTGCTTTGAGAACTTCTAACTTGTTCATCCTATTTTGGGAGATATGACCAAGTGTTGTATGCCATAAAATAGCATCGTCTTGGACATCTAATTTTCTTACTTAGTTAAAAATACATTAGTGATGGTTGAGAATCCAATATGTACAATCCTTTGTTAAGTGTACCATAAGCAATTAAAGAATCTATTCTTTAATGCCTTCATTCTCTCATTTGATAGAGAAGGATCAAATCCTTTGCTATCCAAAATGCGAATAGAAATATTATTCTCAATAATATATTGTTGTAATGGTACCCTATAAGCCAATAAGACTGGTGTTAAAAACTATTTCCCTTGTGATATAATCTTGATTGAATGATAGTCATATAAATGGCCAGCTTCATCTTACGCTTTTATTACATCACTAGCATATAGTTGAAGCCCCTATATCACATAAGACTATGGGACTTGATCACGCATTTAGTGGTGATCATGGAATATGTCTTACATAGTAATGATCTTAAAATATCCCAAGTCATAGAATCTTATGAGATAAGATATCTAAGATTCAAATAAACTTACACTAATGATACGTAATCCAAGAGATGGATGTTGCTTTATTCCATGAGCAAACTGTATGTGATATGGGTGCATATTAGTGAGTGCTTGCTACAGAACAAGATACTGGAAACCCGTATGGAGAATCCACTAGATAGCCGTAGTGGTAAGTCAATACTGGCTAGTTCTCTAGCTTACACTAGGGCATATAATTAGTCTTTTAAGATGAGGATCCATTGGAACCTTATGTTTAGATCCTCATGCTTTGACTCCATTTTGGCCACCTAGTGGGCATTTTGGTAGTGATTAGGCAAGAGCTACTTAGACATGGAGGTTTATGAGATCCAAGATGGGATCTAACTCTTTGTCTTTGTGAAGGGTAATTGCATCTCCTATGCATTCTATGATAATTAATTTCAAGGAGTCCTTGGCCAAGGTAGTGTGATAATTTCAAAAAAGGATTTTCCAAAGATGAGGTCACAAACTAAAATCAACCATTAAGAATAGATGTATAGTATCAAGGCTTTTAGGAAGCTGACAAATATCCCCTAGGCCTCTTTCATGGAAATAGGAGATGAAAGACCCATATTTGTATGGTACATATGAGCCAGAATGGTTCACCAAAAGCATTATTTGACCAATTGGTGGGCTCCATAGGCTTGAGGTTGGACATTGACCATAGAGATTGGGTATTTTCAATTAATAGAGAATAATTGAATTAAGTCAGTTAGTTTATAAGAGTTTAAACTAATGTGAATATGTGATATTTTAAAGTCACAAAGGTTGTAAGTCCATGTTCGATGAGCGGTAGAACCTAATGGATCACACACAAAATTCAATAGGCAATCCTAAATATTGAGGGAAAATTTTTAAGTGTTAGAAAAATTCCAAAGTGGCCAAAAATTGAGGGAATCGATTGACAGAACTTTTAGTCATCCCGGCTTGATCAATTTAATTATTAAATTGATCTAATTAATTTAATGAGTTAAATTAAAACCAATTAAATTAAGTATTAATTTAATTTGGTGCCACATGACTGTCAATTGGTCAAGTTAACTTAAAGAGTTAAGTTAACAAAATCTTGCTTAAAATGTTAAGATAGTTGACTTAAAAGTTAAGTCAAAGTTTAATTAAATTAAAGTGTTTAATTTAATCAAAATGAAGAATCTATTTGGGAGGGAGAATTCAAATGAAATGTTCATTTGATGCTGAATTAGAATTTAATTAGGTAGACATTTTGTGAGATGAAATGTAGATTCCAAATTAAATTCAAATTCAACACAAATTAACAAGCAACTTTCAAGATGCTTGTAAGTTGGCGTGCTTAGGTAGCTCCCCCACCTTGAGGAGAGGGTGATGCCACCTTGGCATCACACCATCCCCACTCTATATATAGATATAAAGAGGGGGTGGCCAACACAAAAGATTCACACATTTTGAGCATCTAAAAGTTAAATCCAAAATTCCTCCAAAAGTGATTCTCTCATGTGTTGAAGTTTCACTCCCTTCTCCACCTCCCTCACCATTTTTGGCCTCAAACTAGCTCTCTTTCTCCTTGATTTTTCCAGATAAATTAAGGAGAAAAGGATTTTCAATTGGTGTGTGGACTACATTAGAGGCAAGACAAATTTTAGATTTCTTGCTTTGGTTATCCTCTGTTCAAGCAGTGCATTTTTGGGTTTTGTTTGAGGCCTTGCCAAAGGATTTTGGGGCTGAAATTGTTACTGGACATTCTCCATCGAGTTGGTGAAATTGTGGTCCAGATTTGGCTTGAATTCAAGGTGATTTGCTCAATCAAAAGTTGGATTGGTGTGATCAAAGTTAGATTTTAGTTTTTAAATATTTTAAATTAGATCCTTAGCATTCCACCTCTTTCAAGTGGTATCAGAGCCTAATTTCATGCTATATTTTAGATTTTCATTTGATTGATTCATGTGATGAATTGATTTAGATCGTCAAACACTTGATCTAAATCATAGATTGGAGTGTTTGGATGATGATGCTTGTGGCTTTTTGGATGATGAATAGATATTATGTTAATATGTGTTTTAATTGTTAATTCATATGTTAGTGTAATTTGATTCATGATTAGCTATTGTTAAAAATTGATTTAGCATTGCATTATGTTATATGTTGATATAGCTTGTTTTATTTGGCCTTAATTTGTTTTGGTCATTTTTGGATATAATTGGAGATTTTTGGGAGAATGTGATTCTCACTTTAATTTATTTTTTGAAGCATATTTAACTCTTGTTAGTTTAGATTTATAAACTGTTTTAGATCTGAAATTGCATCTATATTGTGTGGAAATATGTTTAGAGGTTGTTCTAAACGTTTGGTGCACATAAGGTTGACCAAAATAGTGCAAAGGTTGCCTAGCACCCATGACTGAACCATTGCCCTACTTGGCCAGCAGCAGGCACACTTGTGTGCACTTGCCATGCTGCTGTGCGTCCAGTCCAAGCGGGCAGTAGGTTAGTCTAGGTGTTGGCTTGATTTTGGCTTGATTTTAGCTCCCTTTTGTGACCAAATGTGTATTGTTTCACACATAATGGATGCACAAGTGTTGTGCAAGCTCTCAAATCTAGGTTTGACATTTTATTACTTTCTTAAAACTTATTAAAGTCAATCTCCAATTGTGGCAAAAATAGGATACATAAATGTTATGCTTGTTTTTGCTTGGCCAATTAATTGTTTATACAATAAGCAATATAATTGTTGGAATTGAATGCCAATTCTTGATTTATTTATTGTTCATTTAAGAGTTGAATGAATGATGAATGAATGGGGAAGATCATGAGCCTTTAATTTTGATTTTATTAATTTCAAAGTTGTTGAAATGGGTTGTATTAAATGGGGTGCTTGCATGCCTCTTGTTCTATCTTATGAAAGTTATGAGAGTAAAATCACTAAGTGTGAGGTTTTCTTTCTCTTGTAAAAGTTACAAGGAGTAAAGAGGATCCAAGCAGGCTTCAAAACCCATGAATGTATGGGGATACACTTATGTAATAGCTTAGTTTATTCAACCCACTTAAAATCAACCGAGTGATTCACCTATAGCTTTATTTGCATCACTTGGTTAGGCTCATGGTTGTCCGACCCTAGGCGCTTGCTTGGCGTATTTACTTATCTATGCTTTTTATATCCTATTGATGTATTTGATGCATGGATTAGGATATAGAAAACCTAAATAAGAAGATAAAATTGGTGAGATCTTGGCAAGCAAGTTTAAAAATCCCCTCACTTAGAATGTCTAAGCATTTTTCAAATATTAAGTCAAGATAAACATAAATTAAAAGGAGTTTTAATTAATCAATGCCTTCTACCAACAGTATATGCCATGACAATGATACCAAATTTGTGTGATAGCACTCGGTCATGGAGGGTCACACTTAGGAGAAAAACTATAAGCATATACTTAGCATACAATGCACCTTTGATTTGAGACTTCCCACATATAGGCACTCGGTCACATGGAATATTGTGGAGCGATCTTGAATTAAAGCTAGATTAATAGGTACAACTTAACACTTAATAATATAGATGTTGCACAAGTCGTGGATCTACATGAAAAGTAAGGCAAAATATATCAAGAGTTACATATGATGCAATTAGAAAGTGTTTCTTATCCTTGATTGTTCATGGATGGCACTTGGTCATAGAGGTCCACTTGCAAGTCTTTAGAGTTTTGATTCTCACTAGGAAATATGATTTTTCAAATTCTTCTAGGGGGTGAAGGATTTGATAAAATAGTGGGAAAAAAATATGCTTGAAATACCATAAACATATTTTCAAAATATCAAAATTCAATCACATGCTCATATTCATTTTTTCATCTTTGGTGATTTGTGAAATCTCAAGAATGGCTAAAATCCACTCAATGTTATTTTGGAAATCAATAAACTAACTGTGCTAAACTTTCACGTTTGACTAAATCTCAAAATTATTCTAGATTCTATGAAATGGATAAATGTCCTATATCATGGTGCTCATAATCCCATGAGATTAATTTAGATTAAGAGACATGTGAAAGGTTCATCGATTGGGTCAAGGATTATTCTATCCCATTGTATCATCTACAAACTTCGAAAATCTCAAAGATACATGAATAGTACCTTGGTTTAAGTTTACAAGAGTTGTAAAACAAACAAGATATGAGAAGTTCATGTTGTCAAAGGAGATTTTTCATGCTAGGATGAATGAGAAGTTGTGTGTCATCAACTATGGTCTTAAAGGTGATTAGGCTTAAAAAAGCTCTTTAAACTTGGACATAGTGATAGACAATGATTTCCATGAGGATTTAATCCTCACATCTTGGGCGAGCTTTATTGATCAAAGTGCTAATCTAGTAAGAGACCACCATGACAAGGGCATACTATTAATACTTGTTTCTTCCTCCAAGTCTATGGGCCTTAGGGGTGCTAGAAAGAGAGGTAAAAGGAAGAAAAGTTCTTTCTCTAAGGAAAAGCAACTATTAAAGGCATCCATAGGAATTAATAAACTTATAGAGGATAAAGTCAATGTTACTTGTTTCTACTTTGGCAAGATAGGCTATTGAGAATGATATTGCAAGAAATACCTTAGCACCCTTAAGAAAGGTATGTACTTTATGGAAGTGCATTTAAGGATATATTTTCCCTCATGGATATATGATTTTGCATATGGTTCTTATCCTTGTAATTTGTTACAAAGAATAGAAAGAAGAATAAAACTAAGTAATGTGGATATGATCCACAACCGTGGCAAAGGAGTATGAATTGCGGCCTAGGCCGAAGGCATATAATAAGTTAGACTTAGAGAACTCTATAATTGTATTAAACCCTTGTTATTATGTGCCACACATTATTGAGAACAATATTTCAATTCTCGTTTATATAGTGAAGGATTTGATCCTTCCATATCAAATGGGAGATTGAAAGCATTAAAGAAATTAGTTCTTTAGTTGCTTATGGTACACTTAACAAAGAATTATACATTTTTGGATTCTCAACCATTACTAATGCACATTCAATCAAGTAAGTGAAAATTAGATATCCAAGAAGATGTCATTCAGTGGCATACAAGACTTGGGCATATCTCTAAAAATAGAATGAACAAGATATAAGCTCTTAAAGTACTAAATGATAGTAGCATTGAGAAACTTCCAACTTGTGAGTCTTGTTTGAAGGGAAAAAATGACCAAGGCTCCTTTTGCAGGAGAATTGAGGTAAATCACAAGTCCTTTGGATTTGATCCATACAGACGTGTGCGGTCTACTAAGAGTTAGTGCACGAGAAGCTATTCTTATTTCATTAGCTTCACCAATGATCACACTCAATTCGGACATGTATTTCTTATGAAATACAAGTTCAAAGCCTTTGAAAAGTTCAAAGAGTATGTATGTGAACTAGAAAAGTAAAGAAAAGACTTAGCATTAAAACTCTTCAATCAGATTGAGGAGAACAATACTAAAGTATTGAATTCTTAGATTATCTAAAAGAAAATATTTCTATCTCAAAATGGACTCCATCCCAGCATACCCCAACTCCATGGAGTAGTCAAGAGGATAAATCGTACCTTGTTGGATATGGTATGTTCTATGATGAGCTTATCCAATGTAACTATATTCTTTTAGGGATACACCTTTGAAACGGCTGCAAGGCTACTAAATGTAGTACCTCAAAGACCATGCCAAAGACTCCACATGAGATGTGGTATGACAAAGCACCCTCTTATCATTTCTTAAAAGTTTGGGGGTCTCTTGCATGTGTGAAAAGGTTAGTAGGAAACAAGTTGGATAGCCAATCCTCTTTTGTGTAAGTTTGTGGGATACCCTGGAGAGTCTATGGGTTATTACTTCTATGATCCCTCGAAACACAAAATGTTTGTCTCAAGGAATGCCACCTTTTTGGAAAGGGAAACTCTATAAGATATAAAATGCATTGTTGCTGAACTTGATAAAGTTCAAGATGATGAAAAAATTCTACAAGCAACGGAAATAAATTAGCATTAAAGAGCTTTACACATAACCTTCGAGTAGGTTGGGCCAAATCAAGAAGCAACTCGAAAGGTTTAAATTTCTTCATGAGATGATCCAATTGGATATATATCCGAAGACCTATGAGGAAGCTATATTGGATATAAACTCAGGATATTGGTTTAAAGCCATGAGATCCGAAATAGACTCCATATAATCCAACAAAGTATGGGCTTTGGTACATCCACTGACGGGAATCATTCCTATTGGTTGCAAGTGGTTCTGTAAGTGAGTCAAAGGTGAGGTTAGACCTTAAAGCACAACTAGTGGCAAAAGATTACACTCAAAGACCTAGTATTGAATTCAAAGAAATTGTTTCATCGATTGCAATGCCTGACTCCATTATGACTATGAGATATGGCAAATGGATGTAAAAATTGCTTTCCTCAATGGCAACACTAAAGAAAAAAATTTATATAGAGCAACCATAAGGTTTTACATCCAAGAAGAGTGAGAAAACGGTTTGCAAACTCCAGAGATCCATTTATGGACTCAAACAAGCATCTTGAACTTGGAACATACATTTTAACTAGAAATTTAAAGCATTTAGCTTTGTCAAAAATATTTATGAACCTTGTGCATACAAAGGGCTAGTGGGAGTAGTAATTAGTTTATTATGATTTATGTCAATAATATCCTTCTCATTGGGAATGAGATTAGCAAGTTAGAGTATACTAAAGCATGGTTATCTACTTAATTCTTCGTAAAGAATTTGAGAATAGCATCCTATGTATTAGGAATACATATCTATAGAGATAGATTGAAAAGGATGTTAGGACAATCCTAAACCATATACATTAATTGAATACTAAATGGTTTAGTATGGGAGAATCCAAGAGAGGATTTCTTCCCATGGGATATGGTATTCATCTTTCTGAGTCTATGGCCCCTAAGACTAAGGCGAAGAGACAAAAGATATCCTAGATACCTTACACGTGTGCTATAGGGAGCATAATATATGCCGTTCAATATACAAGACTGGATATGGCACATGCTCTAAGTATTACAAGCAAGTTCCAATCCAACCCTGGTAGAAGTCGCTGGATGGCCATGAAAATGATCATTACGTACTTAAGAATGACTAAGGAATTATTTTTAGTACATGACAATGGAGAATTTAAACCTAAGGAGTTTTTGGATTCAAGTTTCCAATCTGATGTAGATGACCTAAAATCCATTTTTGAAATTACATTTTGCCGTAATGATGGCATGATGAGTTGAAAGAGTTCTAAACTAAAACACCATAGCTAATTCCACTACTAAGGTGAAATAATTTGTGGTTTTGAAAACCCCAAAGAAAGGTGATTGGATAGAAACCTCATCTAAGAGTTGGATGAGATGCCTAGCGTGCATGAGCCCATTGTTGTCTTTAGATGACAGCTCAGGACTTGGGCCAAGATCTCATCTGTGATCCAAGCACAGTAAATGTGATATCATTAGATATGAGATATTAATTCATAAAGGTGACAACTGAGTAGATAAAGTTACCTCAAAGGAGAATATAGTAGAACCACTATTTTAGCCCCTATAATAAAAGGTCTTTAAAGAACATCTTATGAAAATGGGTCGTTAGACTATGGGGAATTGACTTTGGGGCAAACGAAAGATTGTTGGAATGGTACCGTGCAAGCTAATAAGATTTGTGTAAAAAACTATTTCACTTTTGATATAATCATGATTGAATGATATTCTAATAAATGGCCATCTTCATCTTATGCTTTTATTACTTTACTAACATATGGTTGAAGCCCCTAGATCACATAAGACAATGGGACTTGGTCATTCACTGGGTGGTGATCATGGAATAAGTTGTACATAGTCGTGATCTTAAAATATCCTAAGTCATAAAATCTTATGAGATAGGGCATCCAAGATTTGAATAAACTTGCACTAACGATGCATAATCCAAGGGTTGGATATTGCTCTATTCCATGAGCAAACCATATGTGATATGGGTGCATATTAGTGGGTGCTTATTAGAGAATAAGGTACTAGAGACCCATTTGGAGAATCCATTAGATAATCACAGTGGCAAGTTGGTAGTAGCCAGTTCTCCTGCTTACAGTAATGCATATAATAAGTCATTTGACCTGAGGATCCATTGTAGCCTTATGTTTATGCCCTTATGCTTTGACTTCACTTTGGCCACCTAACGGGTGTTTTGGTTGTGATAGGGCATGACCTACTTAGATATGGAGGTTTATGAGATCCAAGATGGGATCCGACTCTTCGTCTTTATGAAGGGTAAGTGCATCTCCTATGCATTCTATGATGATTGATTCTAAGGAGTCCTTGGCCAAGGTAGTGAGATAATTTGGAAAAAGGATTGTTTAAATATGAGGTCATAAATCAGAATCGAACATTAAGAATAGATGCATAGTATCGAGGCTAATAAAAAGTCAACAAATATCTTAACCTAGAGCTCTTTAAAGAAGATAGGAGATGGAATGACTATATTTGCATGGAACACGTAGAGCTAGAATGGTTTGCCGAAAGCATCAATTAGCCAATTGTTAGGCTCCATGGGCTTAAGGTTAGATATTAACCATGGAGTATAGGCACTCTTCAATTAATAGAGATTAATTAAATTGAGTCAGTTAGTTTAAAAGAGTTCAAACTAACATGAATATATGATATTCTAAAGTCATAAAGGTTGTAAGCTCATGTCCAATGAGCGGTAAAACCAAATAGGTTACACACAAAATCTAATCGACAATCCTAACTATTGAGCGGTAGAACCAAATGGGTTACACATAAAATCTAATTGGCAATCCTAACTATTTAGGGAAATTTTCTAAGTGTTAGAAGAATTCCAACGTGGCCAAAAATTAAGGGAATCGGTTGACATAATATTTAGTCATCTCAGCTTGATCAATTTAATTGTTAAATTGATCTAATTAATTTAAGGAGTTAAATAAAGTGTTAATTAAAATTGGTTCCACAAGACTACCAATTGGTCAAATTAACTTAAAGAGTTAAGTTAACAAAATCTAGTTTAAAGAGTTAAGCTAGTTGACTTAAAGGTTAAGCCAAAGTTTAATTAAATTAAAGTGTTTAATTTAATCAAAATGAAGCATGGATATTGGAGGGATAATTCAAATGAAATGTTCATTTGATGTAGAATTAGAGTTTAATTAGGTAGACATTTCATGAGATAAAAGATAACTTCGAAATTAAACTCACATTCAACACAAACTAACATGCAACTTCCAAGATGCTTGCATGCTGGCATGCTTAGGTGGCACCCTAACCTTGAGGATAATGTGATGCCTCCTTCGCATCACACCATCTCCATTCTATATATAGATATAGAGGTTGGGGGACAGCCAGCACAAGAGATTCACACATTTGGAGCATCTAAAAGTTAGACCTAAAAGTGATTCTTTCATGTGCTATGGTTTCACTCTCTTCTTCACTTCCTTCACCTTTTTTGGCCTCCTACCAGATCTCTTTCTCCATGATTTTTCCATCTAAATTGAGGAGAAAAGGATTGTCAATGGGCGTGTGGACTTTGATATTAGAGGCAAGACAAATTTCGAATCGCTTGCTTTGCAGATCCTTTGTTAGAGCAGTAAGTTTCTAGATTCTGTTTGAGCCCTTTCCAAAGGCTTTTGGTGACGAAATTATTGTTTTATGTTCTCCAATGAGTTGGTGAAATTTTTCTCCATATTGGACTTCAATTCGAGGTGATTTGCCCGATCAAAAGTTGATCACACTCTGTTGTGCCAGAAGTAGTATGCCCTCGAGAATGGAAGCTTTACTTTGAGTTTTTGGTTGGATTTCGCTTGAAAGGTAACAATATTACCTTAATCCATTTTATAGGAATGAATTATGTCCTTGGATTAGTATGATATAAGTTAGATCTTAGTTTTTAAATGTTTTAAATTGGATCCTTAGCATTCCACCTCTTTCAAGAGGTATTGGAGCCTAATTTCATGCTATATTTTGAATTTTCTTTTGATTGATTCATGTGATCAATTGATCTAGATATTCAAACAATTGATCTAAATCAAAGATTGGAATGTCTGGATGATGATGCTTGTGGCTCCTTGGATGATGAATTGATATCATGCTAATATATGTCTTAATTGTTAATTCATATGTTAGTGTAATTTGATTCTTGATTAGCTAATGTTAAAAATTGATTCAGCATTGCATTGTGTTATATGTTGATATAGCTTGTTTTATTGGCCTTAATTTGTTTTGGTCATTTTTGCATCCAATTGGATTGGATATAATTGGAAATTTTAGGGAGAATGTGATTCTCACTTTAATTTGTTTTTTGAAGCATACTTGAGCTGTTGTTATTACAGATTTATAAACTGTTTTAGATTTGAAATTGCATCTATATTGTGTGAAAATAATTTTTAGAGGTTATCCTGAAAGTTTGGTGCACAATAGGTTGAGTAAAATTGGGCAAACGTCGCCTAGCACCCATTAACGAACGCTGACCAGTAGTAGGCGTGTCGTGTGTGCACCTAGTATGCAACTGTGCACCTGGCCTGGGTGGGCAGTGGCTTAGTCAAGGTGTTGGCTTGATTTTAGCACCCTTTTGTGAACAAATGTGTATTGTTTCACATATAATAGATGCACGAGTGTTGTGCAAGCTCTCAATCTATGTTTAACATTTTAAAGCTTTCTTAAATCATATTAAAGTTAATCTACAACTGTGGAAAAAATAGGATGCATAAATGTTACGCTAGTTTTTCCTTGGCCAATTAATTGTTTATACGATAAGCATTTTAATTGTTGGAATTAAATCTCAATTCTTGATTTATTTATTGTTCATTTAAGTATTGAATGAATGATAAATGAATGGGAATGATCTTGAGCCTTTAACATTAATTTTGTTACTTTCAAAGTTGTTGAAATGGGTTGTATTAAATGGGGCTTGCGTGCCTCTTGCTCCATCTTGTAAAAGTTATAAGAGTAGAATCACTAGGAGTGATGTTTTCTTTCTCCTATTAAAGTTGAAAAGAACAAAGAACATCTAAGGTGGCTTAAACCCATGAATGTATGGAGATACAATCATGTAATAGCTTAGTTTAATCAACCCACTTAAAATCAATCGAATGATACACCCGTGGCTCTAATTTCATCACTTGTTTAGGCTCTAGTCATCCCACCCCAGGAGCATGCTGGGCGCATTAACGTATTTATGCTTTCCATATCCTATTGATATATGTGATGCTTGGATTAAGATGTAGAAAACCTAAATAAGAAGATAAAACTGGTATGATCTTGGCAAGTAAGCTTAAAAATCCCCTCACTTAGAATGCCTATGTATTTTTCAAATATTAAGTCGAGATGGGTATGAATTAAAAGTAGTTTGAATTAATCAAAATGAAGAATTGATTTTGGAGGGAGAATTCAAATGAAATGTCCATTTGATGTTGAATTAGAGTTTAATTAGGTAGACATTTCATGAGATGAAAGATAACTTCGAAATTAAATTCATATTCAACACAACTTAACATGCAACTTGCAAGATGCTTAATTGCTGGCATGCTTAGGTAGCACCCCAACCTTGAGGACGGTGTGTTGCCTCCTTGGCATCACACCATGTCTGTTCTATATGTAGATATAGAGGTGGGGGGAGGGTGGCCAACACAAGAGATTCACACATTTGGAGCATCTAAAAGTTAGATCCAAAAGTGATTCTTTCATGTGTTTTGGTTTCACTCTCTTCTTCACTTCCCTCACCTTTTTTGGCCTCTTACTGGATCTCTTTCTCCATGATTTTTCCATCCAAATTGAAGAGAAAAGGATTGTCAATTGGCATGTGGACTATGATATTAAAGTCAAGACAGATTTTGGATCGCTTGCTTTGCTGATCCTTTGTTAGAGCAGTGAGTTTCTAGACTTTGTTCTAGCACTTTCCAAAGGATTTTGGTGATGAAATTATTATTGGACGTTCTCCAACGAGTTGGTGAAATTTTGCTCCAGATTTGACTTCAATCCGAGGTGATTTGCTCGATCAAAAGTAGTTTGCCCTCGGGAAAGGAAGTCCAGTTCGAGTTTTTGGTTGGATTTTGCATGAAAGGTAACAATATGACCTTAATCCATTTTATAGGAATGAATTATATCTTTGGATTAGTATGATCTAAGTTAGATCTTAGTTTTTAAATGTTTTAAATTGGATCCGTAGCATTCCACCTCTTTCAAGTGGTATTGAAGCCTAATTTCATGCTATATTTTGGATTTTCTTTTGATTGATTCTTGTGATGAATTGATCTAGATATTCAAACACTTGATCTAAATAATAAAATGGAGTGTTTGGATGATGATGCTTGTGGCTCCTTTGATGATGAATTGATATTATGCTAATATATGTCTTAATTGTTAATTCATATTTTAGCGCAACTTGATTCATGATTTGCTAATGTTAAAAATTGATTTGGCATTGCATTATGTTATATGTTGATATAGCTTGTTTTATTTGGCCATAATTTATTTTGGTCATTTTCGGATACAATTGGATTGGATATAATTGAAGATTTTTGGGAGAATGTGATTCTCACTTTAATTTATTTTTTGAAGCATACTTGAGCTCTTGTTATTATAGATTTATAAACTGTTTTAGATCTGAAATTGCATCTATATTGAGTGAAAACAATTTTTAGAGGTTCTAAAAGTTTGGTGAACAATAGGTTGAGTAAAATTGGGCAAAAGTCACCTAGCACCCATGACCGAACCGTTGCCCTGCTTGGCCGAACGCTGACCAGCAGCAGGCGTGCTGTTTGTGCACCTGGTATGCGATTGTGCACCCGGTCTGGGTGGGCAGTGGCTTAACCTTGGTGTTGGCTTGATTTTAGATCCCTTTTGTGACCAAATGTGTATTGTTTCACACATAATGGATGCACAAGTGTTGTGCAAGCTCTCAAATCTATGTTTAACATTTTAAAGCTTTCTTAAATTATATTAAAATTAATCTCCAATTGTGGCAAAAATAGGATGCATAAATGTTACGCTAGTTTTTGCTCGGCCAATTAATTGTTTATACGATAAGCATTTTAATTGTTGCAATTGAATCTCAATTTTTGATTTATTTGTTGTTTGTTTAAGTGTTGAACGAATGATAAATGAATGGGAATGATCATGAGCCTTTAATATTAATTTTGTTAATTTCAAAGTTGTTGAAATAGGTTGTATTAAATGGGGCTTGCGTGGCTCTTGTTCTATCTTGTAAAAGTTATGAGAGAAGAATCACTAGGAGTGATGTTTTGCTTCTCCAATTAAAATTGGAAGGAACAAAGAAGAACCAAGGTGGCTTAAAAACCCATGAATGTATGGAGATACACTCATGTAATTGCTTAGATTGATCAACCCACTTAAAATCAATCAGTGATGCACCTGTGGCTCTAATTGCATCACTTGGTTAGGCTCATGGTCATCCCACCCTAGGAGCATGCTAGGCGCATTTATTTATTTAAGCTTTCCATACCCTATTGATATAAGTGATGCATGGATTAAGATATAGAAAATCTAAATAAGAAGATAAAATTGGTGAGATCTTGGCAAGCAAGCCTAAAACTCCTCTCACTTTGAATGCCTCTATATTTTTCAAATATTAAGTCGAGATGGACATGAATTAAAAGTAGTTTTAATTAATGAAAATGAAGAATTGATTTTGGAGGGAGAATTCAAATGAAATTTTCATTTGATGTTGAATTAGTGTTTAATTAGGTAGACATTTCATGAGATAAAAGATAGCTTCGAAATTAAGTTCAAATTTAACACAAATTAACATGCAACTTGCAAGATGCTTGAACGCTAGCATGCTTAGGTGGCACCCTAACCTTGAGGAGGGTGTGATGCCAAGGAGGCATCACACCATCTCCATTCTATATATAGATATAGAGAGGGGGGAGGGCAGCTAGCACAAGGGATGCACACATTTTGAGCAACTAAAAGTTATATCCAAAAGTGATTCTTTCATGTGTTATGGTTTCATTCTCTTCTTCACTTCCCTCACCTATTTTGGCCACCTTCCTGATCTATTTCCCCATGATGTTTCCATCTAAATTTAGGATAAAAGGATTTTCAATTGAAGTGTGGACTTTGATATTAGAGGCAAGACAAATTTGGGATCGCTTGCTTTGGTGATCCTTTGTTTGAGCAGTGAGTTTCTAGTTTCTGTTCGAGGACTTCCCGAACGATTTTGGTGCTGAAATTCTTATTGGACGTTCTCCATCAAGTTATTGAAAGTTTCGTCTCGATTTGACTTGAATTCAAAGTGATTCGCCTGATCAAAAGTTGATCACACCGTGCTGCGCCAGAAGCGGTCTGGCCTCAGGAAAGGAAGCTCTAGTTTGAGTTTTTGGTTGGAGTTTTCTTGAAAGGTAACAATATGACCTTAATCCATTTTATAGGAATGAATTATTTACTTGGATTAGTATGATCTATGCTGGATCTTACTTTTCAAATGTTTTAAATTGGATCCTTAGCATTCCACCTCTTTCAAGTGGTATTGGAGCCTAATTTCATGCTTTGTTTTGGAATTTCTTTTGATTGATTCATGTGATGAATTGATCTAGATATTCAAACACTTGATCTAAATAATAGATTGGAGTGTTTGGATGATGATGCTTGCAGCTCATTTGATGTTGAATTGATATTATGCTAATATATGTCTTAATTGTTAATTGATATGTTAGTGCAACTTGATTCACGATTACCTAATGTTAAAAATTTATTTGGCATTGCATTATGTTATATGTTGATATAGCTTGTTTGATTTGGCCATAATTTATTTTGGTCAATTTTGGATACAATTGGATTGGATATAATTGGAGATTTTTGGGAGAATGTGACTCTCACTTTAATTTGTTTTTTTAAGCATATTTCAGCACTTGTTATTTTAGATTTATAAACTGTTTTATATCTGAAATTGCATCTATATTTTGTGAAAATAATATTTTGAGGTTGTTCTAAAAGTTTGGCGCACAAAAGGTTGAGTAAAATCGAGTAAAAGTCGCCCAGCACACATGACAAAACTGTTGCCCTGCTTGGCCAAGCACTGGCCAACAACAGGCATGCCGTGTGTGCACCAGCTATGCGATTGTGCACCCAGCCTAGGTGGGCAATGGCTTAGTCTTGGTGTTGGCTTGATTTTAGATCCCTTTTGTGACCAAATGTGTTTTGTTTCACACATAATGGATGCACCAGTGTTGTGCAAGCTCTCAAATCTAGGTTTAACATTTTAAAGCTTTCTTAAATCATATTAAAGTTAATCTCCAATTATGGAAAAAATAGGATGCATAAATGTTACACTAGTTTTTGCTCGGCCAATTAATTATTTTTACGATAAGCATTTCAATTGTTAGAATTGAATCTCAATTCCTTATTTATTTATTGTTTATTTAAGTGTTGAATGAATGATAAATGAATGGGAATGATCGTGAGCCTTTAATATTAATTTTTTTAATTTCAAAGTTGTTGAAATGGGTTGTATTAAATGGGGCTTCCGTGGCTCTTGTTCTATCTTGTAAAAGTTATGAGAGTAGAATCTCTAGGAGTGATGTTTTGCTTCTCCTGTTAAAGTTGGAAGGAACAAAGAAGATCCAATGTGGCTTAAAGACCCATTAATGTATAGAGATACACTTATTTAATAGCATAGTATGATCAACCCACTTAAAATCAATCGAGTGATTCACTTGTGGCTCTAATTGTATCACTTGGTTAGGCTCATGGTCTTCCCACCCTAGGAGCATGCTAAGCGCATTAACTTATTTATACTTTTCATATCCTATTAATATATCTGATGCATGGATTAAGATATAGAAAACCTAAATAAGAAGACAAAATTGGTGAGATCTTGGCAAGCACGCTTAAAAATCCCCTCACTTAGAATGACTATGTATTTTTCAATTATTAAGTTGAGATGGTTATGAATTAAAAGTAATTTTAATTAATCAAAATGAAGAGCAGATTTTGGAGGTATAATGCAAATGAAATTTTTATTTGAGGTTGAATTATAATTTAATTAGGTAGACATTTCATGAGATAAAAGACATCTTCGAAGTTAAATTCAAATTCAACACAAATTAATATGCAACTTGCAAGATGCTTGCAAGTTGGCATGCTTAGGTGGCACCCCAACCTTGAGGAGGGTGTGATACCTCCTTGGAATCACACCATCTCCATTCTATATATAGATATAGAGAGGGGGCAGGGCAGCCAGCACAAGCGATGCACACATTTTGAGCATCTAAAAGTTAGATCCAAAAGTGATTCTTTCATGTGCTTTGGTTTCACTGTCTTCTTCACTTCCCTCGCCTTTTTTGGCCTCCTTCCAGATATCGTTCCCATTGATTTTTCCATCTGAATTGAGGGGAAAAGGATTGTCAATTGGTGTGTGGACTTTGATATTAGAGGCAAGACAAATTTCAGATTGCTTGCTTTGGTGAAACCTTTGTTTGAGCAGTGCGTCTCTAGATTCTGATCGCACACTTGCCAAAGAATTTGGTGCTGAAATTTTTATTGTACATTCTCCATCGAGATGGTGAAATGTTGGTCCGTATTTGACTTGAATCCGAGGAGATTTTCCCAATCAAAAGTTGATCACACTCTGCTGCGCCAGAAGCCGTCTGCCCTCGGGAAAGGAAGCTCTACTTCAAGTTTGTGGTTGGATTTTGCTTGAAAGGTAATAATATGACCTTAATCCATTATATTGGACATATTAGGGGCTTGTATTAGTACAATCTAAGTTAGATTTTAGTTTTTAAATGTTTAAAATTGGATCCTTAGTATTTCACCTCTTTCAAGTGGTGTTGGAGCCTAATTTCATGCTATATTTTGGATTTCCTTTTGATTGATTCATGTGATCAATTGATCTAAATATTCAAATACTTTATCTAAATCATATATTGGAGTGTTTGGATGTTCATGCTTGTGGCTCCTTCGATGATGAATTGATATTATGCTAATATATGTTTTAATTGTTAATTCTAATGTTAGAGTAATTTGATTCTAGATTGGCTAATGATAAAAATTGATTTAGCATTGGATTACGTTATATGTTGATATAGCTTGTTTTATTTGGCCTTAATTTGTTTTGGTCAATTTTGGATCCAATTTAATTGGATATAATTGGAGATTTTTAGGAGAATGTGATTCTTACTTTAATTTGTTTTTTGAAGCATATTTGAGCTCTTGTTATTTCAGATTTATAAACTGTTTTAGATCTGAAATTGCATCTATATTGCGTGAAAATAATTTTTAGAGGCTGTTCTAAAAGTTAGTGCACAAAAGGTTGAGTAAAATCGTGCAAAAGTCACCTAGCACCCCTAACTGAACCATTGCCCTGCTTAGCTGAGGACTAACCAGTAGCAGGCATGCCATGTGTGTACCTGGTATGTGGCTGTGCACCCGTCCTAAGTGGACAGTGGCTTAGTCAAGGTGTTGGCTTGATTTTAGCTCCCTTTTGTGACCAAATGTGTATTGTTTCACATATAATAGATGCACGAGTGTTGTGCAAGCTCTCAAATATATGTTTAACATTTTAAAGCTTTCTTAAATCATATAAAAGTTAATCTCCAATTGTGGCAAAAATAGGATGCATAAATGTTACGCTAGTTTTTGCTCAGCCAATTAATTGTTTATACGATAAGCATTTTAATTGTTAGAATTGAATCTCCATTCTTGATTTATTTATTGTTCATTTAAGTGTTGAACGAATGATAAATGAATGGGAATGCTCATGAGCCTTTAATATTAATTTTGTTAATTTCAAAGTTGTTGAAATAGGTTGTATTAAATGGGGCTTGCGTGGCTCTTGTTCTATCTTGTAAAAGTTATGAGAGTAAAATCACCATGCGTGATGTTTTGCTTCTCCTGTTAAAGTTGGAAGGAACAAAGAAGATCCAAGATGGCTTAAAGACTCATGAATGTATGGCGATACACTCATGTAATAGCTTAGTTTGATCAACCTACTAAAAATCAATCGAGTGATGCACCTGTGGCTCTAACTGCATCACTTGGTTAGGCTCATGGTCGTCCCACCCTAGGAGCATGCTAGGCACATTTACTTATTTACGCTTTCCATATCCTGTTGATATATGTGATGCATGGGTTAAGATACGGAAAATCTAAATAAGAAAATAAAATTGGTGAGATCTTGCCAAGCAAGCCTTGAAATCCTCTCACTTAGAATGCCTCTATATTTTTTAAATATTAATTCAAGATGGATATGAATTAAAAGTAGTTTTAATTAATCAAAATGAAGAATTGAATTTGGAAGGAGAATTCAAACGAAATGTTCATTTGATGTTGAAATAGAATTTAATTAGGTAGACATTTCATGTGATAAAAGATAGCTTCGAAATTAAATTCAAATTCAACACAAATTAACATGCAACTTGCTAGATGCTTGCAAGTTGGCATGCTTAGGTGGCACCCCAACCTTGAGGAGGGTGCGATGCCTCCTTGGCATCACACCAACTCCATTTTATATACAAATATAGAGAGGGGGAGCAGCTAGCACAAGAGATACACACATTTTGAGAATCTAAAAGTTAGATCCAAAAGTGAATCTTTCATGTGTTGTGGTTTCACTCTACTCTTCACTTCCCTCACCTTTTTTGGCCTCCTACCAGATCACTATGTCCATGACTTTTACAGCTAAATTGAGGAGAAAAGGATTGTCAATTAGTGTGTGGACTTTGACATTAGAGGCAAGATAAATTTTGGATTGCTTGGTTTGGTGATCCTTTCTTTGAGCAGTGAGTTTCTAGATTCTATTCAAGGACTTGCTGAAATTGTTATTGGACGTTCTCCATCAAGTTGGTGAAATTTTGATCAAAATTTGACTTGAATCCGTGGTAATTTTTGCGATCAAAAGTTGATCACACTCTGCTGCGCCAAAAGTAATTTGCCCTCAAGAAAGGAAGCTCTACTTCAAGTTTTTGGTCGGATTTTGCTTGAAAGGTAACAATATGGACTCATTCCATTTTATTGGAATGAATTAGATGCTTGGATTAGTATGATCTAAGTTAAATTTTAGTTTTTAAATGTTTTAAATTGGATCCTTAGCATTCCACCTCTTTCAAAAGGTATTGGAGCCTAGTTTCATGCCATATTTTGTATTTTCTCTTTATTGATTCAAGTGATGAATTGATCAAGATATTCGAACACTTGCTCTAAATCGTGGATTGGAGTGTTTGGATGGTGATGCTTGTGGCTCCTTTGATGATGAATTGATATTATACTAATATATGTTTTAATTGTTAATTCATATGTTAGTGTACTTTGATTCGGGATTAGCTAATTCTAAAACTTGATTTAGCATTGGATTACATTATATGTTCATAAAGCTTGTTTTATTTGGCCTTAATTTGTTTTGGTCATTTTTGGATCCAATTGGATTGGATATAATTGGAGATTTTTGGGAGAATGTGATTCTCACTTTAATTGGTTTTTTGAAGCAAATTTGAGCTCTTGTTATTACAAATTTATAAACTATTTTAGATCTGAAATTGCATCTATATTGTGTGAAAATAAATTTTAGAGGTTGTTCAAAACGTTTGGTGCACAAAAGGTTGAGTAGAATTGTCCAAAAGTCCCCTAGCACCTATGACCGAATCGTTGCCCTGCTTGGCCGAATGCCTACCAGCAGCAGGCAAGCCGTGTGTGCACCTGGTATGTGACTGTGCACCCGGCCTAGGTGGGCAGTGGCTTAATCTAGGTGTTGGCTTGATTTTAGCTCCCTTTTATGACCAAATGTGTATTATTTCACACATAATGTATGCACGAGTGTTGTGCAAGCTCTCAAATTTATGTTTAACATTTTAATGCTTTCTTAAATCATATTGAAGTTAATCTCCAATTGTGGCAAAATTAGGATGCTTAAATGTTATGCTTGTTTTTGCTTTGGCCAATTAATTATTTATACAATACGCATTTGATTGTTGGAATTGAATCTCAATTCCTGATTTATTTATTGTTCATTTAAGTGTTGAGTGAATGATAAACAAATGGGAATGATCATGAGCCTTTAATATTAATTTTGTTAATTTCAAAGTTGTTGAAATGGATTGTATTCAATGAGGCATACGTGCCTATTGTTCTATCTTGTCAAAGTTATAAGAGTAGAATCACTAGGAGTGATGTTGTGTTTCTCCTATTAAAGTTGGAAGGAACAAAGAAGATCCAAGGTCGCTTAAAGACCCATGAATGTAAGTAAACACACTCATGTAATAGCTTAATTTAATCAACCCACTTAAAATCAATCGAGTGATGCACCTATGGCTCTATGTGCATCACTTGGTTAGGCTAATGGTCATCCCACCCTAGAAGCATGCTTGGCGCATTTACTTATTTAAGCTTTCCATATCCTATTGATATATGTGATGCATGGATTAAGACATACAAAACCTAAATATGAAGATAAAATTGGTGAGATCTTGGCAAGCAAGTTTAAAAATCCCCTCACTTAAAATGCCTCTGTATTTTTTAAATATTAAGTCAAGATGGATATGAATTAAAAGTAGTTTTAATTAATCAAAATGAAGAATTGATTTTGGAGGGAGAATTCAAATGTAATGTTTATTTGATGTTGAATTAGAATTTAATTAGGTAGACATTTCATGAGATAAAAGATAGCTTCGAAATTAAATTCCAATTCAACACAAATTAACATGCAACTTGCAAGATGCATGCAAGTTGGCATGCTTAGGTGGAACCCCAACCTTGAGGAGGGTGTGATGCCTCCTTGGCATGACACCATCTTCGTTCTATATAGAGATATTGAGAGGGGGGAGGCCAGCATAATAGATGAACACATTTTGATAATCTAAAAGTTAGATCCAAAAGTTAATCTCTCATGTGTTGTGGTTTCACTCTACTCTTCACTTCCCTCACCTTTTCTGGCCTCCGACTAGATCACTATCTCCATGACTCTTCCAGCTAAATTGAGGAGAAAAGAATTGTCAATTGGGGTGTGGACTTTGACATTAGAGACAAGATAAATTTCGGATTTCTTGGTTTGGTGATCCTTTGTTTGAGCAGTAAGTTTCTAGATTCTATTCAAGGACTTGCTGAAATTATTATTGGACGTTCTCCATCAAGTTGGTGAAATTTTGGTCCTAATTTGACTTGAATCCGGGGTGATTTTCCCAAACAGAAGTTGATCACACTCTGCTACACCAAAAGCAGTCTGCCCTCAGGGAAGAAAGCTCTACTTCGAGTTTTTGGTTGGATTTTTCTTCAAAGATAATAATATGAACATTACCCAATTTATTGGAATGTATTAGATGCTTGGATTAGTATGATCTAAGTTAGATTTCAATTTTTAAATGTTTTAAATTGGATCTTTAGCATTTCACCTCTTTCAAGTGGTATTGAAGCCTAATTTCATGCTATATTTTGGATTTTCTTTTGATTGATTCATGTGATGAGCTGATCTAGATATTAAAACACTTGATCAAAATCATAGATTGGAGTGTTTGGATGGTGATGCTCATGGCTTCTTTTTTGATGAATTGATATTATGCTAATATATATTTTAATTGTTAATTCATGTGTTAGTATACTTTGATTCGGGATTAGCTAATGCTAAAAATTGATATAGCATTGGATTACATTATATGTTGATATAGCTTGTTTTATTTGGTCTTAATTTGTTTTGGTCAGTTTGGGATCCAATTGGATTAGATATAATTAGAGATTTTTGAAAGAATGTGATTCTCACTTTAATTTGGTTTTTGAAGAATATTTGAGCTCTTTTTATTTTAGATTTATAAGTTGTTTTAGATCTGAAATTGCATCTATATTGTGTGAAAATAAACTTTAGAGGTTGTTCAAAAAGTTTGGTGCACAAAAGGTTGAGTAAAATCGTGCCCAAGTTGCCTAGCACCCATGACAGAACTGTTGCCCTGCTTGGCCGAGCGCTAACCAGCAGCAAGCGTGCCATGTGTGCACTTAGTATATGACTGTGCACCTGGCCTGGGTGGGTAGTAGCTTAGTCTAGGTGTTGGCTTGATTTTAGCTCCCTTTTGTGACCAAATGTGTATTATTTCACACATAATGGATGCACGAGTGTTATGCAAGCTCTCAAATTTATGTTTAACATTTTAATGCCTTCTTAATTCTTATTAAAGTTAATCTCCAATTGTGGCAAAATTACGATGCATAAATGTTATGCTTGTTTTTGCTGGGCCAATTAATTGTTTATACTATAAGCATTTGATTATTGGAATTGAATCTCAATTCTTGATTTGTTTATTGTTCATTTAAGTGTTGAATGAATGATAAATGAATGGGAATGATCATGAGCCTTTAATATTAATTTTGTTAATTTCAAAGTTGTTGAAATGGCTTGTATTGAATGGGGCTTGCGTGCCTATTATTTTATCTTCTAAAAGTTATAAGAGTAGAATCACTAGTAGTGATGTTGTGTTTCTCCTATTAAAGTTGGAAAGAACAAAGAAGATCCAAGGTGGCTTAAAGACCCATGACTATATGGAGATGCACTTATGTAATAGCTTAGTTTAATCAACCCACTTAAAATCAATCGAGTGATGCACCTATGGCTCCAAGTGCGTCACTTGGTTTGGCTCATGGTCATCCCACCCTAGGAGCGTCCTAGGCACATTTACGCATTTAAGCTTTCCATATCCTATTGATATTTGTGATGCATGGATTAAGACACAGAAAACCTAAATAAGAAGATAAAATTGGTGAGATCTTGGCAAGCAAGTTTAAAAATCCCCTCACTTAGAATGCCAATGTATTTTTCAAATATTAAGTCGAGATGGATATGAATTAAAAATAGTTTTAATTAATCAAAATGAAAAATTGATTTTGGAGGAAGAATTCAAATGAAATGTTTATTTGATGTCTAATTAGAATTTAATTAATTAGACATTTCATGAGATAAAAGATAGCTTAGAAATTAAATTCAAATTCAACATAAATTAACATGCAACTTGCTAGATGCTTGCAAGTTAGCAAGCTTAGGTGGCACCCCAACCATGAGGAGGGTGTGATGCCTCCTTGTCATCACACCATCTCCGTTCTATATAAAAATATAGAGAGGGGGGCAGCCAGAACAAGAGATGCACACATTTTGAGAATCTAAATGTTAGATTCAAAAGTGATTCTTTCATGCGCCGTGGTTTCACTCACTTCTTCACTTCCCTCACCTATTTTGGCCTCCTACCAGACCCCTTTCTCTATGTCTTTTCCAGCTAAATTGAGGAGAAAAGGATTGTCAATTAGTGTGTGGACTTTGACATTAGAGGCAACACAAATTTCGAATTGCTAGGTTTGGTGATCCTTTGTTTGAGCAGTGAGTTTCGAGATTCTATTTGAGGACTTGCAGAAATTATAATTGGATGTTCTCCATCGCGTTGGTGAAATTTTGGTCCAAATCTGACTTGAATCTGAGGTGATTTTCCCGATCAGAAGTTGATCACAGTCTAGTGCGCCAAAAGCAGTCTACCCTCGGGAAAGGAAGCTCTACTTCAAGTTTGTGGTTGGATTTTGCTTGAAAGGTAATAATATGACCTTAATCCATTTTATTGGACAGAATTAGGGGCTTGGATTAGTACAATCTAAGTTAGATTTTAGTTTTTAAATGTTTAAAATTGGATCCTTAGTATTTCACCTCTTTTAAGTGGTGCTGGAGCCTAATTTCATGCTATATTTTGGATTTCCTTTTGATTGATTCATGTGAT